>OY294068.1:4139903-4512227 GCA_958510875.1 Endomychus coccineus
GGTTTGCGTTTTGTCTTTGGACAATAAGCCGACAGAAATCTAGCCGATGACCTGGATCCATGGGCAATAAGTCTTGAACTGTTTTAATATGATAGGGATACAACAGTTCTTCTTTCAGTACATTATGAACTAATGATTTTGAGGCTCCAAAACGAAGCCCCAAACGTAGTGTGCTTATCCCAGGTTCAGTTTCAACCGCTTCCAGTATCGCTTCTACGAGCTCTAACGTCCTTCTTGTCCGTCTGTGTCCAGTTTCTCTGCGATTTGCTTCAAATTTGCCAGTTTCGCGAAGGTTTGCCGATTTGGAATTCTGCGATGCGGATATCTTTCCCTTCTCCGGCCATTGCAACGACAAAGTCCATAAATCAATAACATATCAACCATTTCAGTGTTAGTGAAATTTTGAGCCATAATTTTATAAAATTTTCACGGAAAGCAAAGTAAAAACTGACAGTTTTGAGGATAAATTCTTCAAATGCCAAAATGACATTAGAAAAGCAAAGGCAACTAAGATTTTAATCAAGTAAAATTAGTAAGCCAAAATTGCAGAGACTCGAAAATTAATTTGTTCAAGCTAATCCGTTGATTTCATCAAAATTTTTTAAGAGTAAGAAAAGTTTTCAAATTAGATAAGCTATCTACATAAAAAATATCTAGTGAATTACATTGACCACAAAAAAGTTCTGGACACTGTTCCCGTTACATCCTCAAGTTTGAGCCATTTCTATGGTCTCTAAGGCTCTGTGCTCCACTCTCAAAAATGGCCATTATTGACAGTAACTCACCTGCTAAATATTGTAAAAGTTCTTCATCACGTTCTCAAGTTATACCGAAAAAACAAAATTATTTTTGCAATTTTGAAGCCCTCTACCGGGTAAACAAGACACTTGAGGCGAAAGTAAAAAGGCTCATCAACTTTTTTTCGAATCAAAGAATCTTCGGCTTTATTTTGGCCATGCAGTTCGAGGACACCCTGTATATACTAGTAAGGGTAAGTATTTTATTGTCGTTGAATGCATCTCTACAAGATTGTCGGTTTGATTAACCTAAAATTGCTTTTATAGCCCTTTTTTGCAACTTGAAGATTCTGTCTGCATCCTAACTATTTCCCCACATCATTACGCCATACTGAATCTTTGAATATATGTATTCATAATATGCTTCAAGACAAGCCTTCAGGGTGGAACAGTTAGAAAGTGTTCTTAAAGCAAAAGCAAAACTACTAAGTTTTGGAGCTAGCTGGTGGACAAGCTTCCCAATTCAACTTTGAATTTATTTCTAAACCTAAGAATTTGGTTGTGTTCGTAGAAAGAACTCAATGATAGTTCCTTAGCTGAAAAAGTTATTGTTTTCGTTTTGTCTACCTTCAATTTCATATAGTTATCTGTGAACCACTGTTGCATTTTTAGGATATTGTCCAGAATATCATATTGCAGTTGGTACATAGTGTTACCTTGTATGACCCTCAAGTTGTCATCCGCAAACTGTACAGCTTTACCATTTTTTGGAATTTCGGGAAACTCATTTACGTATAATATAAACAGAAGTAGCCCCATTGTAGAGCCTTGAGGTACTCTCGCTTCCTGTTGCTATATCCACAAGTTTTGTACTTTGCTTCCTAGATGTTAGGTAGATGAGGGCAACTATTAGATCCTTATGGCCTTACTTATGACAATCCATGAAATGTATAGTTGAATGATAAGATAATATAAAATGGAAATGATTTATATACAAAAAAAGACTCTGGCAGAAGCAACTGGAGATTAGGTAGCAAAAGGATATGATAATCTTTTGGATTTTTGTACAAACAAGCGACACTCAACGCACTGAAAAGCCCGACTGTGTCCTCGAGACTTGTCAGGGATACCAAGGTGATCCTTAACAGGCTAGCCGGTGAATACAGGCTCAAACTGACCTGGATTACGGGTCCCTCAGGTTGGAAAGGGAATGAGAGAGTGGGCAAACTGGCCAGAGATGGAGTCAGATTGAACTCTCCTCAAGACCCATTGCTGGTATTTCTTACAACGGGGATATACAGATCTTGCGGAACCATCTGAGAGATCAACATGCCTCAGCATGGAGAAGCATTGACGGCTGCTGAACTGCCAAACCGCTTCTTGGCAATGAAGTAGCCCTAAGGACAAGCGAGATATTCTCGCAAGGTATGCAAAGCATAAGGATTATCTCCAAGATCTTCACAGGTCACGGAAATCTGATGAAATTTGAACATACAGTAGGGAAACGTGACACTCTCTTCTGTTTGAGATGCAAGAGAAATAAAGTGGAGTCGTCAACCCACTTTTTTTGTGAATGTCCTGCGATCATTCGAACTAGGTTTACCCAACTAGGTCAGGGGATCATCACGGCCGATAACATAAAGGGTCTAACTGTAAAATAGATCTTGGGATTCTGTCGAGAACGTCGCAGGGGATAATGTACAAAGATCTTTGGGTAAATGCACTATCATCTGAACCAATACCATAATCAATACCAATATAGATTGCTACCAAATATTGATCGAACATTTGATCGAATTCTGTCACTCAACTATCCAACACAAGTATATACTTGAGGCAAGGTAGCAACCTTTTGCTTCCATCAGTCCAATCCGATATTTTGCCATGACCACGAGGCACGAACGCACTGACACACTAGCCCCAACCATCAAACCGATACGCCTTACTCGCAGCCAATGTTTCAATGTTAAGCTGAAGGGAGACGATATCCACCAGAACCTCCAGAACCTCAGTGGGGGGGGGGGGTTTCACATAGCACCAGCGACAGACGAGACAGAACCGTTCACGTCGCTGGCAACCACAAAACTGGTGCGTAAGTTGTAATTGGGTGGATCATGGTAGTGTATATCCAGTGCAGAATCCGTGGCCGTTGATCCCATGTGTTTGCGAAATCTCTCCATCATGCCCATAAGGATGCAACGGTCTTCTTCACCCGAGTTTCCAGGTGCATTTTCCAGCTCAATTTATCATTGAGGTTAACTCCAAGGTACTTCACTGAGCATTTCAGGTACGACGTCCTCCCTGACAGACGAATCTCTGATAGGGGGTCTAGTTTCCGTGTCCTCGTGGAAAAATCTACTTCGGTCTTTTCAGGATTCACCCTCAGTCCCTCGACCTGACACCAGAGAACCACGATGGCAAGTGCAGTGTTCTGCAGCTCACACAAGGTAGCCGCATGCATGCTCAGAGTCACAACTGCCAAGTCGTCTGCGTAGACTTGGGCACAATTTGTTACAAGGGTTCATACCACCTGTTTTGCTGATGACAATTTAGTAATGTTCACATGTGACTTTTATATGTAAATCTGATTCATGTAGCTCTGCCGTCTTAACATGCAGCTATTGACAGTAGAGCAATAATATCACCAATGTCCTGTTTCAGTATCCAATTTATCTATGATAATTGCATCGGCAAATAGTACATCAGGTTGTACGTACGAATTCCTCTGAGCAGCTATTTGCCATCTGACTAAATAAGTTCCTATTTACCTTATTTGTCTTCCACTCGTTATTGAATTGAATAATTTCACTAGATCACACATATAAAACAACCGCTAATTAAATAACCGATATCCATGAAGCATACCATTTAAGGATTTAATTATAATGGATACTACTAATTAATTGCTGCACTATCAGAAAAATAACAGCTATGATGTAACATATGCCCTGGAACGTTACTCCAAATTACAATTTAATTATAGCGAATGATTCGACGTGGATTAAATATCACGGTAACTTTATTCTGTCGTCTGTAGACTTGGATGCCGCTTCATCCACTCCAAATGAATCGTCAAATTCACATCAGCATTTACCTATTTTGGAATATCGATATAATTATAGAATGACTGTTATAGCCAATTACCGAACAAGATTAAACGATTCGACATAGACCGAATATATTGAATTCAAAGCGTGCATAACACGATCTGACTTCATCTCCTCGCAAATGTATCGATTATCTAAATCGCTTTGTTCCCATTTAGTTCAGTTTATATTCTTTTAATGTAGAGTATTTGGAAAAGTTCACTTCCTCGTGTAAAATGTAATATATAATAAGTTGAATCGATCGAAGTTTTGTTTTTAGTTCAGGCAAAAATGTGAAAAAATAGGACTCATTAACCGCACGAAAATTGAAAAACACTTTTTTCTACAAACACTTAACAAAGTAGCCTTTGACGCTTTCAGATTTCAACGCAAAGTTGACGTTTTCCGTGAAATGTCATTTTGTGACAGCATTTGCGCTCTAAAGCGGAAATATTTCGAAAACGCTCGCTTCTCCAACGTATTTCTGCATGATGATTGATGATAGTGACAGTGAATTATCAAACACTCCTCCTGATGTAGCAGAAAGTGCAAAAATTGTTACTTTGAATCTCCTACCAGAGAAATCAAGGAAGAAATATGAATTACAATACGGTAAATTCATGACGTGGTGCCAGTCGAAGAAGGTGAATAAGTATTCAGAAAACGTATTACTGGCTTATTTTGGAGAAAAATCATTGATTTGTAAGTCATCAACTCTTTGGTCTACGTATTCGATGATACGGACATGCTTGAATGTTAAAAATAACATCGAAATCAATAAGTATCCTAAACTTATCGCATTTCTGAAGAAACAGTCTGTTGGATATAAAGCGAAAAAATCCAAAACATTCACCACTGAAGATATTCACAAATTTTTACAAGAAGCGCCCGATGAAGAATATCTACTAAAAAAGGTAAATTTTAATATTTCATGCTCTTAGTAGTTTGAGAAGCGGTTAGTATTTTTTTGAATTTAGTGCAATTTGGTTAGCATAGACATTTGGAATAGCTATTAATTGCAGTTTTTTTATAGGTTATTCTAATTATGGGTATTGCTGGTGCCTGCAGGCGCGATGAGTTGGTCAAAATGGAGATTGGTGACATAGAAGATAAGGATTCTATTTTAATAGTCCGAATTCCCGATTCAAAAACGAGAATAAGCCGTGTTTTTACGATTGTTGGTCATAATGAAGAGAATTCAGTTGATTATCTTTCAATTTGTAAAAAATATATTGCACTCAGAAAACATTGTCTGAATAACAATACTGTCCAACGTCTATTTTTACGTTATGAAAAAGGTAGATGTATGAAACAAGTTGTGGGTATGAATACAATCGGCAAGAGTCCCAGTGACATTGCTGAATATTTGAAATTGCCCGAGCATAATTTATATACTGGACACTGTCTCCGACGAACCTCTGCTACTTTATTGGTGAATGGTGGAGGTGACCTAATACAACTGAAAAAACATGGTGGATGGAAAAGTAACAATGTAGCAGAAGGCTACATAGATGATTCAATCAACAATAAGATTGAAACTACCAAGAGAATATTCTCAAGACCATCTACATCTGGTTCTGTAGATTTCCAATATTCGGGGGAATTAATGTTAGATAAATCTACTGATCGTCCATCAGGTTCAGGAATAATAATTAAAGAGTGTCACAATTGTACATTCAATTTTAGTATAGTCAATGATAAATTAAATCAACATTAATCAGGAATTTATAAACTGTACTTGATGTACTTTTGTTGAATAAAGCATCTGGTGTTTTTTCTTTTTTTTTCTGAAAACTGCGTTTGTAGAAAAAATCTTGTGTGTATTTCGAGCACAAAGTGTCATTTTCGCTCTCCAAAGATTACCGCGCGACGCAAAGCTCTCTTTGTCGAGCGACAATATATCACTTTGCGCTCTTAATACACAAATAGCTATTGCATCGTATTTAGAATGGCTTACACATCGTTATTCAGAAGAAAAAAGTTATTAGTATTAATAAAAAATGAAAAACCATTTTCAGTTAACAAGTGGAATGTCTTTTATAACAAATAGAATATCTGGCGCTCTTTTGATGCAAAGTTTCTGAAATTTGGTATCAGAAGGTTTTTTGGTCCGCTAAACTCGAATCTGAAGTCGGAAAATGGACAATATGGCCCGTTTGCTGGAAAATCTAAGCAACAAACAACATTTTTTCTCGGACTGTGGTATTGAAATAATAAGATGCCGTGATGTGCCTCGGTACAATTTTCACTAAAAGAAGGAAAAATGCGTCGTTTTTCCTTCATATCCCTATCGCGATCCTCGTCCGACGTGTCTAATTATATGTTTTCGTAGTCGCTGAGTATTATCTTATGATCGTGAAATCAAAACCAACTATAGTTCCCCGAAAACCTCCGGAAAATGAAAATTCACTATTTCTACAAGGCTAACTTTGATCATTTTGTATTTCGAAAAATTTTAGTCATTGTTATTGGAATAATAACGTACCGTTATGGTCTCGGTAGAAAATTCACTGAAAGAAGGAAATTTCTGGAAAATCGGTGAAAATTGCGTCGTTTCCCTTCATATTTCTATCTCGGTCCTCGTGTCAAATTATATGTTTTGTTATCGCTGAGTATTATTTTATGATTATAAAATCAAAAGCAACTATAGTTTTCTGCAAAACTCTGAAAAATTTTTTAATTTTTATTTTGTTTTTCGAAAAATCTTAGACAATTACTATGATAAAGAATTTCAAGTATCTTTCATTATGATATGTACAGTACCTTTTTCAAAGCAGGTAAAAAAAAGCAGTTGTTTTTGAAGCATCACTGATGATAGGGCGTACGTTACCATAGAGATCCTATACACAAAAACTCTATGACATGGACACGGTAACGCGTACGGAGAACACAGCAGCTGTCTCTGAGTGTGGAGGAGAAGGAACTGACATGCTGGCAATAGTATCTGAGATGGGCTGTAAGATCACGTCCCTTTTTCTATTTCAATTTATATAACACGATTGGTATCAAAACTTGGTAACCGAAAATAAAATTATGTAAGTTAAATTAAGGTACGTGCATTTGAAAAAAAATTGTCAGCTGAGTAACTTAAAAACCTGAATCACAACAAAACGAACAGCTCGCGGATTTGTGGTAAATTCAAGATTCAAGACTTTTTTCTCAAAAAAAACTGATTTTGAAATTAAGAAAGAAGAAACTATTTTATGTATAACCAAGTAATATCATCATTATTACATAGACTTTCCACTACAATTTTCTGAAAAAAAAAGAAAATATTAAAGTTTAATCAAACTCTCATTTTCCGGAGTTTTTCGGAGAACTATAGTTGCTTGTGATTTCATAATCATAAAATGATACTCAGCGAGCACGAAGACATATGATTAGACAATTGGACAATTCTAGTGAAAATTGGACAGAGACACATCACGGCATCTTATCATTTCAATATCACAGTCAGAAAAAATTTAATTTTTCGCTAAGATTTGGTACAATTTTTCGAGTTTTTCAGCAAACGGGACAGATTTTCCATTTTCCGACTCCAGATTCGGGTTCAGCGGATCAAAAAACTCTCTGGTAACAAATTTCAGAATTTTTGGATTGAAAGACCGAGATATTCCATTTGTTCTAAAAGACATTCTGTTTGTTGAAAATGGTTTTTATTAATAGTAATAATGATGAGCCACCTTTTTTTCTGACTAACGATGTATCAGTCATCGTGAACAAGATGCAAGAAGAATTTTTATATTTTTCACACTTTTGTCTGAACTATTTATGGTAAGTAAATAATTTTAACACCACTTCAAAAATGAATTATTCACTTTGGTAATTAACAGTATTAAAGCTATTACCAGAGTTTTGCGGAGAAGTTTCAAGCAACACACCGAGGTCCAACAATATATGATCACGCGATGGTTATCAACATGAAAATTATTAATTGGATTGCCTTGTTTACGAGGCAAAAAATTATCGAAAGAATTAAATATGCCTTGCGGAATGTTTGCGTTGTATATATTCTACAAGTTTAGATTAATGGTTGATATTACACACGAGCGAAGCTTTGTAGTCCCGAGCCGAAGGCGAGGGCTACGGTTCGTGGATGTTGTATATGACATTTCAAACGTGTTATTAGACTATACTTCCTCTAGCAAGATCTTAGAAATTTCACAAAAAAATATTACTAATTCATTATTAAAAGATCCTTCTAATATACTATGTCAGAATGTATATTATTCCATCACTGCATTTGACCAATCAGAAACAGTTTAGTCACTATCTAATGATATAGTATACATTCTGATACAGTTTGTCAGAATTATATACATCACAATCTAATCTTTATCATAGAATGGATACTTTTTAAAAGGAAGTTGATTCCAATTTTAAAGTTTACAGTTCATTATCATTATCAAATCATATAATAAGGAAATACTGAAACATCATAGTATTTATACGAAATTTACAATTAAGTGAATCGATTCTGAGAATTAATGGTACATATTGCTAATAAGGTTAATTGTGTTGAGATAGGAAACGGAAAGGAATTAAACTGTCGGTAATTACAATCTAAGGATTGTATTACGTGAAATTAAACAGGGTCGACAAAGTGGATTTTCCAAAGTGTAGTGGCTCTCCATTTTCACGTTCAACATCGATGGAATTCAAAGTTCACTTGTTGAACATTAATAGTGACTTAGACTTTCCGCATAATTCTATCAAAATTAGATTAACTGCGAACCGTCAATTCAATTGAAAACATCGACATTAATATATCGGCTACTCCGTTAAGTGTTGCCAACTGTTGATATGAAATATTCCGGGTTGATACTTATTTAGGAAAATCGCTGAAATGTATTGGCTACACAAATAACTAACAATGAAGCAATTCTTTCTTACGGCAAACGAGGTTTTTAGCAATGTTTGATCGCTAAAATACTTACTATATTCCATTTATGGTTTGGCAATTTTCTATATTTCAGATTATTATCTGAATAACCGCGACGAATTAGTAATTAGAGGAATGTACAATCTAATCCGACTCTGTCCGTCAATGCTTGAGGATAATTTGCTTCGATAATTTTCACCTTTACGTTCATTTCTGGGAGTGTACCGTGAATATTTTAATAAATTTCTCGGAGAATTTCAAATTATAGTATTTAAATCTTATTACTCATACAAACTTGATAATAATAATTTTATGATGTCTATGAAAGTATGTCAATGTCCATTCAGATGTGCAACTTATATCACGTATGTGGGTACATTCTGATATTGGAGTCTGGCTTAGATTTTTTCTACTTTTTAATAGCATTAGCACTTCGATCGAAATCGAATATTGACCATTGCATAATTTGTTACTACTGTATTACTTGCTTTATGTATAAATTATCGGGAAATAGGTCACACTAACACATATGCTTATTATGTTCGTGTTTACGTACCTACGTTTCTCACGACCATCATCAGACCATCGACTACAAAGCGTTCTTATAGAACTGATTTCAACTAATAATGCCTACGTCGCCGAAACTAACAGAAACACGAATAATAAAAATTGTTTAAAACCTAAAGATAAACAAACCCACACAGTATATAAATTATATTGTTTTGATTGCGTTGGGACTTATACAGGAATCTCTAAGCAATATTTACAAAAAAAAATGTGTGGTCATAATTATTATAGCATTTGTTGTTGCAGTGCCCCAAACATTATCTGTTGCCTATATCGATGGTGAATACTTTGCCGTATTATCAATGTAATTAAGCTATTGCATATAGCTTTTATCGCGGGCTTTGAGCGCGGCGACAGAATCAAGAAAAAAAAAACAAAAGACAAATACCGTAACGAAAATCTAAAAAAACAAAAAACAAATACCGTAACGAAATATCCTGACACCCACCACTACGCCTACCATGTAGCTCGGCCGAGCTTAAAATTGTCGAAATGTTAACTTTGAACCTTTTAAAAGGTGTGATAGCCCCAAACTGGGTCGAAAACTGTTTTGAATTGGTTAATTTTCGATAAATCGAATGACGTTCACGTGAGAAGCGCGTAGGTCGCGAGTTAGAAAAGTGCAAACTGGTTGTACCTAATACGGCTTTACGACGACTTTTCGCGTGCCGTTTTCGCTCCATGTCGTTAGTTTATGAACGGGCCAACTAAATATCATAGTCTCGGGCCCCAAAATGTCGATTAAATAGCAAAATTTAATTAAAACAGTTTGAGGTATTCTCAGCTGTCACCTACTAGCATCTGAAGTGCGACGTACGAAAGAGAATTTTCTAGCTACTTAAATATACCGAAAGCGGGTAAAAGCTAGCGGCCCATAGCCCAAAATACTTTATTACAACTGGCGCCGTCCAAACGGGGTTCGAAACGGCCCCAAATTAACAAAATAGAGGTAAAATGTATAAACTCTAACTTACGCGCAGCGAGCTCCTCGAGGATATGTCAAAATGATTACGTTCGTAGCTAATTACATAAGTCGTCTGGCGTTCATGCAATTGTGTTTTTATACAATTCGAACCTTCTAATTTCGATAGGCCAAGTGAAAATCCCGGAGCCGGAAGCGCTATCGAGATCTGAACGTTAAAACTTTCGTATAAAATTGTGTTTACAAGTCAACTGACACTTGTCACCATAGATAACTCTACTACCGGTAGTAGAGTTATCTATGCACTTGTCACAGAATACTCTTCATAGAGATCAAGATGATACTCTTTTTTACTCATAATTCCTGAAGATTCTGAAGGGGTAGTGTACGTTTTTCTGCCCAACTTTTTCCAGTGGCGTAGTGCTATGCAATAGCTTTACCGCGGCAACCCCCGAGTGCCACACGTTTCATTTTTTTTTCAAATATTCTCCAAACCTCTGCAATTTTAGGAAGTAGTTGATATCTGATTCCATTATGCGATAAGCCTCAGCAGTCAGAAACCTCGTGCGGACTTGAAAATGGTAATACAAATTTCCATCCCATAAAGTCTGATTGCTTCTGTAATGCCGAACAAGTCCAAGCTCCGGAATTTTTCCAAAACCATGCTTGACTTGAGTGTAATAAGGACTTGAGTGTTCGTGGAGATTGGTGAATAGCGAAGTCAAAATAAAAGACGAGTTTATATGACAAAAAAATAGTAACCGTTGCACCCAACATTTATCAATTATTAGATGAAATAGAGCGTTGTATGTATCAAAAAATTATCAGGGAATGGGTATACATTACAGACTCAGGTATCCATGTAAATCCTCACAATGGATCCAAACAAGAGAACAATAGCAATGATAAAAAGAGTTATTCAAATGAAAGTGAGAGGAGTCGCAAACGTTCGTGGTTTTATTTAGAGCTGAAGTCCAAATGTGGGGTTGAAAAGTGGCTTCGTCGGATATAAAATAATAACTCATCGTACTTGCTTTCATCACAAGTAACTCAAAAACAAAAAATCGCTTACCAAATTTGGATTTAAAAAACCACACCAAAGCAATTGCGGAGCCACTTTCTAGTTTCACAGTTATTGTTTTTATATTCACCACTTAACCCCAACTTTTGTATTCTACGCCACCAAGACTGAGTAAGATGGAAGCGGCAACCAATAATTGTAACGTTATCCCACACTTTACGAACTGCATTGTGAATGACAATTTCAAAATCAACTTTCTCAGGAATAAAACTTTGGTTGTAAAGAGAACAAATAAACTCAATTTTTTCCAAACAGAGTCTTCTATAAGTTTCTTCTAATTTATTTTTCTAAACACTAGCAGTATATAGAATCCATTTATGTAACCATTTATGGTGAATAGTTGTGAGAAAAATTTTGTGCAGTATTGGAATGTGCCATGTATATAAAACTCGACTTACATAAAAATTTCAAATTTGTTTGGCAGCTAAGAATTTCAATTCTTGCAGATAACGGTGACCTCCGTTGGCAGAGCAAGTCAAAGTTGGCAATGTTTTGCAACGTCTAATGTACAAATTTCTTTGACGCATTTTAAGTCTTGTGAAGTCAATGTTTCTGAAGAAAAATTCGAGGGAAAACTATTTGAAGCTAATTCTTTATACGATATTTTAGTTGGTCTCTCTGTAGGTTCTTCTTCCACTTTTATTTTGCAGGCAAAACTATGAACTTGTCTTGCAATTTTGTCTTCAAGTTCGTGATCATGTTGATTTTTTAATGTTGTCACAACAAAATTACCCGATTCCCCAATGGCATATACATAAACCTTTCATTTAGGTCGTTTGATGCACCTCCAAACAGTTTCATTAGTTCGAAAATAAATTGCTCAGGACTTGTTTTAACGATTTTAGATATAACTTGAGTAAAAGCAAAGAGTATAATGGTATAATGTACATGTGTCCAAGGGCAAGGAATAGCCAAACATATATTACGCTTGTAGTTTCGACATAGGGAAACAAAATGCATTCTCGACATCTCAATCGCGTCGCCCATAACTGCCGATTAGTAAAACATTGAATTCGGTAGATCAACAGTTATTTCGCTCACTCCTAGGAGCCCATATGCGCAACTTCGGCATCGATATCGCGAGGATATCTTTAGATCCTTCTCAGATACCGAGCTTGACAATGAAGGGGTGAACAGTCTGAGCTCGTCTAGACAGCCACTCATGGTGAAATAACAGCCGAGATTTCTCATGAGCAGCGATCATGATAAGATAAGATTTATTGATGCCAACTTAAAACGAATTATTTGCAAGTCAGTAAAAATATCATCATATGAGGGCAAGGTGAAGAAAAGTTCCTGAAAAATGAAAAGTATGCTTGGAAAACTTATAATTTTCGTACGCTATTTGGATGTTTCCGCGTTCACTTTCTTTCACAAACTACATTTTATATTTTGAGAAGAATGTTAACTATTACCCAATAGCAGGTACAACACGAAAAATATAATGATTACATAAGTTTGGAAACAAGTCACTGTCTACCCTTAATAAACAATAAATATTAAATTAGCCGTAATGATCAACATCCGCTGATCCTTTCTGTTCTTACCAAAGAACGCTCTTTGTGACGAGTTTCAGGCACAATTAAAATTTGAGACTTTGACCGGTCCTCGTAATCAAATGCCGTCCAAGAGTGGTGGCCGCTTTTGACGAATGGCCGAAATGAAAAAGCAAATACGACACAACGGAATTACTTGAATTAGTTTATTTACTGACGTGATATCCTTAGATGGTATCTGCGTAAAAAGATGGATAAAACTAATGTTGAGATAGACATAAGCAAACTGGTAATGACAGACTTACTTTTGAAAATAAGTGACATTGACAATGATGCAAACACCAGAATGATAAGCCATTGAATTATCGGATATCAAGTTCTTTCCATTACAAAGATAGATATAATGGTTCAAGAAATACGTGAGCAACATCATCTCAGACGTGCACGAAAGAAATAAGTTCGTGTCTCTAATACAACATATTACAAATAATCAATAACGAAAGTACTGAGTATTGTTGATGCATTTGTAAAATACAACTAGGTATGATTGGTTCGTTCTTATTGCTTCAATTGTTATAGTTCCAGATAATAAACCAGAAGCAGCATGTAGAAGCTGAGAATGATCAAGCATTTTTAAACTATTGAGATGGGACGGATAAGAACGACAAGTTCATGTGAACCTTAATTGGGTCCGGTGGCACAATGGCAATACCAGCTCTTTTGAACTGCATTCACTGATTATCAGCTGCCAATTTATCTTTTCCGTTTTTTGTTTCAATATGAGTTATCAACTTTGTGCCAGGGATGTACAAAACATTCCTCTCGAACTTAGTTTTCAATTATTATTCGCAACGTAAGAAAACTTAAGTGTATTAATGCAAGATTTCTGTAGACTAGCTTTGTATGTGTACACGAAAACAAAGTCGTTTAAAAATAATTATATCTGCCTAATGATGTTATAACTATACCGAGAATTATTCTGATAATATTACATTATTCATAAAATTGCAAAATAATGCATTATCATTACATAAATGCAATAATACTAACCTATTCTTCACTTAGATTGCATATATGGCATTGATTCACCATGCAGTTCAAGAAGAAAAGGATCTTGACATTTCTTTTTTCGAATCATTGCTGCAGCTATTATCCAGCAATATTGAGGTCAATAGATGAACAGACATAGTAGTTCTCCCTACTGTAATCGACTAAATTGACTAAACAATTTTTCTAGAATCAATCAAAGGAGGTTTAAAAAAATTAATGATTTCCGTTAAAAACTACTGTAATGCAAAGCACAATACAACTAGGTACTTGTCTCAATCTTTTAATTCAATAATGTAAAGTTTTTGATGGGACAAAGTGCATTCTCTTCATAATGTCATCAGTTTTTGCTTCGCAAAATATTTATGAATTATCGCGATTCAGTAGCGAGGCGTTATCCTTCAATCTGAGAGTTGCGATCGTCAACTGTTACATAAACTAGCCGGTCCGTCGTATCTCAGGATTGAAATGCATTTTACATCGCTTAACGCTACCTAACTTTGGTGATCGTCAACTGTTTTAATAACTAGCCCGAATATATTAAATGAGAATTAGTGTAGTCAAATGGTTATTGGACCCGTAAATCCTTGGCAAATGGATCGATTTTGATGGGACTCTTCAGAATGACATCAGAAAAAAAATTGACCACAAATAAGTTGCGCAAATTGTTTATAGGCAA
Source organism: Endomychus coccineus (assembly GCA_958510875.1). Taxonomy (NCBI): domain Eukaryota; kingdom Metazoa; phylum Arthropoda; class Insecta; order Coleoptera; family Endomychidae; genus Endomychus; species Endomychus coccineus. The sequence goes on from OY294068.1 coordinate 4,154,401, forward strand.
TAAATAAACAATTTACATGAAAATTTCTAAAAATTGCAAAGTTCAACCGTTTTTGATAGGATAAATTGTTTATAAACAATTTATTTATTAACAAAATAGATGAATTCGACCAAACCTCCGACTTTGAGGTCGTTTTCGGATAATTTTGGTATTCCGAGTTCGATTTTATCGTCAATATCGCCGAATATATATCCACAAAGCTGCTAATTTGTTATAGACAAATTATATTAATCAATAAATCAACGAATTTGACCAAAATGTCCAGTTTATAGTCGTTGTCAGATAATTTTGACCTAATGAGTACGATTTTATTGCTATTATGGTCTTCAAATGCGTACATACATTTTTGAATTGCTATAAGCAAATTATTTATTAACAAATGAAGAAAAAAGAAATGTGACATTTTTATTTATTTTTATATAATATGCGAACTCAGAACTTTGACAAAATTGATGAAATGTATTAAGTCTTAATATAATAAGAAAAATGGCACGCCACTAATTTTAAATAATTGTTTTCCCTCACATAACAACTCTCCAATATACAGGATGTCCCAGGTTTTAGTAGCAACTTTCATCCGATTTTCATGGTGGTGGTAATTAACAACAAGAATCACATTTGTCGTGAAACGGTGCCAGGTACAAAGAAGTATCAAGAGACCATATTTGTTTCGATTCAAATTCTGCACCGAAATTTGTTACTAAAAATTAATCTCTACAGGGTGATAACACTTTTCGGGTCTATTTATTGTTATTAAATACTCATATCTACGCCACTGGAAGTAAATGTGGTAACTTATCTACGCATCCACGGTACCAAATTTCATCAAGACATCTCAATTATCTTCGGAGATACCAACAAAATTAAGAAATTTTTTATAAACTTCAACCCCTGCCCTGTATCTCAAAAATTAAGCATCTTTGCATATATGTTAATAGGAACTTTTTTCTCAAAATCAAATTTTCTTCCGACTGTTGGAGTTCTGCTACTAAAACCTGGGACATCCTGTATATTTATTGATACTTTGTCATACTAAAACATCAAAATTGTTATTATTTTTTTCTAATTCACTTTTGAGAATTTAATAAATTAATAATAGCAATAAAATCGTACTCAGGAAGCCAAAGTTATCCAAAAACAACTATAAACTCGACCTTTTGGTCAAATTCGTATTTTTATTAATAAACATAATTGCTTAAGACTATTCAAAAATGTACGTATGCATTTAAAGACCATAATAGCAATAAAAACTCAGGAGGCCAAAATTATCCGAAAACAACTATAAACTCGACATTTTGGTCATATTTGTATATTTAATAATACATATAATTTTTTTATAACAAGTTAGCAAATATGTGGGTCGACGATATTGACGATAAAATTAAACTCAGAATACCAAAATTATCTGAAAACGACCCTAAAGTCGGAATTTTGGTCGAATTCATCTGTTTTGTTAATATGTGAATTGTTTATAACAAAAATTAGTCATTATTCGATAAAAAACGGTCATTTATTAGAAATTTCTATGTAATCTCAAAAATTAGGTAATTAAATTATTTATTTATTGCTTATAAACAATTTAAACAATTTGTACAACTTTATTTGTGGTCAACTTTTTTCTGATGACATTCTGAAGAGAATGCGTTTTGTCCCATCAAAATCGATCCATTTCCCAAGGATTTACGGGTTTGGCCTATTTTTATACCCATTTGACTGCATTAGTACTAGTGTCATCACTTTTAATCCAATAATGTAAAGTATGTACATAAGAGTGTGAATGTCAAAATAGTATTAAGTAGCGAGGTAGGCGGAGCGTAGCGATGACTAACAAACATCAACGTAGCTGTTTCCATCTTTCATCGAAGCACCAGATATGCATGATCGATATAGATTCAATTATATAGTCAGAGGCCAATATTCGTGATTCCGATCTTCGATAGGACGGAGAAAATAGGATGGAATATTGATTATTGCGTAGCGGATCACGATTGAGATTGGGAGCTTATTGCTACATCATACCGATTAAACATTTTATAAATTCTTTAACCACCATTTCATCGTGAAAGGCTTGAAAATAATATTTCGGATTTATTTTACGTTGACTACTTGTTATTCTTCATCAGCTGGATCAACTACTGAACTGACTTCATTAACTTCTGTACAGAAGGGATGTTAACATACCGAAGACATATGGTGCAAAATTGTTATAATAAGTGGTAGACCGTTTCGGTCGGGAAACGGGTAACTTCTGTACAGAAGGGATACTGAAGACATAGGCGCTCATAGGGTGCCAAAGGAAGGAGTTGCAGTTGCGCAGAATCCTCGAGAGTTAGTCGAGAAGGTGGACTGCAAAATTGTTACAAGAAGTGGTAGACCGTTTCGGTCGCGAAACGGGTACGTTTGAAGTATTCATGTTCAAGTTTTCACGAAGTACTACGATACCGGTGGTTCACTTTTCGGTGAAACGGCCATCTTGGCTTTCGTAGAAGTCGTGTCAGCTTTGGTAATCTTCGGCTTGGGTGCTTTCGGCTTCTTCGTCGGCGACTCGTTCGATTACTTAACTTTCAATGGAGTCTTCGCTTTAGACGCCTTTTTTCCGAAGCCGGCATTTTTGCCTTTACCGAGGTTGTTTATGCTTTCGTCTTGGCAGTTTTCGAAACGGTGGCTTTGTCGGTCGATTGGGCCGAGGCTGTCGTCTTTTTCAAAGTCGCTCTTCGATTTCGCTGCGCAGCTTATTTCATTCCATTTACTATTGCATAAATCTATTTCTTTCCTCTGTAACAAACCTTAGATTATTATTTTTTCCCTTTTTTCTTGGTAGATTAAAATTCGATAAGTAAGCTTATACTTTCTTTTGAGTTTATCTCTTAATTTTATTTTTGTTAGAGGTTGAGTATTAGTAGCATAAGCTAAACTTCGCCTCTCTCTTTTTTACGTTGTATCTTCCTTTTACTTTGTACAAAATAAAAGCAATTTATTATTATTATTGTTATATTATCAACAGCAAAAGCTAGGTATTGATAACGTCTCATTGGTAAGATAGGTTCTACTCTATTGACGTGTACTGTAGCTAATTTGATAATCAGTAGACCGAATAATACGTATTCATTTATTCGGAAGAATAATTATTATGTTGAAGCTCATCATCAATATACTCCACGTTCCTCTATTGGTTTTTGTATGTTTATGATGAATAATCCTTCGTGGATGAATAGTCACTTCATTCACGTAGAAGGAAAATAAATGAGGAACGCCTGCAATCGTGACCGCGATTGGTTGCTTTTTCTCCATCCGAAGTGAATTTATTCGCGTTATCAAGATACACGCCGATATTTGACTTATAACCATAAATAATTGAATTATAACATAATACCATAGGAACAAACTACATAAATCTAAAGATCGTGGAAATGACGTATAATAGCATGTAAAGCCAACTAGATTCGTTTTAGATATAATACATAGACGGTTACGTGTTAATGGTAAATCAGGTCAAGAATAGTATCGAATAGTTCGTGCGAAGAAGATACGGGATTATTAAATTCAGTATTCTCGATTTAATTGATTTTGAATGGGAAATAATAGAAGGTTGTTTTAATTTCGTGATAAGTGTGAAATCGTGATCACCTAAGAGGATAAAATAATAAATATAATAGTTAGATTTCTTCCCGATATAATAATATTACTTCGTAGCTGCTAGTGGATATTACACAAGCAACTGCTGTTCAGATGTAACACGATTAATCGATCTCTAAGGGAAAAGCAATCTTGGAATCGAATTCCTCATCAAAAAAAGCTTATAATAATGCAGTTTTACCCGAATCGAAAAGATAGACCAAATTCACAATTTTTCCATACTCACCCCTTTGGAAATTTTGCAAAATTCGAAGAATCCAAAATGTTCAGTTAATCTTTGGATATTATTCTATGGGATCTTGGAAGATTGCCGATACCAATTTTGGGTATATTATTCTTCTAGAACATGTTTTTGTTGAGATCATTAACTAGGAGATGACCAGAATCCAGGGTCTCGAAAATGTACAATTTTTCATTTATAAATTTTACAAAAGTCGAAGATTCCAAAATTTTCAGTTATTCGTTGAATCTTATTCTATGTCCTGTGGGAGAATCAGAATTGTAGGTTTATATGAAATTATATACCAATTTTTTATTTTTAAAAGTAATCTGACATCACGGTTGCTTGACCATGATAATTCGTTAAACGATAATTGTGTAACACTTTTGCTTCACCATTATTTTCATAAACATGAAACACGACGTCATTTGAACACTTTGGAATTTCGTAAGTTTCTTCCCAAATACGATGCAATTTAGTACATTTACATTATAGTTTTTGCGGATTATACAGCCAATTTTATCAACTTGGACCATTAGGTCTATAATTATATCTTGTTTTCATCCTATTTTGATATATTGTCTAGCTTCTTCGAGGATTATCCATAACTTTTCTTCTAGATTTTTGATACATACAGGGGCATCTTGGATAGTAGACTTCCGCGGACAGCTAATCTTGAAAAATCTTGTCTTCCGGATGGATTCCGCGTCACAATAGCTCGACTTGATGCCGACGTTTCGCCAACCATTACAGGTGGCATCTTCAGGGCAGGCTTGAGGCTTGAACTGAAACTGGTTCTACTGGTTTCTGTAGCCGTATTTATTGTAGGGAAAATCCTTCACGCTACATAGTTCACTGCCTTTGTTCCGGTGGTTAACTTCGTTCCAGCACCTGACCCTGCCGTTGTGCGATCATGTGCGGAATTGAATTTTCGAGGATGGGTTTCCAAATGTTGGGAAGGTAATATCCTGAGTCACGGTTTAGATTATTCGGATGTTTTAGGATTTCTATAGCTTCAAGGATTTTTCGCTGATAGAAGTTTGGGGCTCGGACTTTAGTATCTTCAAAAAGGATTTGATGATTTGTGTTAAGCTTGTGTTCCGCAAGTGCAGATCTACTGGTGTCACGAAGTCTTGTACAGCGCTCATGTTCTTTCACACGAGTAGCTACTGTACGACCTGTTTCACCAATGTAGACTTTACCGAAAGAACAGGGAATACTATAAACACCTTATGAGTGGAGAGAAGGAAGGGGATCTTTGATAGGTTTGTAAAACTGAGATAATTTTGGAAGTGTGGAAAAACGGGTAGAAATATTATGTTTTTTGAGGATTTTGGAAATTCGATCTGCTATATTTTGAATATATGGAAGATAGGCCGTGGATAAAGCAGGTGGGAGGGTTTCTAGCTCAGGTCGATTTGGAATTTTAGGTGAAGTGTATTTCTTTATGGCTTTTTGAATGTTGTAATGGGAAAAATTGTTTGATAATAAGGCAGATGATAGATGTTTTAATTCTGATTTTAAGGATTGAGGCTGAGATAGGTTGACAGCTCTGTGGACCAGGGAGTTTATGACAGATTGCTTTTGGGCAGGGTGGTGGTGGGAAAGACCATTGAGGTATCTATCGGTATGGGTGGGTTTCCGATACACAGAATGTCCTAAAGTACCGTCAGTCTGTCGACTAACCAATACATCCAGGAACGGGAGTGAACCTTGCGATTCGACTTCCATGGTGAAACGGATATTGGGATGTAATGAATTTAAATGATTGAGGAAGGGAACAAGCTTTTCGCGACCATGTTGCCAAATAACGAAAGTATCGTCGACTTATCTAAACCAACATTTCGGCTTGAGAACAGATGAGTCAATGGCATCTTGTTCAAAAGCTTCCATGAAGATATTAGCTATGATCCTAAATTCCTTTCATTTCGTTGAAAAACTTCAAACGTTGAAAGTTGACCCATGTGATTTGCTCGTCAGCTTCGACGTTGAATCACTGTTTACCAATGTTCCCATTCCAGACACCCTTTCCAAAATTTCTCAATTGTTACCTGCCAAAAACATTTCAACGGACTTGCTACCGTTAATTGCTTTTTGTCTATCCTCCACATATTTTCTATACGATGGCAAGTTCTACGAGCAGTCCTCGGGAGCTGCCATGGGTTCCCCACTTTCCCCGATCATAGCTAATATCTTCATGGAAGCTTTTGAACAAGATGCCATCGACTCATCTGTATCAAGCCGAAATGTTGGTTTAGATATGTCGACGATACTTTCGTTATTTGGCAACATGGTCGCGAAAAGCTTGTTCCCTTCCTCAATCATTTAAATTCACTACATCCCAATATCCGTTTCACCTTGGAAGTCGAATCGCAAGGTTCACTCCCGTTCCTGGATGTATTGGTTAGTCGACAGACTGACGGTACTTTAGGACATTCTGTGTATCGGAAACCCACCCATACCGATAGATACCTCAATGGTCTTTCCCACCACCACCCTGCCCAGAAGCAATCTGTCATAAACTCCCTGGTCCACAGAGCTGTCAACCTATCTCAGCCTCAATCCTTAAAATCAGAATTAAAACATCTATCATCTGCCTTATTATCAAACAATTTCTCCCATTACAACATTCAAAAAGCCATAAAGAAATACACTTCACCTAAAATTCCAAATCGACCTGAGCCAGAAACCCTCCCACCTGCTTTATCCACGGCCTATCTTCCATATATTCAAAATATAACAGATCGAATTTCCAAAATCCTCAAAAAACATAATATTTCTACCCGTTTTTCCACACTTCCAAAATTATCTCAGTTTTACAAACCTATCAAAGATCCCCTTCCTTCTCTCCACTCAGAAGGTGTTTATAGTATTCCCTGTTCTTGCGGTAAAGTCTACATTGGTGAAACAGGTCGTACAGTAGCTACTCGTGTGAAAGAACATGAGCGCTGTACAAGACTTCGTGACACCAGTAGATCTGCACTTGCGGAACACAAGTTTAACACAAATCATCAAATCCTTTTTGAAGATACTAAAATCCTAGGCCGAGCCCCAAACTTCTATCGGCGAAAAATCCTTGAAGCTATAGAAATCCTAAAACATCCGAATAATCTAAACCGTGACTCAGGATATTACCTTCCCAACATTTGGAAACCCATCCTCGAAAATTCAACTTCGCACATGATCGCACAACGGCAGGGTCAGGTGCTGGAACGAAGTTAACCACCGGAACAAAGGCAGTGAACTATGTAGCGTGAAGGATTTTCCTACAATAAATACGGCTACAGAAACCAGTAGAACCAGTTTCAGTTCAAGCCTCAAGCCTGCCCTGAAGATACCTGTAATGGTTGGCGAAACGTCGGCATCAAGTCGAGCTATTGTGACGCGGAATCCATCCGGAAGACAAGATTTTTCAAAAATACAGGGGCACTGCTTTGATGAATTTCTTCAAGTAGCTAGCAAAATAATAAATCAACAGACAAACGTAATTCTCTTCAACTATGCCGGTGTATTTCTGTAGTGATTGGGGATTATTGAGGATGAAAGCATTCTTGTAATAATATTCTCACACCTTGTAAGCCGAATTAATGCAGCGTCGACAATTTCAACATAACCGCGCACTATCATTACTTTCCTCCGAAGAATTATCTCAAATAACAAAGTAGCCCGACAAATGAACGCTCTCCGAATAATTATGAGAAAATTGAAGCTTATTAAACATAATCTCGGGACGTTTCATATACGTAAGTCATTAACGTACGCTATAAAGAAATACAAATTATTATAATTCGAAATGAATTACTGAACGTATCCAATTTCCGGACCTAACGTATAGCTCACACGAGACATGACAGCGTTTATCTATTACTCATTCAAATAATGACTATGGTAAATAGGATTGTGAGTATTTATTTAGACTTTTACACTACTTTCGTAGCACACCTGATGTGTTTGTATACCTTGTATGAACTGGGAAAAGTGCCTACTTTATATCTACACGTTATGCCTTCTAGGACATAAGGCCTTTAACAAGACCTCTGGGAGATCTATTAAACAAGAGCACTTTGTTTCCCTGGCATCTTATACAGAAGGGAGTGTCGCTTATCCCTACTGTAGGTTCAAATTTCATCAGAATTTCGTCAATGATTCTTCATACTGAGGCATGTTGATCTCTCAGGTGGTTCCGCAAGGGGGTCTTGAGGACCCTCCAATCTGGCGACCTCTCTGGTCAGATTCAGGTGGTCTGATCTATCTTACCATAGCCGACTAGCTAGCTCCTCCGCACATCTTAGATGGGAGGCATCTCTGCTTGACTAGAGAATATTAGAAAGACCAAAATATCTGACGCCATCTACGAGTAAATTTCCCACTGAGGAATCCAACAATGTACAACATTGACTGATAGGTTCGATTAGAAAGATCTCATCATCCGGTAAAAGCCAACAAGAAATAAACATTCATTATTCGTTTCTCAATAATTGTTACTTTGGTTCGGTTTGGTGTTACCATTTGGCACTCAAATAGTCTAACATAACTTCTGTAAGGTTCGAGAAATCAATGTTGTGTTTCATGGGATACCTCGTAGATGGCGTTACATATTTTTAGTTCTTTCTAGCATTCAGTCAGTTATGTATAGCTTAGACAGAGCATCGCTCAGTAACATTGCAAACTTTCTTGTTCTACTGATGATCTCTATGGGAAAGCTAAGCAGATGTAGTGTTAAAGATCCATGATAACTAGAGTCATTATATAAAAAATTCTCGGGAATTAGGTCACATTAACACTCTGTTATAAATTGACAATATTATTGCAAATTTAGAATGCGGAATCAGGAATAAAAATTTAGAAGAAAAAAATGAAATTAGAAACAAAGTTTGTAACATCTTGACAAACAAAAAGAACAAACAGAAAGCAGAAATAGGTATTGCAAAGAATCGTTTTAACTATCATACAAAAATAACAAAAGAGTTCTTAGATGCTAACCCTCAAATTTTAGTTTTGAACGCGGATAAATGTAATAAAACCGTCATAATGCATAAAAATGACTATGAAAACAAAATGGGAAACCTTTTAAATGATGAAACACCTTATAAAAAATTAAAATCTGACCCTACTTCATCAGTACAAAATAACATGAATAAATTGATAAATAAATGGCATAAAAATAAGATAATCCCTATTGAATTAAAAAATAAATTAATTTGTCATAATGGGCTTGCACCTTATATCTATGGGCTTCCTAAATTACATAAAAATGATATACCCCTAAGACCCATTGTAAGTAATATTGGAGCGCCTACTTACAATTTATCAAAATTTCTATCACAATCTATCAATAATATAATAGGAAAAAATGAATTTTATGTGAAAGACTCATGAATTTTAATGAATTTATAAAAAATCAATCCGTACCAGTAAACCATCAACTAATTTCCTCAGATGTTGTTTCTTTATTTACAAATATACCTGTCGTTTTGGCCTTAAATTGCATCAAAAAACATTGGCCAGAGATTAAAAACCACACACCTCTTGATCAATCGGATTTTATAAATGCGGTAAAGTTTTGTTTAGAATGCACTTATTTTCAGTACGGTGAGCAATATTTTGGACAAATTTTCGGCACAGCAATGGGATCTCCTATTTCAGCTACCATTGCTAACCTCGTTATGGAATGCCTAGAGGAATCTGTTATAAATTCATTAGATTTTCAGCCTGTATTCTTTAAACGGTATGTAGATGATTTTCTTATGTATGTTCCCAACGATAAAATTCAATACGTGATTAATAAATTTGACAATTTCCATTGTATTCACTTGTGAAATAGAAATAAACAATAACTTTAATTTTCTAGATATGACCATTAGGCATGATGCAGAAGGAAAAATAAAAACTTCTTGGTTTACTAAAGAAGTCTGGTCTCAACGTTATCTTCATTTCAATTCCGTTGCACCAGCTTGTTATAAAAAAAGTGTCATAAACAGCCTCACAGACCGCGCGGTAAAATTATCCCACGCAGAGGACCGTCCCAAAAATTTAAAAATTGTTCGTAATGCATTGGAAATGAATGGCTACCCAAAAACTTTCTACAATCCTATCATTAAAGAGAGAATAAACAAAATCTATATTGGTTCTTCTTATAAAAATAACATAACAGGTAATACAGACAATTATATAACTTTACCGTAAATTCCGGAGACCTCAGGAAAAATTAAGAAATGTTTGAAAAAGTACGATATAAATGTTGCGCATAAACCTACTAACTGTGTTGGGAAATATTTCTCAAATCTAAAACCTGTAATCCTAAAGATAAACAAACCCACACAGTATATAAATTGAATTATTTAGATTGTGATGGAACTTATACTGGAATCTCTAAACAATATTTACAAAAAAGAATGTACGGCCATAAGTATAGCACAAGAAATAATAACTTAGAAAATTCCACCGCCCTTGCTAAGCACTGTTTTGATTATAACCATCAATTTGATTACAAAAATGTTAATATTTTAACTAAAGAAACCAATTATTATAAAAGATCTATCCTGGAAATGATTCACATAAAATGGGATTCAAATTCTGTAAATCAAAGGAATGATATTCAGGGATTGAGTCAGATTTATACTAACTTGATTAATTAAAACTCTTGCAAATTCCTACATACGTCTTTATAATGTTAAAAGTATATTTTAGGAAGAACGCTTAAAGTAAACTAAATTCCAATGCAGGTCTAAAACCTTTTCAAGTACGTCATAAATCTACATCTGGGTCGAGTTATTACAAACAAATAGCTTCGAACTTCAGTTACTTTGAGACCATAGCAATATGCGTTTGTACATTATGAGAATATTACTTAACAGTGGTTTCTTGTTACAAAAATCTATACTTTAATATTAACGATACAATTTTCGATTATTCGTGGTTCTGTTCGTTTCGACGGCGTGAGCTTTTTGATTGAAGATTGTGCGATATGGACGCTTGTGCTATTTAGTTTTAGTTAACCCCTTTTTTAACAAAATAAGTCTTCTGATGATGGTCGTGAGAGCGAAACGTACGTAAAGACGAACATTTATAACAGAGTGTTAATGTGACATAATTCCCGAGAATTTTTTATATAATTCATACTGGGTCAAGAATCTTATTATATTACTAGAGTCATTGTAATCTTTATGATCTGGAAAATATGATTATAATATTCTAGTTTTGATATTTCATAAGTTTAATGTTATCCATCGAAAATTGTGTTGTTTATCAGTGTTTTTAGTTAATTCAGAAAAGAATGAATATCCGATATTGATAAAATGTACTTTCAGTTAGCTTGTGAATGGAAATCATGAAACGATGGTTTTTATTGATCGCTTTCTAGCGTTGTAATCAAAACATGGAGAAAAAAATTCCATTGAACATTTCACAGGATATTCGGAACATCTCGTCCCAAATATTGAACCATACTTTCATAAACAAGATGTTACGTTAATGTGGCCCCGCCCCGTATAGAGGACACTATTGTATGCAAATGTCTAGAATCTAAACAGTGTGGGTAGAGCTTGTTCCTTCGTCATGTTATAGAATCGGCCTATATAAGTCAAATCGATATACAGCTTCAATAATTCTACTCTCGTTCTATTAGATAAACACTATAACTAGCCATTGCTGTATTTTTAAAATCAACATGTAGAACAATATAATGCAACGTCACGTTGCGTTACATTCAACAACTAACAATGCTATTCTGATTAGCGGTGGGTTTGCGCCTTTTACAACTATATTGTTATTGAAATGAGATGCTTTTTATGAACAACGTCAATACTGTCAATATCAATATTATTAATATTAAGTGCTTTCTTTTTCATCAATAATTATGCTTAACTGGCATATGGTACATACTTTTTATGCATTAATTTAATCACAGATTCAACGAAAATATAATAATGATAATAATAATAGTCAACTAGTGGTGATGTGAAAATTAATTGTGAGATTCTATTTCTTCAAAACGTTTATCGAATCAAGGATTGGAGTATTTGTAAATAGTGAAACAACATCAAGTTGAACATGTTTTTATGAACTTAAATGTATAACTACATGGAGAGAATTATAATAATTAATTAACAGAAGAACCCATTACAAGTTCAAGTTCTTTTGTAAACCATTCTCCTTATAATTTCTTGGTTGATGCTGGAAGTAATATAGACAAAGTCAAATTTTCGTCTTTCAACATGTTCTGACCATCTTGTCGAATCCATTGGGATGTAATTGATTATGCAAATCGAACTGGATTGGTACGTGACGATGATTGTGAAATGACCAACTTAGCAGGTTAATTTACATATCGATCATATATTATTTAGCCCAAATTACGTATTAATATTACTTACAAGCAATTAAATTATCATTCAAAATTAATTATCTTCAATTATTGATTCAATTTTGAACGAAACGTAACATACAATACTATGAAATAGTACGAACGAAATAGTTTAAAGAAATTATAACCATAGATTTCAATTGTTACCAATATAATTATAATTTATATGAAGCAGAGAATATATTTTTTTGACACTTCACAATACTATACGATATTCCAACTTTCCACAAATATATTTGTCAACAATACTCGGAATGAAACTATCAACCGTATGTAACTGTTGTGGCTTTGATGATTCCTGACTGGCATGCTGTGGTTTCCCTGTAGCCAGATTCATTTTCGTACAGTTCAGCTCAAACGTGATTTTTTCGCCTTATTATCAACCGACTTGGTCGATTTCGACAATAAACTATAAAGAGTTCACACTGTGAATATATTATAACACTATTGATAAGAAATAATCACCCTTTTCCACTAAAAAAACTATTAAAGTACTGAGGAACTTTCGACTACCCAGTAGCCATCATCACAGTAAGCTAAATCAAAATGTGCTGAATCCGCCATGGTATGCCTATTTGTTTGTGTGGGTTTTCTGTATATGTCGAAATCCAAGTGATAACCTTTTTTTATAATGTTAATATCAAGGAAAGGAAGCTGATTATCTGTTTCTATTTCGATAGTAAATCTCAATGAATAAAACTGGCTGTTAAACGTGTTCAAAAAGCCATGTAAATCAAAATCTTTACTTGTAATCGCCAAAATGTCGGCAACATATATATACCAAACTTTTCGATTCTAAGGGGGTTTCAAGTTCGCTAAGAAAAAATATTTGCCAAAAAAGTGAGAGAGTCCATTGCCCATTGCACATCCGCATGTTTGTTCATAGTAATTTTTTGTTAAAAGTGAAATGATTTCGCTCTATACATAAAGATGTAAGGATCACTATTCTGTGAGTTTCCATCGGGTATATTAATATTCGAAAACCAATTCTCCAGAATGTTTATCGACTCTGGGATTGGAGTAATTGCGAATAGTGAAACAACATCAAATGAAGAGTATCCACCAGGTTCAAGTTTGTAATCATTCCATTTTCCAACAAGCTCCAAACAATTTTTCACAGACAAACTTGGTGCGCTTGGAAGTTGCTTAGTTCCTTCCCCAGCCATTTTCCTATGTTATACGTAGGACAATGAATGTTCGAAATGATTGGTCTCATGGAATGGTGAATCAAATTGGCTATTAAGTGTGTTCAAAAAGCCATGTACATCAAAATCTTCACTTGTTGTAAGGATCATTTTGCTCATATAAAGAAAAATAATGGTGAAAAATCAGCGATAGCCGAACATGTTTCTCAAGAAAGCTTATCACTTTTAAAACACAGAACAAACAAATATCAAATATCTGGGTGATTTAGAATAGATGGAAATGTATAAACGATATACCAATCTATTACATTCCGATTTATCTCTCGTTGAGGGTAACCCTTTGTTTACATTATTATCCCCAAATAGTATACAGGCACACTTTGATATATAATTTAGTTTACTCCGATGATGGCTACTTGATAGTATTTTTAGTGAATAAGGGTGATTATTTCTTATCAATAAGCAATACGTATAGACGAAAAGGTGTGTCTGAGCATTCCTTAGTTTTTACAGACACTGACAGAATTTATAAGGTTACGTCACTAAAGATGTTTCAACGTCAAAATCATTGTATGCGCTAGTGAACGATGTGCATCTATTTACTGTTATCATTAATTTTATTAATTTTTTTATTCATTACTAGACTTCTTCATAAGGAAGAAAGACTAAAGAATAATTATCCGGTTGATCCAAGTGGTCATTATCTTAATGAGCTATAATATAGTAGAACAATTGAACACTGGAGAGCCCTACTGATTCGTACTGATTCCTAAAAAAATACTGTATTGGAAGAATAATCCCACCATTGCAATAAAGGTCTGATAACTTAAATCGAGGTCAAAATATTAGGCAGTTATGATAGCAGTTGTATGAAATGGCTGCTTAATTAATTTAAGCAAAAGCTAAAGTACATGTCCGACATACCACGATAATTTTATCGGGATCATAAATTATTCCTCAATGCCGTATTGACAGGAAACACGTATATCTCAACTAATTATATTCCATGATAGGATCGTATTAATTACTTAACCGCTTGTAACTGATAGTGATAGAGCTTCTAATTACTTATCTAATACAAATGAAAATTACATAATTGAGATAATTATCATAGATATTGTTGGAACTGGAATATGTTCACTGAACTCTATTACTTACAAGCTTCGACGCATTTTGACCAAGTATGGGAATAAGTACGAAGGATCTATACAGTCTGCCGTACAATGAGTATATCTAATAAGCATTATAGACATTGGTAAGTCATGATCTGGGCGGCTTTGTTTACTGTGTAAAACGTCTTTTTGGTAATTCAATGTTACGGAAAAATTTAAATTTCATTCAGTTTTCTTCTATCAAAATTCCTATTCAAAATTGGATGTAAATAGTATATCAGTCATTGAGCTTACAATGACCCAGTCGGTCAGTCTGGCACCAAAGTCTTCTTGGGAAACTTCCGTCATATGGTTTGTCACCTCAACTATGTCGTTTACTATTATTATTTCTCTCAGATAGATCAATCCATGTGGTGATTGACAGTGTATCCTCCGGTACAATGGCTATCAACTCAGTTGTTCCGCATGGATCTGTCTTGGCACCAACTTTGTGTCTGCTTCATATGAACGATCTGCTATCCAGCTTCGCACTTCATACCACTTTCTCATCTGGAGCCTCTATACCATCCAATGAAACGATAGAAGCGAAAAAGGCACAGGTTAACGCAAATAATGGAGGTCTGGCGAAGATTTCGAAATGGGGATCTGATAATTTAGTAGAGTTTAATGCAACCGAAACACAAGCTTGCGTCTTCTCCAAGAAGGCGTATCTCACAATCCCTAATATGACGATGTCAGGTACAACTATTCCCATGAAGTCTTCTATACCCAAGCTCGGGATCACCACCAATGGCACTCTCTCGTGGGATGATAATGTGAGCTCCAATGCGAACACCGCTTTACAAAAACTTGGTTTTCTATTCAATGCGAAGAGCTACTTTACATCCCAGCAGCTACTCATGAACTACAAAGCATAGATTCCTATCCTGGAGTACTTCCTTCTCGTGTAGTCCAACTATAAGAAAAAACTAGCGCTATTACTCTCCAAAATGTGATCATCTAAGTGGGTAATAGCTATGTACGCGAGTTGAAAACTATACCTAATCTACCACTATTAAATAACATACATACATTGTGAACATATTAGTGATATTACATAATTAATTGAATATGTGCCATCCTATTTCTATGGTTTTCAATGTCTATATGAAACTATTACGATATGACATAACCTTAATCTGAATTGAATCGAATTCGAATGAAATAACTCAGAACCGCCGACCATCCTCCCAAGCGTAGTACTAAATTTGACACAACTGTTGAATAAAGGCTATTATTTGATCCTACTGTCATTAATATTTAGTTCAAGACCGTAACGAATTCCATTAACAGACGGAAATCGTATATTTAATGAATGTATAAATGTATTATTCGATAGTTATAGATAAAATTCTTTTCTCCAATAATCAAACACGTGACATTTATAACGATATAGTAAATTAAAATAACCTTGCTTGCTAGAAGGGTAAAATAAATAATTTGGAATGGTAGACTTCCGCCGTGGAAGTTGAATCGTAAAGTTCACTCCCGTTCCTAGATGTATTAGAGAAATACATTTGCCTCAAATTTCAAATCAACCTGAGACATAAACCCCCACCTCCTCTACCTCCTGCCTTCTTCCATATATTGAGAATTTAATCTCATTTTTTCACACTTCCAAAACTGTATCAGATTCACAAACCTATCAACGATCTCCTTCCTCCCTGTCATTTAAAAGGTGTTTATATTATTCCCTGTTCTTGCGGTAGAATCTACATTGGTGAAACAGGCCGTACAGTAGGTACCCGTGTGGAAGAGCTATACAAGGCGTCGTGACATCCCCAATTTGTCCAGTAGATGCTTAAAGAAAATGAGTCCCATGAAAGATGTTCTCATCTTACTCTACGTGAATTTTATATAAACAGTATGATTAAACTCATCTATACTCATTTCATTACAGTGATGAGAATCACTATCAAAAGTTTGATTTCCACTAATTCAATAATTAATTACGACATAGCGTCACAGCTTAGTGAAAACTGTTTGAAGAAGCTACGGTGTAGTTATGAAGTCAACTAATTAATCTCATTCACAAGTTTTCAACGTTGGGACGTTCTTTCCATAAGTTCAGAAATAAAGTGTATATTGCATTGGTTCTCAAGAGATTGCAATGGTGGATAACACGAGATTGATGCATCTGAAAAAAAGTCTCTAGACCTGAATTTTTCCGAAAAGTTTCAGTTTTATTTCCACTCGAAGTCATCACAGTATATATCGCGCTAAACGATATGATCCTCGAATAATGTAAAACTAAATCGGTAGTAACTGCTCTACGCGAGGAATAATAATTGAAAATCTCCAAGTGTTATCTACAATCTCAACTGTCGAATGCAATCTTGACACTTCCAGCGAGTGATATAGTTGAAGTTGTATAGTGAGTAGACGAAGGTATTGGTGAACACGAAACATAAAATGGGCTCGTGTATCTTTTGGACCCGGCTTCTGTTGAGTTAAACGCTTCCAGCAAATATCTAAGTTCACAAATAATTGCACTTGACGTTACAATGGGCAGACATAAAGTGCACCCTATTACCATTGGTGAGTTTACGACAACAAGCTATAGAACGATGCCTGTCTTGTAAACATTCCGTAATTGCCTTTTTAATTAAATCACTTGCAGCAACTGCATCCGATTCGTTTCCCATTTTATCGACCATTAATATATCTTTGATATTTTTATTGGCGCAATTTCAATAAATATAGAATTTAATTACAATAGTTGTTATCTTCTCGTTACTCGTTATTCTGTAATTTCGCTGCAAACTATCATACTTGCAAACACTGACATAGTACAGGGAATTAAAGCTCCTCAGAAGCCTCAGTGGGTTGCCAAAAATAAAAGTTGTTTTCCATGAAAATGATATTTTATTGGTCACACAATGTTGAAAGTGGTGAATTTTCAAGCAACTAATTATTGATAGACGGAGATAAAGTAGCTGACCGAACAGTCCCAGACAGCTGTTTCGTTGTTCTTATAAGTGGAACGAGTAGGATGATGAAGTCACTATTGGACCATCTCTGCTAGAGATATAGAAAACCCCATTTAGGAATGCGAAAGCACCAATTGATCCAACCGCCATCTGCCGGAAATGTTCCACTGAAAGAATCATTCTGAGTGCAAAGAATTAATTCAAAAGTTCACTCACGTTTCAAAGAAACGACGGGACTACCAGAGATTGTCTTAAAACGGTCTCGCATCCTCTTCCATGAAATATTGTTTCAGGCAAGGTAAGAATATTCAAAAAACTCTCTGGGTTTTCTCTCTTCACTCTCCAATTCCTTAACACCTTTTATGTTTTGCGCACATGCTTTCCTCCCCCTGTTATACCAGTACTGCTGAGTAGTAAGCACCGAAAGATGAGAATTTATGAATGAAAATATACAGGAAGCTTGCGGGCAGAAAAATTTGGATTTGAAATTGCAAAGAGAAAACCAGCTTCTCCCTGATTTATACACTAATTTCAAATCGTTCCGGCAGAAAATAATACTGTTTCAATCACAAAATGTTTCACACATTTTAAAACATGTGAAATATTCAGCCACTCTACTGAGACTGAGTTTTTCGCCGATCTCGCAATCGAAGCTTTGAGTGTTTTGAAGATAAATTTTGATACTCATTTCTCAGACTTTGATGTCATTGCGAATGAAATTAAGAGTTTTCAAAATCCTTTCGATACTGACATTGAAACCATAGGAACTTCAAATTAAAATTTTTGATTCACAGTGCACTGTAGTTAGGATCAAATATCAAAACACATCTTTGTCTTCCACTGGTACAATTTAATAATTTGCATAAATTTGCTCCTGGGCTATTTTCTTTTTGTGGTACTACATACTTGTGTGAGAAAACATTCTCCAAAATGAAGTACAAAAAGGATGTTTACCGATCTAAGTTAACCGATGAGCATCTTAAGTCTCTTTTAATAATTGGTACAAGTGAAATTGGTTCACATCTACAAACTATTGCTAGTGGAAAATCACACATAAATCCCATTAGTTTTATATGTTATAATGTTAGTGGGATTCATTTCAATTATTCGTTAGTTATTATGCGTAAGTTAAATTTTCTGCATATTATACTCATTAAGCTTTACGTAGCAAGTAAATAAAACCAAGTTATCATCATTCTGTGTCTTTTTATCCAACTTATCACAACAACAATAACACTGACTATCCGGATTTGACCCGCGGGCCGTAGTTTGGAGACCCATGTTCTAGGCCAACTTAATTTTACCTTTTGCTGATATACTTAGGCATAGGCACCTACTTATGTATAAGCTTCTCTACAACCATTCTATCATTAATAATCCTCAAGACCTCCAACTTCCAAATCACTATGATATCATTAGATATCGAACTAATGAATTAATATCTGATGAGTTAAGATTCGAATTACTTGATACCTGACAGATTGAATATGCATATTACATATTGTGTAATATTAAGTCTCCCGAAAGAGATCTGGAAGCTAACAGATATTCGTAATATTTAATCTCTGTCGTCGATTCGATCAATCAAATCTTTGCACGCAATGCGATAACAGCAGAGTTCTCCATGCGTGTTTAGCTGGATGTTGGTCAGTTATCAACGCTCAAAATAAATGATGTAGACCAACTTGCGTTGTAGGGTGGTTCTTGTCAGCCCTGTAATTAATTATTCATGCGGTATTTGTAATGTAAAATGTAGAAACTGTTTCCTATGTTGAGTAGTAGTACAACTTGACATTAACGAATTAATGACAAGTGACCCTGCTAAATTAAAATTACATTTCCCAGTCACTATCTTAAATAAACAAGTTCAGAATCACCTACATTTCAGAACTGAAATTATTGCGAACAAGAACTTGATGATAAGATCTCGCTGAAACATAAAAAAGAACTTATCTTTCACCTGCGAATAGCCCAGCCCTCACAGGGAGATATAATCTATTCAGAAGAACATTCGTATAACCCCTCCCTCAACCCCGAAAACCTCCCCAAAAAAAATCAATAATTTTGATATTTAACCGCTGTCGGAGTCTAAATAATTGCGTGATTTATCAAATCAAATTTTAATGATATCAAAACTGCTGACTTTTTTTTGGTGCGATTTTCCGGGTAGAGGGATTGGGAAAAAAATATTGGCACTCATATTGGCTATTTTTTAACACCAAATTAACGTATTTGACATGGTCCCAAGGTATTTTATCACAATGCATCCATTTTAGCCTTGGAGTGGTCATTTTTGGTCCAAATAATGGCCAATTACTATGAAATGCCTCGATAAAAAAAACTTGGCAGGTGTTTTTTTAACAACTGTTAACAATAACAAACATTTTCCACCAGGTTAGAAAATGTGTTCGTTCATTCAGTTTAGCCTACTAAATAAACTGGCCAGCTCCAAGAAATTGCTTCGATAAAAACCAACAACTCCGAAAAAGGGTTCGTGCAATAAAAAAGTCCAACATTTGAGGTGGCTGTAGCTTGAATTCAGTTCGGCCTGTGAGAGCTATTGTACATTGAACCTTTTTTCACCAATATACAGTAGGTGCCAAGGTGTATTCGTTCAGGCCCACCATACCATATCGCTCTAGCTCCTAGACTATTAGAAGAACATTCGAAAAGCAAAGACCATATGTTATAATAACTAGTATGGAAGCAGACGAAAGTCTGTCCGATCTTCAAAAGTGGTGATAGAACAGATGTGCATAATTATCGACCTATAAGCATCTTTTCAAATTTTTCTGAGGCGTTGGAGATTCTTATCTACGATAGAGTATATTTCAAAGCCCATTCACGCCTCCTTAATATACAACACGGTTTTGTAAGGGGTCGTTCCACATCCACCAACCTGGCATCTGTCACACAATACATCGCTGAAAATATGAATTCCGGCTTTCAAGTCAATGTCATATATACCGATCTATCCAAGGCATTCGACAGGCTTGACCTCAGACTTCTGCTTAGTAAACTTGATGGAATTGATTTCTCTGTGTAACTCTTATCTTTCATCGCCTCATATCTTAGTGATAGGCGGCAATTTGTCGTGGTAAATGGGCAGAGATCGATTGAATATATTGCTTCGTCAGGAGTCCTCCAAGGATCAATTTTGGGACCACTATTTTTTAACATCTTTGTCAATGATATTTCAATAGGTCTAAGTGTACTCAGTCTTTCATATGACTATGATTTCAAAATGTTCTGTGTCATCAAATCCACATTTGATTGTAATCTATTTCAGAGAAGTCTTGATATGATGGTTGTATGATGTTCAGCGAACAATCTGTCTCTTAATGTTAACAAGTGCTGCGTTATGTTTTACACAAATAAGACCAACTGGACTATATTTGATTACAACGTAGACGGTAGTATACTTAAGAGAACAGCAACCTATAAAGACCTCGTCGTAATATTCGATTCCAAACTATCTTTCGTTTCTCAACTGGTGTCTGTGATGGAGGCTGCTGCTAACAGACTACTTGGGTCTATTGTGCGAAGCTATCGTGATTTTTTAGACATAGACACGCTCAAATTGTTGTTCGTAACATTTGTGCGATCGCGGTTTGAGTATTCATCTGTGATTTGGTTCCCTGGTTATGCCGTTCATAGAGATGCCCTGGAATTTATCTCGATTGGATAACTTCCTACGTTGTTTCAGTAAGTTATCTTTTGATGGAATAACTTACCTTATTGGAACATATGGATCATCCGCGCCAATCACAATCTATCCATTACTTTCTTCTCGAGAACTTTTGATTGGGAGTTCATAATCTATCCAGGGTCTGGGTGCCTGTTGGTCCGCAGGAGCATTTCCATTCCTACCCTTGACCCTGCTGGCAACAGGGCCGTGAGTATTTCCCTATCCGCCACATGGGAAAGCGCCTGGTTGTGGTTTCAAGCTCCGCACAAGATAAGAGGCTCCTGCCTTCCAGAGAAAAATCTCTACCTGTATCATTGTATATCTCCAAAGCAGTTGACCGAGTCTGTCAGTAAAGCCTTCTTCGAAAACTTTCGTCATATGGTTTGCCGCCTCAACTTTCCTGCTTAAAATCGAGTTTTTTCTCGAATAGATCACTCCATGTGGTGATTGACGGAGTATCATCCGATACAATGGCTATCAACGCTGGTGTTCCATAGGGTTCCGTCTTGGCACCAACTTTGTTTCTGCTCCATTGCCGCAATGAATGGAGATCTAGCAATGACTCTGAAAAGGGGATCTCATAATCTGGTGGAGTTTAATGCAAACCAAAACTCAAGCTTGCATCTTCTCCAGGAAGGGGGGACCACAATTCCTAATATGATAATGTTAGGTAGATTATTCCTATGAAGTCTTCCATGTCCATGCCCAGGATCACCAACAACAGCACCCTTTCATGGCATGATCATGTGAGGTCCATCGAATAAATAGCTTCACGAAACTTGAATCTCTTTTCCGTGTCACGAGCTACTTCCCAGCAGCTCCTCATAATCTACAAATCACAGATTCAACATTCCACTGCTGGTTCACGTGTAGTCAAAGTATAGAAGAAAAAAAACTGCACGCAAGGCTTTGGTAGTTTCTTCATTTTAGATTGTTATTACTCCTGATTTTGCAAGTGGTATGTGGTTTTACAGAATAATCTGGTTGATCCTTTGAATATAACGAATGCATTTTTGAAATTCACGGGAATATTCAATTATTGAAATATGCATTTCGTGGCTAACTTGGACCAGATTCAATGAGCTACATATAGCTTACAATTCTGATATGTATTAATCATCAACATCATTGAATACTGGGGTATATGTATCTAATTTTGGAAATAATTTCGCCTCTAACTAAGAATTTCATAATATACGAATTCTGAGATATAAAAAATACTATGCCATATCAGTGTACGAGTGTACACTTTAAAGTAACGTGAGGGGAAATGGAAATAGTGTTGATTAATATTACGTAAGAATGCATAAATTAAAATTCAACAGGTTTCTTCACCTACATCTCGAAGACTGGCCAGGCCGAGTTTATAAGAAAGTAGTTGGACGTCTTGGTGGTGTTAAAGGCATTGGAAGGGCAGCCAATGATACCGGTGAAAGTAAATTACGTTTTTGATCTGCAGATCTAGTGGGAATTAATTATTAATAAGGTAAATGCTTGTAGAGCATTCGTACGCAATAATTAAACGTATTTAAGTTTCGATATATGGATATATGGACGACGATGGCATTGGAATTAACAGCATTAAGGTGTCGATCGGAGCCTACTAGATTATGCAAACATGGAAAAGTATTATTCGGAAATGAATAATTGTCTCGCCTAATGATTGCGTTCTAATAAAAATAAACTAATATGAATGAAATATAACTTAGCATTCGATCCAACAGAAATTCAAAATTAGCCACTTGCTAGTTAATCTTCTTTAGTTATAAGATGTAGAGGATTAAAAGTTTAATATCCTTCTTGATAACTGGATATTTCGTAACAATGTCGTCAATTGTATCCTAACTATTTTCGTAATTCCGCTGTTTATAGATACATTTCCAGAGTGGTAGTTATAGCGAACAGTCTTTGTGTATCCGCAACACGACCGATTCGTGCGATTTCGGTGAAATAGTATCCTATAAGTAGTGTTTTCAACACTAAACATTGAGTTCTTCCGTTTTCGAAATAACTGGAGTTGAAAGCTTAGAGCGAATCCAAAATTGCTATTACTTTGAACAGTTGTTAGTTAATTTGTGAGTTTTGTGTTTGGTGGCTTGTTGAATAAGAAGTGGCTTATTGAAAGCAAACAAAATTGGATATCATGAAACTTATACTTCCGATTTTGCTGTATCCATTGTATGGATCACATGTATTCGAAAAACAACAACAATAACAAAATTATTGACATACATTGAAAAGTTACACAGTACCTAATGAGTCAGTTCAATTCGGGTGTATATACATTGAAAAAGATTATTAAAAGTTCCTTTGGGCGAGAAAAATTAAAACAACGAAGTTGAGAAACTTAAGCAAATAGCGACGGACAATGGTTGCGATAAATCTTTGATAAATAAGTTAATTTCTAACCAAAAACGAAAATGGAACTCAACCAACTACGTACCAAACTAGAGCCATTAGTTTCAAATATTTCAGTAATCAATGAATTCAATAATTCTTTTTCTAAATTTTCAATTGAATATGCTTATAGATGCAAGAACAAGCTAAAATCCGTTTAATAATAATAGTAATAGTCATAATAGTGGAATTCAAACGCTGTTCAATGTATAATAATAATTATAATAATTGTTGACAGATAAGAATAGAACTGATAGAATTTAAATTGGATATAAAAGAAGGCAAATTTCGAGTAGGAATGAATTAATTAGAAAGATAAGATAGTCCATATGATAACGATCCAAGCTGCTTGTGCATATTTGAAGTTGATTAAAAATAGCATGATTTATAATAAAAGCCGGTAATTATGATCCATCGTGATTTATAAAGTCCACGATAATTTATATTAACTTGCTGCATACCAATTGACGGAATTAATAGGTGGATAATATGAATCTATTAAGTGCTCTTAAGCGGTTAATGGTATCAACCAATGATATTGAGTCCATGATACACCGGATCGCCTCCTAGATGATTCAAACTAAACAAGTCATTAAGGAACTAACTATTATACGCTATTACAGAGCTCGTGGGGTGTTGAAAATATATTATAACTTGGCATGCAATACACAGATGCAGATGCATTATTCAAGACACAGTCAACATTAATGTTTTGTAGAAGGGACTTCATAATAATAAAATTAATCGTTTTATATATGTTGTGAAGCTTGCACAGCATGTACGCTATAACTGAATTGCAAATGATTTTGCAGAACAAGTATAGTTTCTAACTCCTCCTGAAATAATATAACATTGATTATTGATATTAGGAAGCCGTTTTCATCGCAGTTTCTCTTCGTCTCTAGGTCCT
Organism: Endomychus coccineus; assembly: GCA_958510875.1. Classification (NCBI taxonomy): domain Eukaryota; kingdom Metazoa; phylum Arthropoda; class Insecta; order Coleoptera; family Endomychidae; genus Endomychus; species Endomychus coccineus. Next base: position 4,178,843 of record OY294068.1, read on the forward strand.
TATGTAAGGCAAGTTCCTCAATAAGTTGTTTCTGCTACATGGTTTATGATATACCTATAGCTATTATTTTTACCGTATGCAGATTCAATGACTGAATATCTGAAGAAGTATCATGACAAAATGTTAATGAAGCATTCAGAAATCGTTGGTAGAATCCGACACTCTATAAACTATGAAAGTGTTCACACTGTGGATATATTATAATATTATTGATAAGAAATAATCACCCTTATCCACTAAAAATACTATTAAAGTACTGAGGACCTGTTTGAAACTATTTGGGGATAATAATGTGAACAATGGGTTACCCTCTGCTGGAGATAAATCGGAATTTAATAAATTGCTTTTTCATGTATACCTTTTCATCCCGTCTAAATTACCTAGATATTTGTAAATATGTTCGGATACGGCTAATTTTTCAACATTATTTTTCTTTATATGGGCAAAATTTTCCTTATAACGAGTTAAAATGTTCCTTCCAGTTTGACCCACATAGCAATTTGAACACGACTCACAATTGATTTTGAAAATCGGAATATTTATCATAAGTGTTGCCTAAACGGTGGTTTAGCTTATCTATAAATAATATAATAATAATAATAATAATCTTCATTTCAGTCTTAGAACACAAAAATATCATAAAATACAAAATGAAATGGTGTCAATATGAATGAATATTTATGATTATGCCGAAAATTAAACGTTCCCATTCTAAAACAATCCTTTAAAGAATAAGGTTCCAAATTGGTTAGACATACACTAAGCCTAAAATTTCAAATCGCCACAAACCCCCCTGCCTGTCTATCTTCCATATATTTAAAATATTATAGGTCGAATTTCCAAAATCCTTAAGAAACATCATGTTTCTACTCAGTTTTCCACACTTCCAAAATTATCTCAGTTTTACAAACCTATCAGAGATCACCTTCCTCCTCTTCACTTAGAAGGTGTTTATAGCATTTCCTGTTCATGCTACATTGGTGGAACAGGTCGTACAGTAGCTACTCGTGTGAAAGAACATAAGCGTTGTACAAGGCTTCGTGACACCAGTAGATCTGCACTTTCATAACACAAGTTTGACACTAATCATCAAATCGTTTTCGAAAGTACTAAAATTCTAGCCCGAGCCCCAAACTTCTATCAGCGAAAAATCCTTGAAGCTATAGAAATCCTAAAACATCCAAATAATCTAAACCGTGACTCAGGATATTACCTTCCCGACATTTGGAAACCCTTCCCCGAAAATTCTACTTCGCACATGAACACACAACGGCAGGGTCAGGTGCCGGAGGCGACGATTTTTCAAAAATAGCTATCCGGGGAAGTCTACTATTCAAGAAACTGGTTAGTAGTTTCTAAGTTTTTGTTTAGAATTCTCTAAAGCCTATTATCAATTTTATATGATATAAGATGGATTTTTTTCAGTGAAGGATAACCTGTGATAAGGAATAAGGATAACGTATATCTGAATTCCTAGTACTGCAATTTACATTAGTGTTATTTTGCAAAAACTTATCTTATTTCTAAATAGATAAATAAGACATTCAAATATAAACCGTATATTGTTAGTAATCCTGTTTGTTTACGTTCATTTCTACATGAATCTCTAAACTTCATGCCAAGTATTATGCGTAAGATTCTTTTTTGAGCTTAAAAATTGAATTTACACCCCATATTGTAATACCGTATCTTACCAACGATTTGAAATTCGCATAGTACAGAATTTTTTTAACATTATCCTCTATGTATTCCCCTATCATCCTATAAACTGGTTGTTTTGCAAATTTAGAAAACAAACTATATGGCATTTATTAATTACTAAAGGATAATTGAAACTTCCAAATTTTATCGAAGAATGCAACATTTTGGCCCATTTTTCTATTTACGCTTATATCCCCATGCCCATGCGTCACCAGCCGCCACTGCTTATGAGTCGTGAATGGCTTGTAAGCATGAATGAAATGATAGGTATTGTAACGTCACATAACGCATACTGTTCGAATACGAAACTCGTCAAAAACAATTACCGCAAATATTTATAAACCTAACAGATGCACTCAAACCAAGCAAATAAATGAATGAACACACAGATGCGAACACATCGGAAGCCTTTGATAATAATGAGACCTATGACCCGACATTCCGTATAAGAATACTTACTGATATGGACACGAGTTAGTTAACAGGAATCCGACAAACAGGTGTATAAATTTCACTATACATTATTCCATTATGGTTTGTTTGTACAGCTACATGTTTCGAACAAGGATCTAACAATGTTTATTTTATGTGAAGTCTGTAGGAACATTCCCTATTATAATGAAATCGTTTAGAACCGACAAAATCGACATTTTGAGCTAACCATTTTTCATGTTTAATGTCCAATCAATTACAATATTTCTTCGTACGACGATGTTGTTTTAATTTGAATAAACTGCCTGTCGGCTTGTATTTCTTGTTAGTTAATACTGGACGAAGATTTTATGCTGACGATTCGGTTCTTGGCTAGAAAAATTCAAACCACTACAATTCAATAATACATCGAGTCTAGCCCCCGAAAACGAATGAAGAATTGAATATATTCTTATAGCCATCAACGATAGATTTCAACCTGAAATTATATTCAAATTGATTAATGTAAAAAAAAACTTTTAGACAAATTCTGATTTGGCAAGTCATTCGCAAACAGTAGGAACAATAACGGTCCCAAGACCCATCCTTGGGGAACTCCTAGTGAAGCGAAGAATTCTTCTGAGAGTTCGTTGTTAATTTTTACAACAAGGTGGTTTTATACAACGATCGAATTTCCAAAATTCTCAAGAAGCATAATATTTCTACTCGTATTTCCGCACTTCAAAACTATCTCAGTTTTACACACCTATCAAAGATCCTCTTCCTCCTTTTCATTTAGAAGTTGCTTATAGTATTTCATGTTTTTGCGGTAAAGTCTACATTGGTTTTCTTGAAACCACAGTCGAACAATGACTTGTACATGAACGTATATAATCGTCAAAAGAAACAAACGTTTCCTGAGAAACTGAACGAGAAAAAAATGTACATCTCCTATGCTAGATTTCATGAAATGAGCATGATATATGTACATTCAAGTGCACTGAATGTCGGATTTGACATAAATGCACTTATGTAGATCCATTATGTCAATAAATGTTTCAGAACGAAACTTATTCCACTAGTATATGTATGAATCGACAGTTATGGTTTATAATGGACGTGATATGGTATATTCTTATGATATTTTCATGTTGTAATAATGTTAAATGTGCTCCACGTTCTATAAATTGAATTTAATGTTATCTGTTTAGTAGGCGGCGTATGTAAATATGTGGAGACTTGTATTCGGTTCTCTGTCCTTTTCTAATCATGGTTTAACCAATCTATTCTATAATTAATATGCAGTTGCACTAAAAATATTAATTGAAAATGCAGATTAACGTACTCAGAATTAAAAAATGTACAGAAATACTACCTACGTAAACGAGTTGGAATTTAATACCACAGAGAAACTTCCATTGCAAAGTTTACGTTAACCCATCATTTAATTCAATAGTTCTTTCAATTTTCAAGCTATACAAAAATTGATAGTTTGTTGAATTAATCGAATTGCACTGATATAATGAAATTTGCCTTGCGTATTGGCGACACATACTCTTCCGAATATGACGTTCATAGTGATGTGCCCCAGCGGTCAGTACTGGGGTCTCTTTTGTTTATTTTTTATGTCTCTGATAAATCGAACAGCAAAGTTGCGGAACTCTTTACCTGGTGAGGTCTTTCAATATGCCTTTAACCTACAAGTGTAGTTCTTCGTGTAGTCAAATTATAAAAAAAAAATGTATTAACTACGTGTTTTATTCCCTAGTTTCTGTTTTAGTAATAAAATTTCCAACAATAATTACATAACATTTGATTTAATGCAAAATTTGATCTTTTGACATGCTCTACAGCCACTTGTTTTCTTATATTTTTTCAGCAATTATGCTGTTGCATGTCGTCGGAATTCCTTAGAAAGTATTTGAAAAAGTTTCCTTCAATTCCTCTAAACTTAAGGTGTTTCCGAAATCATTCAGCGATTCATAATGGAAGAACATTGTACTACCACATAATATACGAAAACTACAAATAACGGTATCGAGATGCGATTATACTTCAGCTATGAATTCCATTTCACTTGAGCCATCGCCTAAGAAATTGGACCAAGGCGATAACAACGTCATGATATCTTACTTCCTTCTAACCATTTCCACGTGCATCACCTAATTACGTCTTCTCTAAATCTGTAATCATTTACATGCTCATAACTCCTAACAGGCGTGAACCAAAATTTAATATGCCATTAATAATAACTGTCTTTTAACGTCATAAATTAAGGTGGAACCGATGATATCAGATAGCATTTCGTATGAAATAATTCATGATATTTGATGTGATCTAGGATAGGATTTATCGATTGATCTAGAGAAACCTGATGATGAAACATATCAAATATGACACAAATAGTTCTCATTTATGAGATTTTTGTTGGAATCGATAAGATGTATATCTTGATTCATAAGCGAGAACTGGCTTCGCAAAAAGTGGTCACACTACTTATTGACAGAATCGTTATCCAATATTCACATTTCTTCGCCTACTACGGATATCAAGCTAAATACCAACTTCAGTATATGTGAATCTATATTTTTTTTTGCGGATGTGAAGAAAACCCTTTATGGGGAGGTTATGACCTTGAATCTCATGGTCTACTGTGAGAGTCACCTTTCCAGGTATACTCATTAAAAACGTCAGCCCCTGTGTAGGCTCGTTTGGCTGTTGCTTCCAGTGACTCTTAGGCATGATGGCCCATTGTATCTTACCTGTATTATTTGATCACAGTAACCATTCCAGTACTTTTGTGCATTGTACACGTTTGTACAAGTCCTGGGTGAGAGCTGTATAATTCTGGTTAATATTACTTGCATCCACACAATACATGTGTCAAAGTCTGCTTGTCAGGTCGCCATTGTACAGTTCCATCTTGTTGAGGTGCCCCTTAACTGGCAGATGACCAGTCATGAGCCCTGTTACGATTTCATTTTCCCTATTTGATGTTAACGTGTTTGTCAGTCTTTCATGACACGGTCCTTTGATGTATTTTTTGCAGTAGATGTTTCCTTAGATTTTTTCCAGTATTCTTGGTGGTTTTCCATGATCCAGTTCTCTACAGATCTTCGTGCTGTATGTTTTGGTACCCCTGTAGTTTGTTCTGGATCTAGATTGTTTTCCGATCCTCTTCTTGCAAGTTCGTCGGCTTTTTCATTACTCGCAGTTCCCTGATGTCCCGGCACCCAGATCAGCTTAACGAGGTTCTGTCCTGCCAGTGTTTCCAGTTCCTCTTTGCATGCCCATGCCACTTCCACTTCACATTACCCCAAGTGCAGCCTGACTGTCTGTCAATAAATAGATCTGCTCATGTTCGATGGCTCTCCTTAGCGCATTTAAGGATTACACATACCTCTGCTTGAAAAATGGAAGTATGCCCCAATGAATACCTCAAGTCGGTTTTCAAGGTTTCTTGAGTATACTATTGCACCTGCATATTTTTCAGTTTTAGACCAGTCTGTGTGCCAGATCTTTCCTTGTAAAATAGCGCCCAGGTTTGCGTTTTCCCATTCAGTTGTATCTGGTATAGATACATTGAATGTTGTTGTTTGGAATGTGATCGTTCTCATACCCAACACGTCCTCGGTCACGATTCTTACAATGCTCATGTATCTTAGACCAATGTGAACATTATCCAGTATGTTTTGTAGGCACCAAGTCCCGCCTCTCACTGGATCACCAAGTGGATGGGAGACAATCCCAGTAGTGTCTTCATTAAAATAGATTTAATAGCCCCTGTGATCCCCAGTCTTTGGACCTTGATTAGTCTTGTCATGGTCCCTCTTTGTTGTGTCTTAGATAACCATATCAAAGAGGCATAGGTTATTGCAGGCCTTACCACCATATTGTACAACCAATACAGCATGTCTGGTCTAAGCCCCCTTTTTTCCCGAAGGATAGTCCCTCCGAGTCCGTCCATGTTATTACCAGGGTCGGAGCCTCTTGCATTCGGTCTCTTACCGTAGTGTTGTATTTTCCTCGTGTCAAGACGAATCTATACTGGATGAAGAGCATTTTGCAGAGGGCTGGCTGATGAACATGATTTATTCAATATCCATATATATTTGACTTTCACTCCCTGTGAATTCATTTCAGAAATATGTAGAATAGTGGACGAAAACACAAATTAAAACTTACAGTTCATGACCAGCTTTAGTAATGTCACTGTGTGAAAAAACAATTGGCAGCAAGAGTTTACCCTGATGATATACTACAGCACTATAAAAAAGAAGCAATCACTCGTATCCACTGAAAATACTGAGGACTGAGTGACATTCATTAGGCAGCAATAGCAGGATTTCAGTGATTGTAATAATAAAATAACTCAAATGTTCATGTGCTGTTTTCTTTCGAATAAAACAAAATCGGCATCTGCTGTTAGGAACGAAAATTCATATAAGTTTCCAACTTGTCATTTTTCTTTTTAATATTTCGTTTCCTTGTTTCAGACTCTATTAGAGCAGTTGTTCTATTTGTTCGACCAGGAGAACGAACTGTGCCTGCAACAAGAAAAATGGATCGAATTCTTAAAGCAACGATTAACGTAAGTGATTTTGACAGTTCATTAAGAGAGAAATTCATATCGACTGATTTTTAGAGATGAAAAACAAATAGACTTTGCGGAACATATAGAAAGTGTAGCGTATTGTTTATGTGGAGATGGACCAATAAATTTGGAGCATTTTTTCCAAATCTTCGATACTAAAGGGGTAAGTGTCAATTATAGTACTTATTTTGAACAAATTGCGCGGTTATTTTGTTGCCAACATCCTTTAGTATTACTCGGGGAGTATTCCTCCTGATAATAATTCTTATTATAACTAATTATTTCTCCTGACTTGCTCACACAGTAACTATAAATACTTGAATCATTTCCAAACTTGGAGACTTATAACAATAAGACTGTAGAAGGCAAACAGTAGTCACACCTCACTACCAATCAGTGGTGAAACATAACCCATCTTCTCAATAAGAACGGATGGGATGACACCACAATACACGTTTGATAAGAAGTATCGTATAAGCATATCCCCAGATAGTATTTTATCAAACCATCATGTCGACAATAGTTTTCTGACTATAAATATATAAGATAAGCATACATTTGACCCTCTACATTATCCGAAAAGTGCCCAAGTAGGTGATTCGGATGTCGTTGCCAATGGTGGCCGGGAAAAACGATGTAAGTGGTCGTAGCAAATAGCATATCAAATGGATTTTGGAATGCTCTAAACTTATTCACTTTGTGGTGCCTTATATTACTGGGCTAGACCCCATGAGAAAATGTCTGCTGTTACTAACATCTTTCACTCGCCCACTGATTATACAGTACTTCCAAAAAGTTATGGATAAATTCTACAGAATCGTTGACAAAAATGATCCAGGAAATGCTTCGACGTGTCGGTTTTATTATTAGATTGTCATTCAGATGTATACTTCCAAGCCTTTCACCCCTATGGTCTATAAACAACAACTTTGAAAATTCAAGTAGCAAAGTATCCCTTTGTGAGGCTGACGTTTTTTCTTTTGAAGTAGTCTCAAAACTTTATTTTTCTACGTATGACACTCAATATTAACCTGGTGGTCAGGTCATCTCCATGGATTGTTTTTTAATATGCTCTGAAATGCAATCAAGTTCGTATCTTGGGGGTTTTAGGGGCCGCTGAGCATGATTCTGGTGCCAGATACGAACAACGACGCACCTGGGGCTCAGAGCATCCTGGTACTATTGTCGTCTCTAGGGAATTCGTGAAATAGTCTTTTGGAATGGGATGAAGCTTGTGAGGGAGGTTCTTTTGAGATTGCCGCTTGTGACTATGATCTTCAATAGTCACCTGGAGATCAGGATATGCTGATTATCTAAGTCTTCTGGCATTTTTTTAATATGCTCTGAAATAAAACCAAATTCGTCTCTCCGGGGTTTTTCGGATCGCCGATAACTTTCCTGGATTTCGGACCAATCACCGAAGCATCTGGTGAACACATCTGTGATATCGACAACAAAGAATTCAGAAAATACCGTTTGCACTACAATGAAACTTGATTGAATTTTTCTAATCCGAAAAAGACTAAAAGTGAATCATATATTTTAATGGCAAAAATGTTGAAATTCTTAATAACAGTACTTTTTATTACTAGTCATGCAAAAAAAAGACAAGTTTTAAAGAAAAAAAACAATAACCACGTCGTAAAACTCGAACCTTCTTAATTATATTGGCCAATTGAAGGAACTCGGAAACGGGAAAGGAATTTTAAATTGATTTCCACCGGAATCGGGAAACGAATTTGGTTTGATTTCAGAACATATTAAAAACAATCCATGGAAATGATCTAAGTCATCAGGGTGTCCTGACCACCAGGTGACTATTGAAGGTCATGGTCACAACCGGCAACCTCAAAAGAACCTCCCTCACAAGTTCAATCCCATTCCAGAAGATAACTTCCCGAATTCCCCGAAAACGACGATATTATCAAGATGTCCTGAGCCTCAGCTGCGTCGTGGTTCAAATCTGATACCGGAATCGGCGACCCCAAAAACTCCCTAGAAGGAAATTTTGGCTATATTTGGAAATTTTTTCTGATTCTAACAATTTTTTTATTATAGCTGTAGAACTGCTAAACTGCACATTAAAAAAAATTTCCTAAATGACTTCCTGAATCGATTAAAAAAAAATCAAATCATCCTTTTTTTTTTCACTTTGGCTTTTTTTCTGCCTCATTTCCTCGACTATATGTTCTAAGATTTGTTTATACTTGTATAAAAACTTAATAACTTGTCTATTAGCTAATAGCAAACTGATCTAACATACAGCATGTTCGGAAATTATGAGCGTGACTTATGGCTCGAAACTATAACTAATAAATAATGTTTTTTTTCAGATTGTAGATAAATTATTTAGGCTAATAGATCAAGAGAATATAGGTAGCGTTACGTCTGATTTGATAATGGAATTCTTAGCGTCGATAACAAACACAAGGTAAGTCCAATGTGTATCATAAAATACGTAGAATAAACCATATAGTCTCGATTAAAATGTATCAATAGGTATCTTGTTTACCCCATGCTGTAAGTTAATCTATAATACGTTACAGGTATGTAAATATAGCGTGTAACTTACGTATAAATTTTGCAATACAACCTACTAGAAGATATAACGTTGCTATAAATTAATGGTTGCGATTTTACACTGCATAATTTTTAAAAGCTTCGAACAGGTTGAATGAATGCTGGATCTTTAGAATCTCGTATTCTATGTCATTTATATTAAATGATTCACTCATAATTTATATCTAAGATTACTTATTAATGTAAGGTTTTTGAGAAATACGATAGAACTGACATATTGGAAGCTTTGTTCTTAGATTAAGGCCTTGTTATATGTGATGATTCACATAAAATGTGACTCTAAGTCTGTAAATCATAAAACAGAAGTTCAATCATTAAGTCAAATTTATACTAATTTAATCAATCAAAACCCTCGCAAATTCCTACATGCGTCTTTATAATGTTTAAAGTATAGCTTCATTAATTTCTACAAATTTTCTACCACTATTTCAATGTATTGCAGGCCTCGAGCTGGATTTGATAAAGGAAGTTTGGAGTGGTTAGAACAGCTTTTCCTCCAAACAGTGGGAAACCAAAAGGAAATCAGTCAAGAAGATTTTAGAAACATAGTCATTTCGAAAAATGTAAGTGGCTTGATCCTAGCAAATGTATTATGAAAGCACATTAGTGTAATATATTAACAATAAATTGTTTCGCCATACAGTGTCATCTTCATACTGAATTATTGACTATCGCTCTGAGAAGGTACTGTGTGTGAAACAATTGCTGATATATGCTTATATAAGTACATTTTATTCACATTTTACGATCCGATTTGAAAGATGAAATCATTCAAATCGGATCTAGTGGATGACCAAACTCTACTTTATAATTATCAGTCTAATCATTGTGACAATTAATTTCAATGAGTATTTTCGAGTAACAACTCTTTATGTCGCGATTCATAAATCAGAATCATCGTATTGTAATTGACAACTCCTGTCTTAAACGTTGCTATAAGACAAATTTATCATAATCTTAGATAGACTAGTTTAATCTTCACTTCATAAATCCAACGTCACTCACAACTGTTTCTAACATTATCTATTCTGTTCGACTCAACAATGAAGTATTTGCTTTGAAATTACCTGAAATCAAATGTATGAATACACAGAGTAACAACTATTTCTTTCTTGAAAATTCTTTGCTTCCGGATGAATTCCGCGTCACAATAGCATTTTGAGGTAGCTTCAGGCTTGTACTGACACTGATTCTTCTGATTTCTGTGGCGGTATTTATTTTGGGAAAAAACGGTATTTATTGTGGGTAATATTCCGAGTCACGACTTAGATTGCTTGGATATTTTAGGATTTGTATCTCTTCAAGAATACTTCCCTGATAGAAGTTTGGTGCTCGGGCTAGGATTTTAGTATTTTCGAAAAAGATTTGATGATTAGTTACAAACTAATGTTCCACAAGTGCAGATCTACTAATGTCACAAAGCCTTATACATCGCTCATGTTCTTTCACACGGGTAGCTATTGCACGACCTATTTCGCCAATGTAGACTTTACCGCAATAACAGAGAATGCTATAAATATCTTCTGAATAAAGACGTTGAAGGGGATCTTTGGAACGTTTGTGCAACTGAAATAGTTTTGGAAGTATGGAAAAAGAGTAGAAACATTATGCTCCCTAAGGATTTTGGAAATTCGATCTGTTATATTTTTAATAAATAGAAGATAGGCAGTGGATGAAGAAGGTGAAGGTATTTGTGACTCAGTGAACTGTGTAGCGTGGAGGTTTTTTTTCACAATAAATACCGCTACAGAAACCAAAAGGATCAGTTTTAGTTCAAGCTTAAGGCCTGCCCTGAAGATGCCATATGTAATGGTTGGCGAAATTTCGGCATAAAGTCGTGCTATTGTGCTGCGGAATCCATCCGGAAACCAAGAATTTTCAACTATTTCTATTTGATAACTACCCAAATCCAGCTGTATTGCTTTGATTAAGAACTAAATGAGATGATCAGATTCACAGTTCACTTACTAAAGAATCTTCTTAAACTATATCGACATCCAGGAAACCACCCAATTGGACAATAGTTTGAGCAAAATGCCTTAATTCTTGTACTACAATGTACAGGCTGTCCTCGAACTGCGTGGCAAAAATAAAACCGAAGATTCTTTGATTCGAAAAAAATTTGATGAGCCTTTTTACTTTTGCCTCAAGTGTCTTGTTTAGCCAGTAGAGGGCTTCAAAATTGCAAGAATAATTTTGTTTTTTCGGTATAACTTGAGAACGTGATGAAGGACTTTTACAATATTTGGCAGGTGAGTTACTGTCAATAATAGCCGTTTTTGAGAGCGGAGCATAGAGCCTTAGAGACCATAGAAATGGCTCAAACTTGAGGATGTAACGGGAAAAGTGTCCAGAACTTTTTTGTGGTCAATGTAATTCACTCGATATTTTTTATGTAGATAGCTTATCTAATTTGAAAACTTTTCTTACTCTTAGAAAATTTTGATAAAATCAACGGATTAGCTTGAAAAAAATAATTTTCGAGTCTCTGCAATTTTGGCTTACTAATTTTACTTGATTAAAATACCTTAGTTGCCTTTGCTTTTCTAATGTCATTTTGGCATTTGGAGAATTTATTCTCAAAACTGTCAGTTTTTACTTTGCTTTTCTTAGAAATTTTATAAAATTATGGCTCAAAATTTCACTAACACTGAAATGGTTAATATCTCGGTAAAACACGAATAAAAAAAACAATAGAAATGGGGAAACGATGTGATTATTTAGGAAAACCAAATGCTAAATTGAAAGAAACAACAGAACTTTTTGGGAAATCACTAAGGCATCAATTGTTCGAAATGTTGCCCATTTTCCTGAATACACAAATTAATTCGTTTCAAGAAATTGGATTGAACTCTGGCTAGTACTTCAGGATCATTCTTCAATAAATCCGCTTCATGATTAATTCGTTGCAACAATTCCTCTCGTGTGTTTACTGGATGGAGCTGCATAAACTTTCGACTTCAAAGCGCCCCATAGAAAGAAGTCGCAGGGCGTCAAATCAGGGGAGCGGGCCGGCCAGTTCACTGGTGCATCGTGTCCTCTACCTATCCAGCGATCTGGATATTCCGCATTCAAATGTCACCTCACAGCTAATGTGAAATGAGGAGGTGCACCATCATGGATAAACCAGGCCACGACGAATGTGTATGGGCAAGTCTTCCAACAGTTCAAGTAGCCTTTGTTCCAAAAAGTTCAAGTAGTTCTCCTCGTTCAATCAATCGGGTGTAACGGTAGGGCCAATAATAAAGTTATCCACAATTCCAACCCAAACATTGATTTTAGTTTGATTCTGAAAATATGTAACTTCCGTTTCATGAGGATTTTCATCAGCATAGAAATGTTCATTATGGAGGTTAAAAATACCACATCTCGTGAAAGTAGCTTCGTCCGTGAACAGAATTCTTCTACAAAAATTGGGGTTTGCGTTTTGTCTTTGGACAATAAACCGACAGAAATCTAGCCGATGACCTGGATCCATGGGCAATAAGTCTTGAACTATTTTAATATGATAGGGATACAACAGTTCTTCTTTCAGTACATTATGAACTAATGATTTTGAGGCTCCAATACGAAGTCCCAAACGTAGTGTGCTTATCCCAGGTTCAGTTTCAACCGCTTCCAGTATCGCTTCTTCGAGCTCTCACGTCCTTCTTGTCCGTCTGCGTCCAGTTTCTCTGCGATTTACTTCAAATTTGCCAGTTTCGCGAAGGTTTGCCGATTTGGAATTCTGCGATGCGGATATCTTTCCCTTCTCCGGCCATTGCAACGACAAAGTCCATAAATCAATAACATATCAACCATTTCGGTGTTAGTGAAATTTTGAGCCATAATTTTATAAAATTTTTACGGAAAGCAAAGTAAAAACTGACAGTTTTGAGAATAAATTCTTCAAATGCCAAAATGACATTAGAAAAGCAAAGGCAACTAAGGTATTTCAATCAAGTAAAATTAGTAAGCCAAAATTGCAGAGACTCGAAAATAATTTTTTTCAAGCTAATCCGTTGATTTTATCAAAATTTTCTAAGAGTAAGAAAAGTTTTCGAATTAGATAAGCTATCAACATAAAAAATATCGAGTGAATTACATTGACCACAAAAAAGTTCTGGACACTTTTCCCGTTACATCCTCAAGTTTGAGCCATTTCTATGGTCTCTAAGGCTCTGTGCTCCACTCTCAAAAATGGCGATTATTGACAGTAACTCACCTGCCAAATATTGTGAAAGTCCTTCATCACGTTCTCAAGTTATACCGAAAAAACAAAATTATTCTTGCAATTTTGAAGCCCTCTACCGGGTAAACAAGACACTTGAGGCAAAAGTAAAAAGGCTCATCAAATTTTTTTCGAATCAAAGAATCTTCGGTTTTATTTTTGCCACGCAGTTCGAGGACATCCTGTATATGATCGATTGTACCTACTAGAAAATGGTAGATTTAATCGATACGGATCAAGAGTACCTTTCTTCTGTAAAAAGGTCTAAATATTCATAATTCGAGACTAACTCGTCGAGAAAAATTTGCATAGTACATCTGGTCGATACGGAATAAGAGTGCCTTCATTCTGTAAAAATGTCTAAATATTCACAATTCGAGTCTAAGTCGTCGAAAAATTTGCAGACGAAAAAGTTAGAGTAAAATTTAACGTACCCTCAAACTGTTTCATACACTACTACTACTTAATGAAATTTGTAAATTATTTTGTTTCACTGCATTGCACATAGAAACTTCAATTTTGTACCGAATTGCATCATTTTATCACATGATGTTTCGAAAATATTTTGAAAATATCATCTTCAGGAGGCTTTCACTTTCAGTAGGCCTTAGCTCTCTTATGAGCCATTTTTCGACCTATGTTCATTCGAACTTTACTTCCTATTTCTGGTAATAGAAGCCGCTGTTGAAGTTTGGTAGGCTAATTATGGGACATCCTGTATATTTTGTATTATTTTTTTGTAAACTTATCGCTCTTCTTGAATAAAGTCATATTATTTATAGATGTATATTCTGAAAGAGGTAAATAAGACTGATCAGTTTCATGTGAAGGATGGTGAATATTTTATTTGGTGAAGACAAAACATGTATTTTACGTTCATTTGAAACTGGACTAACACTAATTTATATATACTTGTTACATTGTATAGCTTGAATAGAATATTAAGCCACACCTGCCACATAATATTTTGAATAGATCATTTTCAACTAATTATGTGATATGCATTCATTGACCAACAGAACAATTTATCAGTAACTTTAGTGAGTTAAATGTTGATTAATGATTGCTAGTCTGGAAATAATTAATGGTTATAGCTACAAACACAATGAAATAGTTTAAAATCAATAAGACGTCATAGAGCAATTTTTCTATTATCTGATTATGCCGAGACGTTATCTTGATTTTTTTTTATATTACAGCCATTTTTCAACGAACGAGTGTTCCAAATATTCGACAAGGACAACTCTGGATCCATTTCGTTGCAAGAGTTTATCGATGCAATGCATCAGTTTGCCGGCCAATCCCCAGACGATAAAATCAAATTTCTTTTCAAGGTGTACGATTTGGATGGTAATATTTTTCTAGAATAATTGCTTAGTGTCATGTTGAGTAATATCATATCGAGACCTGTTGCATTTTATTTACTTATTTCCATAATAATGCCTTCGTTGTCGTCAAATAGAACAAATGTTAACTCAGAAGTTGCTGTAAGAAACACTTATTCATCATACAAATTGTTTTTGAATGGTCAGTGATCATTTTCGAAACGCAATAGCGGGTACCTCCTCTAGAGCCTCTATCACTCATTCAGATAAGTATTTGTACAGAAAACTGTATTTGCCATTTAGTCCAGTCAATGGCAGCTTTGATTCGTATATTAACAAATTGAAAATTAACAATCTGATATTTTATAAGCAATTGGCCCAAGATTCTTTGCTAATCAAGTCTAAATTATCCGAAATTGACTTTAAACTCAACCACGTGTCAATTTTTTTTTGGTTTGTTAATTTGTCAATTAACAAATTGTTAATTAACTATATAATGTTTTATAAACAATTGACGAACATATTGGTCAAAGATTCGTGCTTATTAAGTCTAAATTATCCGAAATTGACTTTAAACTCAAATCTCGAGCCAATTTTTTTTCGTTCATTTATTGTTAACTAACAAGGATCTCTAGTCCATTCGTACTGCTTTGAAGATGACGAGCTAGTAAATCTGTCAACTACAATCACATTCTAATTTCAGGCGATGGCTTGATACAACATAAAGAGCTGCAACACGTAATGAGAGCATGCATGGAGGAAAATGGTATGCAGTTTAGTGAAGAACAAATTAACGATTTAACTGTTGCCATGTTTGAAGACGCCGATACCAACAACAGAGGAGCTATAACCTACGAAGCTCTGAAGAATCAACTCGAAAAACACGGTGGACTTCTTGAAAATTTATCCATAAGGTTTGTAGATGAAAACCATCAAGTATTAAGCAAATGGGAGACTCATAATATTAGAATTCATGCCGGAATAAGAAAATTTCCCAATTCATTCTACGATAGGTCTCTCTAGTTCAGATCGATTAGTAACATTACAATCTAGTCGCTGTTTCGCTCTCTCAATCTCAACAGTAGAGCCAGAAAGTTTGCAACGTTACTCAACGATCATTCTATCGAGGATATAAATATGCCGACTAACAGCATTCTAGGGAGAACCATTACAACTGACGCCATCTACCGAGTATATGTCCTATTTAGAAATTCAAGCAATCTACAATATTGACTGATCGATTTCCCGAACTTTACAAAGTTTAGGGGAATGTTAGACTACTTAAATGCTTTTGCCAGAATAACAATGGTAACTCTTAAGCTCAATAATGGATAGTTTGCAATGTAACTGAACAATCATCGACATGTATATAAATAACTAATCGTTATAACTAATTAATACATTCTATGAAAGATTATGATACTGAAAAAGGAATGAGTGATGTGAAATCTCCTACTAATGTTTATTTACAGTATCGATCGATGGCTGGTACCTCCAAAACCCAAAGCACCCCCCGCTTCGAGATTTGGTAAATGGAAAACCTTAAGACCGTACCAGCTAACAAAGCCATATGTAAAAAATAATCACGTTTATCTAATATTTTTGGCGTGTTTTGTGATAGTTAACATATCTTTATTCATATCACGATCGATTGAATATAAGGAGTCGAATTGGTTTACAATATTTGCTAGAGCCTGCGGTAAGTACGTTATAATAACTAGTAAAACTCAAATCCCAGCACTTTTTTTAAGCTCAAGTCAATGTTGTCAGAATCGAGTTGGTCTTTGTTACTTTTTTGTCTTTGTGAAAATAAGACCAAGTGCTAATGTATTATATTTTCAGGACAGTGTTTAAATTTCAATTGTACGTTTGTACTAGTGCTGATGTTGAGGCAGTGTATAACATTCTTACGTACAAGAGGATTCAGCTCGGTGTTACCTTTAGACCAACACATCTATTTCCATAAAATCACTGGGATATTAATTTTCCTTTTTAGTTTCATCCACATCATAGCTCACGTTTCCAATTTCAGTAAGTACAACAAACAGTTACTCACATTCATCATCAATTTCCTCATTGCTTACAGGTTTAATTGTTGTTAACGATCCGATAGCAAATGAAAAAAACTTCACCACTAGCGAATGGTTATTCACAAGCAAACCAGGAGTGTTTGGTCTCATGGGTGGCCTGGCCAATCCTACTGGTGTGATTCTTTTTGTTATTCTTCTGGTGATGTTCTTCTGCTCACAAGCGTTCGTAAGGAGGGGCGGCTGTTTCGAGGTAATTTCCGAATATATGTTTCATTTGAAAGCGCTTCTATATAATTTGATTTGACACGGTTTCTAGATTTTCTATTGGACCCATCTCATGTATATCCCTTTCTGGTTATTGCTCATTCTACATGGACCCAATTTCTGGAAATGGTTTATAGTACCAGGAATTATTTATCTGCTCGAACGAGCATTGAGGTTCTATTGGTTGAAAACAGAAAGAGGTAAAACCTACATCAGTTCCGGTTTGCTTCTTCCATCGAAAGTCACGCATTTGGTTATAAAACGTCCGATACATTTTGACTTTCATTCGGGGGATTATGTCTTCGTCAATATTCCAGCAATAGCTATGTACGAGTGGCACCCATTCACTCTGAGCAGTGCACCAGAACAGGAAGGTAAACCACATATATAATACATAATTATTATTTTTAAGGAATTTCAGGAGTCAGAAAAAGATAAAATAATTTTATGAAAATTGTATTACTCAATTCTTCATTGCAAATAAGACGTTTTGATAACTTGCAAATTGCATCTTTTCCATTGTTCTAAAATTTTCGGACAAGACTTGAATGTGTTTTTTAGATAGACTTAATATCAATATCATTAATAAAAATCAATTCTGCTTTCGGCCACAGCTATTGACTAAACGATGCGATACACTTTTTCTATGATAAGATGATAAGTAGCATGCATTCCAGTCAGGCGAGTACCTTGCTGGTATATGTTGCGATCTCAGCAAGGCATTTGACTGTGTATCCCAAGATTTGTCACTAAACAAATTGGAATTGTATGGTGTTCATAACTCTGACGGTAACTACTGATCTAGACCTACATCTACATATCAATAAGACCTTAATTTCTTGGTATCATCTCAGATGACTTGTTGGACTGGAAGGCACGTTGTACTGAAATTATGTCATAAATACATTAAATTTGTTTTCTCGTGAGAAATCTGAAAGACAACTTGACCTTTGAGCAGCGATCTATTTACTATGCTTTTCTGAGCATCTCACGTGCGTTACGGGGTCTGCTATTTGCTATTTTTCATCATAAATCAATATTTTCACTTTCTAGATCTTCCATTTCAAACAAAAAACAACTTTTATTCTCAATAAAATAGCTCTTTCTCTTATCTATCGACCACCCATAACCCTCCTTAATCAAGTTGGTTCAGTAAAATAGTGTAATAGATAAAAATCTTTATTGCATCAAATATGAAATTAGAGTTATTCTGAGAATGTACAATTCTTTTATTTACCAAATAGTTAAGCAGTTCTATATAAAAATTCTCGGGAAATAGGTCACATTAACACTTTGTTTTAAATATTCGTCTTTACGTACGTTTCGGTCTCACGACCATCATCAGAAGACTCACTATGTAAAAACAGGGGTTTATTAAAACTAATTATAGCAAAGCGTCCAAATCGCACAATTTAACTTCAATCAAAAGAGCCCACGCCGTCGAAACGAACAGAACTACGAATAATCGAAATTGTATCTTCAGTATTAAAGTATAAAAAAATTTTTTTTTTTTTGTAGTAAGAAACCGCTATTCAGTAATATTATTAAAATATATGCACTCACGTATTTTAATAATATTACTGAATAGCGGATTCTTACTACAAAAAAAAATTTTTTTTATACTTTAATACTGAAGATGCAATTTCGATTATTCGTAGTTCTGTTCGTTTCGACGGCGTGGGCTCTTTTGATTGAAGTTAAATTGTGCGATTTGGACGCTTTGCTATAATTAGTTTTAATAAACCCCTGTTTTTACATAGTGAGTCTTCTGATGATGGTCGTGAGACCGAAACGTACGTAAAGACGAATATTTAAAACAAAGTGTTAATGTGACCTATTTCCCGAGAATTTCTATATATAATTCATACTGGGTCAAGAATCTTATTGTTAAGCAGTTCAGATATTCAGAAATATTTTTTCATTAGAGATATGCTCAATGAAAATTTTTTTAGCAGCATAATAATTGCAAAATTACCGCATTTTCGTTAGCTTGTACTCAATTCACTTTATTGCACATTATTCTAGATTATATGTGGTTACATATTAGAGGCGTTGGACAATGGACGAACCAATTATATGATTATTTCGAACGAGAACAAGAAAGGTTACATAATGGAGACATCCAACCTCTTCCTCCCAAAAAACGCATTTCAAACGGCACCATCGATAATAATAACCTGAGTCCGATTAGAAAAATCCAATCCACCATAACTAGAACGTTATCAAGGAAAGACGTGGGTAATAAACCTGTCGTCCAATTGGTTGGTTACGCTAACGAAAGCTTCCAAGACGAATCGCGGAAAAACTCTAATACAGACTCCGAGTTTGAAGGCAGCGCCTCTGGTAGCAGCATCGGTAACGTTTTGATGAACCTGTTTTCTTATTCGAACACACAATTTATGCAAACTTGCAGATTTGAATAGACCCAGGAAATTAACACCAGAGAAGAAATTGCATAGGTTACTGTTTGCAAATAAAGCCCCTTTGGAAAAGTCTTTGTCGATGCCGGACGTACAAAGCAAGGCTAAGAAAAAAGAGCGATTAATAGCGTAAGTACAGGACTAAAGGATTTCACTTCCGTAAATTGAGTAAGATTAGGTTAGCTAGTTCATAATCAAAGATATCTCCAAGATCTTTCATCCTGAAAGCATAGGAAAGCTTCAGGTCTTTTAAAAAAATGTCTTTGGAATCTTGGGTAGCACTGCTTTCATGAAATTTCTTTTCCAGAATGAGAGAATACATGAGATCCGAATCTGAGAAGAGTTTCGACGAGTGTCAAATAAGAAGAGCGCGTTTAAAGTCTTTAGGTTTGGCTTATCTTAGTCCACAAAATAAATCGCTGGCACAAAGTTTCAGATACATGAGACACAAACCCACCATTATAGCGTTCAAAACGCCGAGCCTGGAGAATTGTGATCAAAGAGATTCTTCTAGCTCAATTGAATCTATAGGTAAGTTCACTAGATATTCTGCTTTTCAGGTTTAATAAGGGGCTTGGTTTACGAGGAATTGATGATAACACAATTAGATGTTTCCATTCAACATTTTCTGGAGCCTAGTTGAAGAATCTTATGATATAGAGGGAAAATAGTCGTTTGACATGCATTTTCAGCAAGTAAAGGCTCCATTAATTCAATTTCTTTAATCACTGAGGATGAGCTCAGAATGTAACGTATAATTAATTTTAGCTAATAGAAAAGTAAGTGGCACATGTCCAGAAAAAGCTGCAGAAGAGGGCACAACGTGTCCACCTCAATTTACGCCTACGGTGAAAGTAAAGGCCATGAATTATCCGGTTGGAAAACCATTAGAGGTAGGGAGTAAACTGATTTTGAGATTAGAGATTTAATGACTAGTTGTAACACATTTTAGATCTATTTGGACGGACCATACGGAGCTCCGTCTAGTCATATATTCAGAGCACAACATGCGGTACTTATAGGTACAGGAATTGGAGTTACACCTTTTGCTTCAATCCTCCAATCGATCATGCATCGTTATTGGAAAGCGAGACATTCGTGTCCCAAATGTAAATTTTCTTGGGCTAGCGACATTCCTGCTACAGTAATGCATTTGAGAAAGGTGGGTAGCCATATAATTATCCCCTTCTTCAGAATCAATCTCCGACGAATATACTATATGAAGAACACTCTCATTTTTACATACAATAAGGCTAGAACTAAATAGTTTTCTTAATTAATTTAAGGTTATGATTGATTACTTCCTAGTTGCAAAACTTAGTATATAGTATAATCAGATTATAATTCAAATTGAGCATCTACAACTTCAGTCATTACTTGAAAATTGAGCATCACTGTTGGACTGGTATCTAGTGGAGCTAGAGCAGAAAACATAGCTCTCTTTGCTTTCCTTGACAATGCGTCGCACGCCTCTATGAAGATTTCTAGCAAGAGGAAGAATGCAGACCAAATGTCATCGAGATTGATCGGGGAATTCTACGGTCCAAAAGAGCTGAGACAACACCATCCAAGTAAACACAACAAGAGGATGCCCGGATAAGGAGGTACTATCACTCCTAATGGGAATGATCTCCTAGAGACTTTGATCTTCAAAGGAATCCGATGCCAGGGATATAAAAATGATATAGTCTCAATATCTAGAGGAAAATGTGAGGAACCATCCCTCCTACTGTGAATGATCTCCTAGAGACTTTAACCCTCAAAGGAATCCGGTGCCAAGGATATGCAAGTGATATAGCCTTAATCTCTAGAGGAAAATTTGAGTTACTATCACTCCTACTGTCGATGATCGCCTAGAGACTTTAATCCTCAGAGGAAGGAAGTGCCAGATATATGAAAATGATATAGTCTTAATCTCTAGAGTAAAATGTGAGGTACTATCCTTCCTACTGTGGATGATCTCCTATAAAGACTTTAACCCTGGAATATGCAAGTGATATAGCCTTAATCTACAGAGTATTGAGGTGCTATCCCTCCTACTGTGGATGATCTTATCTTTAACCCTCAAAGGAATCCGGTGCCAGGGAATGAAAAATTATAGTCTTAATCTCTAGAGGAAAATTTGAGGTACTATCACTCTTACTGTGGATAATCTCCTAGAACCTTCAACACGCAAAGGCATCAGTGGCGAGGGATATGAAAATGATATAGTGTTAATATCTAGGGGAAAATTCACTCTATACGACATTCTCACAGATAAACACATTAGAACACTCTCCACTGTGTCTCGAGACATACAAGACTTGAAAAAAATGAACTAGCGATCGCTCTTGCATTCAAGGTAGTTGAAACGTATCTGATCATAACTATTCTGCGGAATAGGAACACAAACTATACAGAAGATCGTAAGAGCAGAAGAAAAAAGTCTCAATATAGTATATAGGGGAGGAACATATACTATCTAAGATCCTCCTATAGATAAATGTAGGAGAGAGGACGCATAGGAAAGATAAGAGGAAGCAGAAATAACCAACAATTCATCTTAGGGGTACCATGAAGGGGACACAATAATTCAATAAACGTGGTAGGAATGATACCCCTAATTTAATATAATCTGTTCTATTGGAATATAGTCGTTTGGTATATCATCGAATATATTTATATTTATAAAAAGTTACACATATATTAGCCATATTTGAATGTATTCACCAAAAACCAGACTTTTCTGTTTTGCTGATGTTATCTTTCAACACAAAATCTGTGACACTTAGCGTAATTTTTTTAGGTCGATTTTTTTTGGATCAACAGAGATCAGCGATCCTTTGAATGGTTTGTGAACTTACTGTCACAATTGGAGATAGAACAAGCCGAATTGGGTGGAGCTATGGAGAGATTCCTGGAAATGCACATGTACATCACCAGTGCACTACAAAAGACAGATATGAAAGCTGTGGGTCTTCAATTGGCGCTCGATTTACTCCATGAAAAGGTGACTAACTAAGGATTGTTAAACACTGTTCATTGTAGTTAGGAGAAAGTAGTTGAATGATGCGATCTTCTCGATAATTTTCTTTTTCCAGGAGAAGCGAGATTTGATAACTGGTCTGAAAACGAGAACCAATGCCGGTAGACCCAACTGGGATAAGGTATTCAAACAAATTCTAGATCAGAAAAAAGGCAAAGTTACAGTTTTTTATTGTGGCCCACCACAACTTTCTAGGATATTAAGAGTGAAATGTGATCTATATGGATTCAATTTTAGAAAAGAGGTTTTCTAAAGGAAATTTAATGTAGTATTTATTGTTTCTGGCTACGGCAAGTGAACTTCAGGTTGAAAAACATAGGTATGATTCATGTAGAGCTAAAATTTTAGTTTGAAGCTCCTTCTCATCAAAGGACCGTTGAAATTTTACGAATAAGGAGTGGAAATTATAAAATCATACTTCTACTCACCTACTACAACCCATTTGCCTTAGTATTTATTGTATTATTTAGAAGATGTCTGATTATTTATTTTGAAATCATAAAAAAAATGTATGTGATGTGTAAGTATGTACAGGCTTTCTTATATTGTAATTCTGTAATTTATTGACATTTCTTTAATATGCTTCAAAAAATTATTTGTAAATCAATAATAATCAGTGATTTTTATTGAGATGTGTCAACATTAATAGTAATGGTAACAGTTTCCATTGTAAATATGTTTCTCCATCAGTGCGACCTTTTTATTAAATTATTGTTGATGAATGTGTTTCGTTTTATTTAACATGTAATGTATAACAGATGGACCTTTCTGCCCTCCCCACACTACACCACTGCTTATATGCGACTATAATAGATGGCTACCTATAATATAGTTAGTAGACAAACACAACATTTGAAAATTTGTATTGAATTAACTCATAATGTGCAGTATCTCTTCAATTATGTTTTGATAGAGGAACGCGTAGATCTAGTAGCAAGTAGAAGCAACGTGAATATGAGGATTAGGAAAGGAGTCTTTAGAATAAGAAGGGCAATCGAATATTCATTCATCAGACAGAAGGAGCACTTGAACCATAGATTAGATATTATATATAAGAGAATTTGAACATTGATTGATAGTGTTATGTCCACTGACCATTGAACTAAATGTGCTTTGGGAGCGGGTGGAAAATAGTTCAATGATATATGCAAAATACTTCCTTTATTGGTACAAACGATTCAATAAGCAAAAGTTTATTATTTATTCATTCATATAAATAAATTTCATGAATTACGATTAACGAAACCTGGATAATATTGATAACGAAACTGGAAATAATTCTCTCTGCGGGGAATCTTTGAAGTAATTTGTAATCATGGAATACTACAAATGACAGTTCCAATTCATAAACATAGAAGAATCTCAAATATTGTGGTAGCCAAAGAGTTCTATATATAGAGTAGACTACTAAGCGTTTCACTGGTACGTTAACGCACATTCTATCTTTCTCGCACATGTACTGCGCTCTCACTCGCATGGTGCGCGCGTTATACTCATTCTTATATTCTTATACTGTTTGTAATAGAAGAACAGACCGTGCGAGTGAAAGCGCACTACATGAGCGAGAAGGACAACATGTCCGACAGAATACCAGCGCTTTCCTATGCTTAACACACTACTTGTCTACTCTATATATAGAACTCTTTGGTGGTAGCTGCCTGTATGGTTTAAGTTTCTGAGGTCAGTTATTATTAGAAATTAGAAGAAGAAAAAGCTCAAACCCTGTTCTTTTCTCTTTTGCAATTTAGAATCTCCAAAACTTAAATGAACACATGTCTTTTACCTCAAAATTATTGAAGCGGTCGAGAGTATTAGGATTTGTTGATCAAGTTTGGACCGGGTTGGTAATACATAATAATATAATATTATAAAATTTTATTACATAGCTCATAGGTTCAGTGCTATGGCCACTAATGAAAAAGTTTTGAAGATACAAAAGAAAATTGGCACGCATAGTGGAGTTTTTCATTGTGATGAAGCATTAGCCTGTTTCATGTTGAAACAACTACCCACTTACCAAAACGCTGAAATTATACGTACCAGGGATGATGAGGTGGGTGAGATGATGCTAGATAGTATGATGGATTATTTATAATTTTTTTTCTAGATTCTCAATACTTGTGATATAGTTGTTGATGTGGGAGGTGTATACAATCCAAAAACTCACAGGTATGATCATCATCAAAGGGAATTCGAAGAAACTCTAAGTTCAGTAAGACCGGACTTGGCGAAAAATAAATCCATAAGGTAATATCATTTCAGGTCTTTTTATTTGTATACAGTCCGCTTGTTATCTTCCAGGTTGAGCTCGGCTGGACTGATTTATGCCCATTTTGGCTTAGATGTTATTACAGAAGTATTGAAGCAGAATGACTTGGATGTTGTTCGTGAATGTTTGTATGGAATGCATGCATATATATATGAGATATTTGTAGAAGAATTAGATGCTATTGATAATGGTGTTCCGATGTATCCAGAAGGTAAACCCGCATATCGAATTAATACACATTTAAGCGCTAGAGTTCATAGGTTGAATCCTGAGTGGAATACCCCTACTGAAGATTCTGTAGATGAATTATTCAAAGAAGCCATGGATTTAGTAGGAAGGGAATTCATAGACAGAGTGTTAGAGGTAATTAGCTGTGTTTTCTTATTTGAATTTGCGTATAATTGAGATTGGCAATTGAAATTATGATGTATTTTTTAGGCTGCTTTGGTATGGTGGCCAGCTCGCGAGATAGTAAAGAAGTCTCTGGAAAACAGAACCAGCGTACATCCATCAGGTGACATTTTTATTCTAGAAGAACGATGTCCCTGGAAAAATCACTTATATACTTTGGAAGAAGAAATGGGCATAGTTGGACAAGTGAAATTTTGTATATTCCACGATAAAGGAGATTCCTGGAGAGTTCAAGGCATACCGTTACAACCAGACAGCTTTATCTGCAGGTATCTATTGTCTCAATTAATTAAAATTAACATTTCTGAAGCAGACATTTAGACAATGAAATCTAATTCTTATGATATATTAGAAATATATAGTCAAACAAATGAACACTCAATGATCCGTTGATTAATTAATAACATAACTATAATTTCACTCACAATCCCGAAAACTTACATATTGAACGGAAGAGCTTAAAATTTAATATATTGGAATCTTTCAAATTTGCTCATAAATTATTAATGTTTTCAGACAATATATTTATTCACTTGTAGTAGTTTAATTCTTTCAAATCATGCTGCAATTTCCTAAGTATTATTTATTCCATTTAGGGTATTCCTACATAAAAACTGGAGAGGTGTTCGAGATCAAGAATTATCAAAGACAGCTGAAATAAAGGACTGCACGTTTTGTCATGCAACCGGATTCATCGGAGGAAATAAAACAAAAGAAGGTGCTCTAGAAATGGCTCTGGTCAGTCTTAAAGCATCATTATCAGATACTGAATAGATGAAAATTGTGTCATTGACATTATTCCAATGCAAATATATGAAAATAAAGCATTTCCATTAATTTTGGTTTTATTATTACATACCCCTATTAGAAATATTTTAATTCTAGTAATAACAAAAAGTACAAAGTAATAAACGGTCTATTTTTTTTATACAGTAAGCAATTGTTCTTCACAATCTTTAAATCGATCAATGAAAAATTAAAGGGATAAAATGAAAAACAACAATTCCTATCTAATGATGTGATTCGAAAATCTGAGCTCATTAATTTTCTTAGAGGAAAGAAACTGATTAGTTTTCATCACGGTCGTGTATACGACCGTGGTTTTCATTCTTTGGCTACACTTCCACTGGTAATGAATAGATGGCGCTGCCAGTTCAGATCAAACTTAGAGAATTCGTTATACCTTTAGCAGCGCTAGCTATATCATCTACGTGGAATATGATCAAAACTTATTCCTTTGGGTAGATTTCTGTAGGTGCAAACCAAGAATAAACAACACTTACATTAGTCAAGGATAGATGGTGGCACCAGTTCAGACCATACTTAGAGAGTTCCTTATACTCTTAGATGATTGTCTGATAGATGGCGCTCTTTATTTCGCCATGAAAATAACGCACTTTAAACAGCGTCTCTTTCATTCATATGGAACTTAGCCGACGCCAACTATCCTCTCGACGTGGAATACGATAAATGTAAGAATGTGCTACCCTTATAATGTATTCTTCATGTTCAAAGTGTGATAAGAACGTTTTCCTTTGGATAGACTTCTACAGGTGCAAATTAAGAATAAACAACACTTACACTAGTCACGGATAGATGGTGGCACCAGTTCAGATCATACTTAGAGAGTTCATTATACTCTTAGATGATTGTCTGATAGATGGCGCTTTTTATTTCCCCATGAAAATAACGCACTACAAACAGCGTCTCTTTCATTCATATGAAACTTAGACGACGCCAACTATCCTATCGACGTGGAATACGATAAAAGTAGGAATGAGCTACACTTATAATGTATTCTTCATGTTCAAAGTGTGATAAGAACGTTTTCCTTTGGGTAGACTTCTACAGGTGCAAATCAAGAATAAACAACACTTATACTAGTCACCAACAGATGACGACGCCAGCTTAGAAAATATAAAGAGAGTTCTTTATCCATTTAGCAGATGATTGCTTGATAGAGGGCGCTTTATATTTTGTCATGAAAAGAACGCAAAGGCGTCCTCCTCACTTCTCAGTATTTCGATTAGTTGCGATTAGGGTACATCATATACACTCACAAACCAAAACTCGCGTTCATTTTGGATAGGTGGTACTCCCTCTGCGTACGCCATTGAAAGAACGCTCTATAACGCAGCGAAGCACAAACTATCCTATCGACGTGGAATACAATAGGAATAGGAATGAGCTACCACCCTCGTAATATATTATGCAAGTTCAAAGTGTGATCAAAACTAGTGTCCGTGTATATAGATTTCTGTACGTACATTCCAGGAATAAACATAACTTAAAATAAACATGGTTAGATGGCGGGGCCAGTTCAAATCGTATTTAGTCTCTATATAGGAAATCTGGATAGGGATACCAAACTGGTAAACGCTATTGAATAACGGGTCCTTCCACCTGGAAGTCATCTAGAGTTCAAATCAATTTCCAAAAAGGGAAGAATACCTTTCACAATAATTATAGATTCATTGTACTATTATCTGTGATGGAGAAATTAATCAACATTGAGCCCATCCATTATCTAGAGAGCTCCAAAATCGTGAATGACCGGCAATATGGCATTCGTCGGCACAGATCAACAGGAAACCTGCTTGCGTACGTAACACTTGTATGGCAGAAGTCTACTGAAAAATGTGGGGATTCTTTAGCTGAAACATTGAATAACTCCAAAGCATTTGACCGAGTTTGGCACCATCAGAGCCTTCTTGGGAGATTTCCGTCATATGGTTTTCTGCTTACTGTCGAGTTTTCTCTCCTCACTCCAGGTGAGGATTGACGGAGTATCCACCGATACAATACCATTTCCATGGTCGGTGTTCATGAGAAATCTCGTCTGTTGTTCAACCACGAGAGATTACAGATAGATGGTCTAGACGAGCTCCAGCTAGTCACCTCTTGAATGTCAAACTCGAGACCTGCCGAACTTCTTCCTGCCTGACTTCATTTTTTATCGAACAGCGAAGAAGAGGGACTTTTTGCCTAGTGAGGTCGTTCCCTATGCCTATAACCTCCAAACCTTCAAGAAAAATTCTCCTCACACAACATTCCATTGCTGGCTCACACGATGTTTTTCGAACATTATAGGTTTTACTTCTCTAGAAAAAAAAGTTATATGTTATGCTGTTCAACATTGAACTGTGAAAGTTTAAAATAAAGTACTTGCATTTCCTCTAATTTCTTTACAAATACTACTACAAGTTTCTTCTCCTATGATTTCTAGATTAGACACATAATGTAATATAACTGTTACTAACAATAATTATACAATTCATGTTAAGCCCTATACAAATTAATTAGATACAGCATCACCTCATGTTACAAATTCCTGTAAATTGAGCGGATTTTGGAAGAAAGAGAACTATTAAACATTATTTGTATCAATGCTGATATAGAGTAAACCTTAAATATATAAATCTAAAGAAAAATATTTTTCTGATAGACGATAATAACTTAGGAAACACATTGTGGTGCAGCACATTAAAACGACAAATGAATACAACGCCATAATTTATTGTGCATACAATAATACAAGTATATACATATACACTTTTTAAACATACGTTTGGAAATATTTGGACAGAATTTAACAATATTTTAAAAACAGTCAAACAAAACAATTTAATATATCATAACATAAATAGAAAACTTGATACAGTTACAAACGCACGTATATTTTCTACTTTATACAATTTTAAGATTATTCAAGCAGTTGATGATAATTCACCAAACTAGATTGTCTGAATTGTTGACATTTTTGTGCAATACTAACTTTCGTACCTTAATCATTGGACTGCTTAAAAAATCCTAAACATGAACACACTGTGTTATGACATAGTCATATATCTACAGATTGTATTTTATTTGGATTCAAAAAAATATAAAAA
This sequence comes from Endomychus coccineus, assembly GCA_958510875.1. Classification (NCBI taxonomy): domain Eukaryota; kingdom Metazoa; phylum Arthropoda; class Insecta; order Coleoptera; family Endomychidae; genus Endomychus; species Endomychus coccineus. The sequence continues at coordinate 4,207,973 of OY294068.1, forward strand.
GTTTGAGCTATAAGTATTGACATTTGATTTAAGATTTACATGTTTTTTTTTCATTATTGATATAAAATGAGCACAACATTTGAGACATCATAAAATGTAAAATATTACACGAATTTAATGTTACTCTTAACTATACAGGGAATATTTTTATCTATTAGAATCAAACATTTAAACACAAACTATGCTTGTTATATTAATTCCGAAATGATTATAAAATTGTTCAAGTCTCAGGTACGGGTAGGGAACGGTTCATTTCTCTGTTTGACAGAAAAAGCGATGCGCGCGAATCAACAGAAGTAACAGGCGAACATTTTCAACTGTCCAAATTAACCTTTTCATCCTTGTGGAAATATTTCAGGTCAACCAAATCATAGTTAGTAATCCCCTACAGAAGAGAAAGTGATATGGGATAAGGAATAATATTGTTCAAGTCAGTTCCAAGATCACACCTTTGTTTTACAACACGTGTTGTAGGAATGAAAAAGTTGCATATTTCTTAAAATCCTCTTTGTTGAATTCCTCACATCGAAGAGTGAATTTCTAAATTCTAACCCGTAACTTTCCTGTCAAAAATAAATTCAAACTTAGTCACTTCTCGCCTAAACGCAGCTATAAATAAGCTGAGCCTGCTTTTACGTCACAATCCGGTATCGGTTTGTCACTCAATGATTATAATATACGATTCACGTGTGGCTGGTAGTTCTTGTTGGCAAATTATATTATCTATTGTCCTTAGGAAAATTTTATTGATAGACGGAAATTCATGCCAAATTATCAAGTAAATTAAAATTGCGTGACGCCTTTCGTCAACTTTTCAGCAAACTGAAACATTTAAACTTAGTTAGTATTTATCCGTTACGTAAACAAAATTATTTCGTATTTAAGCCACTCTCAACGGTAGATCTTGGAACGAACTTCAACAATAACTGATAAGAAAGGCATAAACTATTGAAATTTTCAGCACATGATGCATAATATTGTCAACATTCATCAAAAGTGATGCCCTTAAAAGTAACGTTTTGAAATATACACTTGCAGTGAATATTCACAAGCTTCATTTTTATTAAACAAAACGTGACATGTTTCACTACACGGTGGCGTTATCAAACAATGGTTTATCAAACTATGGTTTATTCCTTAATTATTGAAATTAAGATTAAGGAGGGGATGATTGTGGTACGTGTACAGTAGAATAAGAATTACTACTTTAATAATGGAGAATTGGTAGTCTTTCTGATCATTTAAAAGGTTTACTGTGTTTTTAAACTTATTGATTACAAGTTTCTCTAAGTTGTTTAATACCTTACTTTTAACTGACTTATGGATAATCTTATGATGATCAGTTTCTTCAATATGGTTTAAAACTTTAGAAAGATTTTCCTGTCTGACCTATATAGAAGTTATCACAATCTTTACACTCTACCTTGTATACTCCTGATTCTTGATCTTTTTTATTACTATATTTGTTGTTTATAATATATTTGCCTATACCGTACTATTTGTTCTAAAGATGTAGTAACATTGTGCTTTTTAAGTAAATTGCATACTTTATCAGAAAGTTCACCTACATACATTATTGGTCTATAATTATTAGAGTCTTAACTGTACTAATGTAAACTTACTTCATTGCTTCATTATAATCTTTTTTCTTAAGTAAATTAATTACATTTTTTTCGTTATAGCCGTTATTAGTTGCTATCTGTTTTATAATTGAAATAGTTTTAATATTCAATGAATAAACCATAGTTTGTAAAGCCATTGTATAGTGAAACATGTCAGATTTTGTTACATAAAAACGAAGTTTGTGAAAATGTATTACAAGTGGATTATTTTTTATTGAAACTATAGATATGAATTTTCAACAAGTAAGCACCAAAACCATCCAAAATTTTGAAATGCATCGCAATGAGAATGTCATTGATTCGATTTTCATTCGGAGCTATCATGAAATGACAAGTATTTACTGAAGGAGCTAATTTATAAGACCATGACGTAAATGATATAAGAATATTATTTCTCTTCATGTTCTTTATCATATAGATTACGTATATATCTAAGATACGTTTTTCGTTTACCGGGGGAGTTTCGTAATCGACAGGATCAAATCTATAAATTCTGAGGAAGTTCCTTAGAATATTCTTGAAGACAAAGTTGCCCTTAATTGGAATATGCCGTCTGAAGGCAACGCCTTGGAAAAAATCAGTTAATGTCCTAGAGCATTGTGTTAATTTGGACAGAGAAAATATGAAATACATCGTAACAGACGCTCAAAGTAATTTTTGGAAAATACAGGATGAAAGGTTCCTATGTATAACTTATTGCATACTACACGTCCCCTCTACAAATGGCAATGCGATGGGGTTATAACTAATTTTTTTGCGAAATCTAATAATAAAACTTCAACATTTATAGATTGCAATGTACAATCATTGACTGCATTGATTTTTCGAAAAAAAAAAAAACGAATGCAAGCGTCGATGAACATTGGCGCAAGAATATTTAATAATAATAATAGCTAGGCTATTTACAAATATACAAGCAGTAATGCCAAATATGTTACATGACACTAATATAAATTTCGATTGGCACAAATGAACCAGCTTTTACAGACCCACTCATTCAAGAAGTTAGTTTTTGCATCGAAAACTAGCAAAATAAACTTAACAACTAAATGAAAACACATGCCAAGCCCATTAGAACAGTTTGGACTTTTATTTTTTTAATTTTTGAAAGACCACAGCGATTTAGTATTAGATGTATTTTACATGAATGATTGTTCTCCAGATAACACTTAATGTTCTAGTGTCAAGTTACATATACATAATAACACAAGGTGATCGTAATCTAGAGACAACTGGCGGACATTTTAACATTCAACAGTATCACAAGTAAATGCTTTAGTTCGATTATTATTAGGCCGTTTAGAAGATTTGATCTTTAAAACATAACAATCTTTATTATGACACATAATCATGGAGAAGCATGACAGAAATAAGTTGTTCTTCATCCAATTTCAAAAGTATATGGGAGAAAATAAAGGTAGTATTGATGATCATCAGATAGGTGTGATGTAGATATTTAAAATTCCATTGCGGTACAAACTCATTTTCATCGTGGATCGTTTGGCTCCAAATCGGATCAAATAACATATTTAAGAGAGCCTTTTAAGTTTCTCCTTATGACAGTTCTATTTGAAGTTCTGTATTTCTTGTTAATCAATAATTGGAGTTTCCTTACGTTCATTATTTCTTGCGTTGTATTTTTGTTTCCGCGTTGCTTTGACTTGAACCCTTGACGAACCAGTAAATTGTGTTTTACATAATTACATGACTTTTCGATTCCGTTCTGATGGAAATGAGTTTTTAAAAAAAATAAAATAGAGTACCGCCAAATGTTAGATTTAAGGCTACATAGGTTAGCATAAGGTCATTGAAGAGCATTTCAGTTTCTAGACATTTTCAGAAGACAATTTTAAATTTTTTTATCAGTCTATGCCACAATAGTCGTAGACGCCGCCATGAAAAAATCTTCAATACAAATTCCAGCAAGTGAATAGAACTCGTCGGAAAGCAGTTGCAATTTTTTCGAACTACAAAAACCACGTGTTGTCCTATTCTATTTCTTTGAAATCGAGTGAGAATAAGCCAAGACTTTCCACAAAACGAATGGAACAGAAATAAATATTATAAAAAAGGTACTATTTGTAAGTTTTCATTTCTCGATTGCAGATAGATAAAACGTAAACATAAAGTTTTTAGTTTCTGCCGATGTTTTCCATTCCTCTTGAGGTCACAGTGTGCTGATAACCCAAATATAACCTAACATACCATACCCATATCTACTACAGGCCAACACTTTGACCACGTGACGTTAGTACTTGATCAACTCGAAATTACAATATAAAGACCTAATTGACTTAATTTATGGTGGTAAAAACAATTAAAAAAGTATAGATTAACAGATTGAGTAAAGTTTTTGACTGTATCAATTTGGGAATAGTGAGCTATCTCAAGTGTTTATTTTCTGTTGTTCAGTTAGTTTTAGCTGTCCATGTTGATTTAACGAGATACACTGATTTGTCTTATATTGGTACATCTAGAAAGAAGTTCGGAAAGTGCCAAAGATTGTTATTAAGTGTTTTTTCTGTTTCATTGACCATGTCTTAATAAAAAAAAAAAATTATTTTCATTTTCTTCCAGAATGCTTTGGTGCTGTGTACTCAATTGCAACAGCAATTATGCCAGTAGTTCTAATTTGCTTTAACACAAGACGAAAACTTGAAACAAAAATGGATATTTTTACGTTCCCCATTTCCTTAGTAGTGGCATTATTTGAGAAGACGAAGATTAGAAAACTTGATGGATTTGAACTTTCCTAGAAAACTCTCAAAACGACCTTGCTATTTGTCAAAAACTCTTCCAATCAAACGTAAATATCCTGAAGAGAGACGATTAACCCTTGAACATCGCGGCGAGATTGTTTTCCAAACCTGGTTCAATGAAGATGTTTTGAATTATAATGACTTCATTTGAAAATTAAGAAACTAAAATTTTGAGTGAATTTTTTTCTTAATCTTCCGAAAGCAGCATATTCTTTTTAAATGTTTTCTAATGAAAATATGAATGATGTTCCAAAGATTAATGCAGGTTTTAGTATCGACGGCAATTTAAAGATTTAACTTTTTTGCAGAAGATAAAATTATACATTCCTCTGTATTTCTATGATTTGTAGGAATTTTTATTATTAATTTTTGGCTCATTGTATAGATAATAAAATAGTACCCTATGTGTTTTTAAATAGAAAAATTGTCACTTTTATGCTTCAATTCGAAAACTGTTTTTTAGTTCTAAAATACACCCGAACAGCGATCAAAATTTATTTCAGCAGATAAATTTTATTTAATGGACATACTCACATTTTTCTATTAGATATTTTTTTTATTTAATATGAATGAGTTTAGAAAACCAAACTGTGGATATAGAGAATTCTAGATATCAATAAAATACGGCAAAATATTTGGGAAAGTAAGAAAGAGCATTTTAGAGTTCATAAAATTTAAGAGGGATACAAATGGCCGCCAGTTTAGAGGTACATTGAATTCAACAACAATTAATTGATAGACTGAGCACCTGTATTACTAGACTATCATTGCGAGTGGCCCAGTTAGGTAGATCGCAAACCAATGGGGATCCAGCGCTCTTAACCTACTTCTCATTGCACATGAATATCGATGAAAACATACAACATGTCATAAAACATTCAACAGTGAACTCGATATATATTAATATGGATGATAAAAGCGACTTAACCTATATTTAATGTCTTGGAGACACTTAAAAAACACCAACACATAAATTACAACAAAATGATATTGGATTGTCATTTTTTTAATGGAAAAGCTGGCGCACCCCTCGGTACTGTAGTTTAGCACAAACTGTCACAAGTTAAATTCATTTAGGCTATCAATATCACATATTACGCGATATCCCAGCTAGCATGATCAAACTATGAATACAGTGGTTAATATTTGATTTCGTCAATTTTGTTGATTAACCTCACGAAAATACTAGTGATGAGTTCATGAACATTATCGTATAAATTGGGACTGAGAAGTCAACCAGTTTTCAGAAACTATATTATTATTTTATTGAATGGGAATTTAGTTTTTAAAGATGTCCTATCATCCATTTTAAAATGATAGTTTATTTCAGTAGGCACTGCTTTGAAATTACCAAAAAGTGAATTATTCAATGGCTTATACCTATTGAATGAAGAATTGATAATATTATTAATTCCAGAATCACTTGAAGAATGGAAAATTTGTATTGCAATCGATTTGAATACCTACCCAGAACTGGTGAGAACCAACATGAAATACCATATCTGCCGCTACTTATAATTTCCATCCTAGGAGGCTCGGACAATAACTCATTTAGAAAATTCTGAGCTTATTGGAAGAGGCTGAAATCTAGAACTGTCTATAACTATAGTATAATTTGTATATACTATATAGTGGTGACAACTCACTACCCATGAATCCAACGAGGTCTAGTACCTCGTTGCATGGATTACGATCACGACCTGTGAGTGAAAATGAAATTAACGTGGAATGGTAAAAACACAAAACCACATAAAGGGTAGAACCAGCAGCCCAGTATTCACGACTATTTTGCGTTCGGTCTCACCACTCACCGACAACGAGTTAGAACTCTTTGCTCACCGATCACTCAGCGATCGTCCCGGTCCGTGAACATGACTATTGTTGTTCTGTGCTTTGAAACATCATAGTTATTATGTGCTGTGAAGAACGCAATCGCAGTAACAAATTGCCCTATACACGTGCTCCGAACATAGAGAATGATTCCGAACATTCGATACTGGACAATCGCTCTGTTTTGATTTAGTTGGGCGTTCTTCGTTCTATTCTGTGATCAGAGGTTTAATCAGAGACCTGATTTAATAAGAATACATCAAATTTTTGAAATGTCGGCCCCTAAGACATGAATAATTAGTGTTTTATGGAACTTCTTTGACGAAATGGATGAAAATTATGTAGCTCTAAATTGTCTTATAAAACAAGTAGCAGTATTTTGTCATGTAGCGTTTACGTTTTGTAGCTCTAGAATGAATATATTACAATGAATTTGAATGTGACAGAATTTGCTAAGCTTCTAAGCCTTGGTTTGTACGATCACCTCTAATTATTGATCTAGTTTATACATACAACAACATGTACAAATATTTAATTTATTTTATTAAGTATTAATATAGATAGATTCATAGTAATAGACTTTTAAAAAGATCACAACACAGAGTCAAATCGTAACAGCATGTTTCGCCGTGTACTGAGTTAAAAAACAACAATTACCACACTCGCTTTCTTCTCGTTAAATGGCACATATGTTTCATTCTACACACAATTATCTAGACGTTCTACATTATATCCTAACCTTAGATATATTTATTTATATTACAATATATAGTTTTTGGTAAACATACATGTACTTAAACTTAAATTTCACTTATTTTGGTGAATGAAAAATGTATAGGTATGGTTATTTGAGTGTTTTTAAATATGCAGAAGATTCAATGATTGAGTTAATGAGATATACGATTTTCCAAAACTATGGAACGGTTATTTACTTTAACAATCGAGTTTGAATATATCAAACAATTTATTGAAAATACGTAAACCCGAAGATATAAATTAGTCGTTAATTACCTATTAATATCAAATGATTATTAATCATGTATAACAATAAATTAGTTTTAAACAGCTTAAACTACATTACAAAATTTAAGTAAGAAAAGGAATAGTTACAAAAGTTGAGCAAATCACAACATCCTAAGAGCGAGAAGAAAGCGAGATGGTAAATTTGTCGATATATAAGTACGTATAGTTCATATGACCATTATGATATTTGATTATTTATTCAGAGTTCAGGTCTATTGCTCATTTGAAAAGAAAATGTTTGTATCATATCGATACTAGTTTATGAGCACTAAATTCGAAATACCAGATCGAAAGCCTTTTCAATTAGTATTTCCTTGGAGTCTCAAAAAAAAAAATCAAAATCGGTGCATTCATTAGTTCCATTACACCAGATTCGTTAGCACTTGTGGCTAAGCTTTCATGAGGATATAGTGAAAAGAATGCGTTGATAAAAAATTTCCGGCTTATGAACATTCTTATACATATATTATAGAAGGACTGGCCGAATCAGGAAGAAACTTTTAAATAATTGTGAAGAGCTCCCAATGGCTTGGGTTATACGCCGATTTTGATCCATACACCGGATCTTGGACTATATGCCTATAGATTATTTAGATTTAATACTAATATAGAGCAGGGATAAGCCGGAGGCATATTTTATCTTCAGAGACAAAGACCTCTGAACTCGGCTTAACATTTTAAGAAAAAATTATACAGTAGAGGGTTTTTTGGCATTATTTATGACTCTGAAATTACTAGTGACTTGCGTTTTAATTCGTTAACTTATCCAAACTATTCAATGAACGATGATAAGGAGGAAAGCAGTTTCATTCATCAACTGAGGTTTTTTTTCCAGTCAAGAAGCCAAGAATATATCAGTGGATCTGGAGATACTGAAATAAGTTAAGTGTAAAGTTAGAATATCAAATTAGATATTCAGGGCGACGATATTCTTTGAAGCAATAATAGAACTAGTGAACATAGAAGAGAATTCTATCATACAAACAAATGAAAGAGAAGTGTTTGTAGAATTGGGTTTGGAATGGTTAGAATGATAACAGAATTCGAGGAACTTAAATAGTTTTCCATCAAGGTAATACTAGTCGAGCGGGCCTTGATCAGATCATTTTGCGGTACGCATAAACGCCGTCGTTGCAACGGCTTCTTTAGTGTCTCACTCGACAGTCGAAAAGGCACTAACGTTACATAAATAACGTAACGTAACACAACCCCTATGTAATATTAAATATAAATCTCTGCAATATGTGAATTTCAATTTGTACACAAATACTACAACTATAAATTGTATCTATAATTTCTAAGTTTACCTCATTTGGATAATTTACACTGTTTTTTTGTTTTGAAAATTCGATTTATTTTTGATCTGACAGTTGAATTAATACTTTTTTTGATTGCCGTTTGTTTGATTCAATTTTGCTCAAAATTTTCCAAGTCGAATGTACATTTTTCACATTTATTTATTCCAGATGGTGAATGGAGTTGTTCATTAACGAAATTTACCCTCATGGTGACTGTAATAACGTGTTGAGTGGCGAAAAACGAAAATTTCTACTGAAATCGTGTTTATTTTGCACCTATTTATTATTAAACGTCACAAGCTAAACATCAGGCATGTTGGGAGAGCAATTATTAATATCCAAAGTACCTACCCAGGTAGCTCAGTTGTAGAAGCATCGATCTTCTAGTCACTGTAGCTGCCGGTCGCTGGTTCGAATCTCAGCGACCACGGAATTTTTCCGATGGCCCGAGAAAGTGGTAAGGCAAGATATAATGGGCCGTCAGGCCTAAGTGTCATCGAGACTGCCCTGGTTGCAGGATCGAGCCTACAACTATTCGGACTCAGGGACTCTCACTCTCTCACACTACCTTATGGGATGCTTCTGGCCTATGAGGTGCCCATAAAAGGTTTCAACCACCTCTCAACAAAAAAAAAACCTATCCATTTTTCGAAATTAACACTATGGCAGAGCGAAATACGATTCATAACTTTCGTGTTAGTTCATCGCCTACACGAGTCGATGTATTTTGAACATCTTTCGAAGTTCGGATAACAATTTTCATGTGCGAAAACATTTTTCTTTTAGTCTGATAATAACATATATCTGTCTAAAAATGGTTCAACTATGGGTAACCCGTTGAGCCCTTTATTGGCAGAAATATTTATGAATACTTTGGAAACCGAAATTCCTGAATACTCCTTTATGAAAAAGTCTATATTTTGATATAGATACGTTGACGACATCATAGCCTATTTCATTGGAACTAATAGACAATTAAATACATTCCTAGAATTCATAAATTCAATCCACCCAAATATTAAGCTCACAATTGAAATGGAGGATGAAAATTCCATAATTTTTTTGGATTTAAACATCACGAAAATGAATAACAATACTGACATGACTGGTTTATCGTTTAATTCCTGAATGGGTTGAACCCAATTAGGTAACATTCCAGTAACATCTATCCTCAGATTATGATTAAACTTTATATATTTGGTAGCTCTTTTGTAGTAAGTTAATAGTCTGTAATATTTGTCTGAAGAAGCTAGTGAACATCGAACTTTTAATAGTTATTTTATTTATGCTTAGAATAGATTTTCATCACGTAAATAATACAGCAATTCAGGGCATTTTTTAATTAATACGAACGTGGCCAAATAGCCACGTAGTAGTCCGCCGTGGCCACGTAGTAATCATAATCTGGCCAAAACCAATTTTCGAAAATGCGTGAACAACACCTAACTGAAATAATGTCAGAAATTTTCTGAACATACATGATTTCCCCAAAATGTCAAAAAATATATAACTTGCTAATTCTAATGAAGTTTTTTGGTGCTATTCTTCGAATGAATGACAGTTCATCAAATATACTGTCAATGAGGATTTATATGGAAAAAAACATACTCACGACTTCCGTTAGATATATAAATTCTATAAATTCTGCACGTGCTGGAGGTTTTTTGTCAGCATATAATTAAGAATTTGTGGGCAAGTATATAATAAGTTGGATATGAAAAATAACTATTTCTGAGATTACTTTTTTTATTGCAAATGTTTTGGTATGAGTGAGTCACAACTCGTCGATACACAATTCGTCTATTGAATAGATATGATTATAAAATCACAAACCGCCATCTTTACGAAAAAACTTCCGAACGAAATCCCTGTCGGAGTACAAGGTGAGATCAGGTTCTCGGTAACGCCTCTTTTTCTTGCGAAGGAACTCTGCTACAGCTGGCCTCGGATCATATAAAGCTGTACCTACTCCATTCAGTGCCAAAACATTCTCGAGTTCATGGTCTTATCTGAAGTTGACAGTCGGTGGTTTGATTTAATTTGATTATAACGAGAAATCACTTTCTCAACAATCATGGAGTGAGGTGAAGTGACCAGTAAAGAGCACAACAACTTATGCGACATTTTTGCACCTTCGTCTGAAGTGTCGAGATCTCTGATTTCTTGGATTGCTGGCCAACAATCGCAAACATTTGATGAAAAGTCGGAAACTTTTTCTTCGCCAAAAATGGTTTCGACCAAGAATCGACCCTCTTGAATCATTTCTGCTGTGGTTTTCGCCATTAGAAATGTAGAAAATCTTTTGATCAGCTCATTTTCTTTAATGTTGAGTCGGATGTCAAGAAAATTGATGAACGCTGATATTATTTCGACTCGGAATGCCGTCCATGATCGAGTGCCTGTTGTGTGAGAAAATGCGATACTTTGCGTCTTTTCCTGTCGTTTTCTTCATTGTAAGTGTCGCCTTGTAAATTTTTTTGGTTTAAAGGAAACTTCTCTTCCTGTCCACTTGGATATGGACCCTGGAGCATGAGTTTCAACTTTCTGAGAGCGTTTTGTTTCAAAGTTAAAACATCGGGCAGAATCAAACGCCCTTCCTGAAGATTTTTTTGCAAATCTTTCATGATCAATAAAACATCTGCCATCAAGCATGTTTGGAGAAGTTGTTGAAATTCCGATTTGCTCCAAATATTAAGCATCCCAACTGCTACATTCTTGTCTATCAGTGAACCTGGAGTTTTTGAGAAATGTCGCCAGTATTTGAAACATCCCGGTAAATTGTGTAAGACTGCAGTGATCAAATTATTGACATGTTCAGCAAATCTTACTTCAAAGATTGCTACACTAACACTACATGTAGAATAAGTGCTTTAATTTGCTCCAAACCAATTTTCCTCGTTCACGTGTATAAATGTCGTAAACTCTCCTATTAAGACGACTCGGAAGACTTTCTCTTTTCGTCCTTCTTCCTTTCAACTGGTTCCCGTTCTACGCGTTTCTCTTACGCTACAGTAGGTTCCGAGTCGTCTTAACATATAATGTTTTCAGACTCGCGCATGTACATATGTCGGTATGTGTTTGAGGAGATATTTTTCTTTTGGCCACCTAGTGAAAAATCCTTAAAAAATGCCCTGCAGCAATTCATAGAGATTCTTTGATAAAATACTATACTAGTTTGATAAAATACTGTCTTTGTACTGTGTTTTGATAAACGAATAAATTGAAATTGGAATCGAAAACAGTATTTGTTTTTCTTTTAGATATTTTTAACGGAAATATAAATGATGTTCCAAAGATTGTTTCAGGTTTTAGTATCGACAGCAATTTGGAGATTGAATCTTCTGCAGAAAATAAAAACATACATTCATCTAAATTTGTATGGCTTGTAGAAAAAGAGTAGCAGCTCTTCCAAAATGGTCTCAATTTGATTGTATGCTTCTGATGCTTGAAGTTCATAATAATTGTATTAGAGAATCTGGCCACATTCCAACCATTTGAAAAGAATAACAGGTGATTCCGGATGTCATACGGTAATTGAAAAATAACATACATTTATTAATGTAATTTCAAATGCTAACTAAAGCCTTGTAAAATTTGAATACAACGCGATTCGATTGTTTATCGGCAGTAATTTAAATGTCTAATATTTTATCATTATTTTACATCATCTAAAGTGTATGGCTTGTAGGAAAAGACATTATGTTCAAAGAGGTCTCAATTCAATGCTATTAAGTATATAGTCTGCAGATTCAACTATAGCCAATTAAAACTAGTTCAAATATCTTATGATAATTGTAAAGTCACAAATAGTATGTGATGGCCTTCCATTCTCGTATACTACGGTTGATATCCGTCCATCGATTCAGTTTTGGCTTTCATCGCTTCATTCGATTCAGAGTCTTCGTTTGCTAGGCCCTGCTAGTTCACCCATTCAGCACAATGCCGTTTTTCACCTCCGACCGAGTACTAGAGCCCTAATACTGTACAAATTCGAACAACCGATAAGCTTTCAACAAGCGCATTTCCAATATTCAACAAGCTATGAGAGTACGCAAACATCAGGGCTTTCTAGGAGACCTTTCTGGCCTTCTGGCTGATTTAGATCATCCATCTATTTCGCAGGATCAGCGGACAGCTCCGAACCCGATGCTAATACTAGACCATTTCGTATGTCATGTCCCGTCCCCAAGGCAACTACCAGGACAGCAGACTACCTCAGCCTGGTTTAACAACCTTCTCAGGCTTGATCAGCGCAAAACGCAATGCCCTTTCAAGCCAACGGCCCGTGGTTCAACCATAGAGATGAAGAATAGAGTTCTTGACTTCTGCAAGCGCAATGCTTCACAAAAAGACGCCATCTCTTTCTAATTAGAGCGAGTAGACTCTGTCGATTAGAAAGAGATAGTCTCTCTCCAAATTACATAGATGAGGTCAAAAAATATTACCGTCAAGAACTCTATTCTCCATCTCTATGGGCGCAACAGTGGATCTGATAGTCGACCTCAGACTACTCCGACTCATATTGATTTATTATATCATACTGTCCCATAAGTAACTATTACTCGGATTCATTTGCGGCCGGTAAATGAGCTATTACAGTATCAGAGCTGGTAAGTATTCCATACCAACATCTTATTAGGAAACTATCGCCAACACCAGGTCACCAATAAGTGTCAAAAGCACTAACACACTTCACATTTCAATCCCGTTTGATTTGCATTTTTCTCCTAACGTTATCACTGAATCAGAATTGCAATATTATTCATTGGTAACTCATCCAATGGGAATAGAGTCAATATCACGTGGAAAAATGTACATTCGACAAGTAAATCATTTTGATTTTCGATAGGGTTCCTTAACTTATACAAAACATTGAATAGTTGAGCGCCAGAAGAGAGGCTTATTTCTATATCATTATCATTTAACATGTTTCACATATTGTGCCTTATTATTTATCGTAGAAATGAAAATTATTAATTTGATTTATGATACTAAGTACTGTATAGGTTTGGCACGGATATATCGTAGCTTGCACCTGTTGAAACTACCTCCTTCTCCCTACGTTTGGCGGGTTCAGCGTCTGGTGGTCGATGGGACTTCATGTGGGCACTGCGACTTTTGATTTTTGTGAACACTCTGCAAAAAGCGATTTTTTTTATTAAGTAAGCGGGTAATAACAATGTTTGGGGTTCGTGAGTGAATATAGTGCCTATTCCGGCACCTTGATCCCTATTCAACAATCTCCTTTTAGGCTCCCACCTTTCACATTCCTCTTGCATTAATATATTGATATTTATATTGAAGTCCAGGGCTGAAGAAGATCGCAAGATCTAATAACCGCCCTCCTACAATATGAAATCCTAAAAACTGCATGAAGTTTTTTCCAATCATTCATGTTGAAAAGCTATTAGAGTTCTTGATTAGGTCCAATCAGCTTTTCAATAGGTTTGATCTGATTGAGATTAACCAATGAGGAGCCAGACTAGATGTAAACTACGTGTGAAGGTGGGAGCCTGAAAGTGAAGGGGTGATGGTTGACAAGGTGCCGAAATACCTAGTGTGGATATAATTCGTGTTGGCGAGGATTACGACATTTGGCAAGTATAAAATTATTTTGTTTTTGTGAGATTGACATGATGTTTCACAATTTTTGGTATAAATGGATCACTTTCATCTCAGTCCATGTTTGTTTGATCACCAATTTTTTTTCAACACTTCGTCTACACGAGAATATATCTTGTAATGTTCGAAAAACATCGTGTGAGCCAGCTGTGGAATGTTGGGAGATGAGATAGACATTTGAACTTTTCTTGACAGTTTGGAGGGTATAGGCATAAAGAAAGACTTCAATAGGTACAACTCCGCCGTGCGATAGAAAACTGAAGTCTGGTAGGAAGAAATTCGGCAGATCTCGAGCTTGACAATGGAGGGGTAACTGGCTTGAGCTCGTCCAGTCCGTCTATGGAATATCTCGTGGTGGAACAACAGACGAAATTTCTGATGAAGAAGCTCTTGGCACTGAATAGAAAACCAAGTTTTTGTGAAGCGGTTTTTGCAATGTCCCTCACACGAACATCACATGAGAGGGTGCGGTTGGTGATGATCCCTAGCTTGGATATGGGAGAATTCCTAGGAACAGTTGTACCTGCTATCATCATATCAGGGATTGTTGGATACGCCTTGGTGCCTTGCTCGAATGATTTGGAAATATCTAAGCTACAGCTAGAGATTCTCCATATTCCTCAATGATTCCTGCCATATATCTGTTACGTAGGCAAGCAGGTATCCTGTTGATCCGGTCTTTCACGATCCTTAGTTATTTGATGATCTAGATGTCCGTTGTTTTCTCCATTACTTTAGAGATCACGGACAATACCGCAATGGGCTTATAATGATTAGGAAGAGTCTTCCAGTTGGAAGGAAATACACCAAGTTTGTATGAAAGGGTAAACAACCTGCAGAAGACTGGTGTTAATTCAGACGCACATTCTTTTAGAACGACATGTGAAATTTCATCTGACCCTACTAACAATTGCTTGCGTGGAAGTCCAAAACGAACGGAAGCTTTTGGGCATTTCGATAAGCTAAGATCTTATTTTGGCATTATATGTCTCTTTCGAAGCGTTTATTGTTTGCTTCCCGATATTTCTGGCTTCAACATATTCTGTTCTGGAAAATGTAATCGACACGGGGGGGGGGGGGAACTACCTTCGGTCAATATGAATTACTTCTTGGAGTCATTTGAATGAGTATTAGTTTGATTGAAGATAATAACTTTGGTTATAATGTCCGCTAGATTGTTTGCCATAATATTTTCATCAATCAAAACGCTATTGAATTTATTGAATTCTACCAAGGGATCAGGGATATATATTTTGCATTTTTGTTAAATGAATCCTGGAGATTTCAATTTTGCCAATTCCATCGAAATCGGAGAGCGAAGAGACCAAGAATGAGTCCTCGGAGAACCCAGGATCGATGTTCCTGAGGGTCGAACGTCTTATCATCTTTGGACTAAACATAATCCAACGGAGTTATGATTGATTTGATGCATCATACAATCCAGGACAAAGAAATTGTCACACAATGACGTGAAAAATTCACTCTTTAGCTATGTTGCTATATTATGTTTTACCATCCTGAATTGTGATTTTAAGCTCCTAGAACCTCGATCTGACAAATCTAACGGAGCTGTATATGTCCTAATAGTGTGATGGTGTGGATTGATTAATTTGAATCAAATTTTTGCTTATACTACAACATATAATTTGCTCCAGAGGCAGCAGAAATTGCATAATACGAAATAAAATCAATAAAAATCATGCTGAAGTAAACAAAATAGATTATGTTAGGAAGATGGGTTCCTGAAATAATAATTCCCCTTTAAATGCCAAGATATAATTCCATTTCATCATTGAAATTGTATTAAGTAGAAATCGGATTTGGAAATAGCTCTGCTTCTAAAATCCGTTGCCAATTTACTCCCACAGGCAAGTAGTTATTTACATACCAAGAGAGAAAAATTGCTCTTGTCCTTCTGTGGATAAGCGGAGGGAATCTGCTAAGTTGGTATCGCTTAATCGCCTGCTAATTGAATCTCCTGAATGATACGAGGAAGAGTACGGAGCTTTTAAAAAATTACTGGAGGAATATTTAAATTTAATAACTTGTTAGAGATTTAACATCCCTGAGGGAGGTAAAGTTAACTTTACGTTCATAAGGGGGAAAAGGGTGATTTTCGACCCTACTTCAGGTGTCGTAAACGTCATTTTCTAAGGGGTGGTATGAAAAATATCAAAACTTCTTAACTAAATGAATCTCATATCCAAATTTGGGAACCAATCTACTGTTAAATTGATGTTAACAGTTCAAACTATTGAGGAACCCATCTTTTCATAGTGAAACAAAAATAAAGGTCTTCAACAAGTGTTTGAAGATAACCAAACCTTCTCCGCTCACTGGATGTTGAGATAGAAGATAGTTTTTAGCACGTAAGCAGGAGTACCAACACCGATCATTTACCTTATCTATGTTACGCTGAATGGCTATGGAGTACACTTACTTCCCACAAATCTTACACGGGTAATCTTCTGTTGAGTCTGGGTGACACAGTGTGGATAATAAAGATCTTCTCTCTGCTGTCAATAAAGAAGGTGTCGGGGAATTTCGCGCTGTACCACCATGAATACGTATGTGACCATTCAGAGCGGCACGAGAATTAAAACTCTGAAACATGTTCATTAAGTGTCTTAATAATTCAAATAACATTTTTATACTCACAGCTGAACAGTCCGGATATTCACATATAAAATTTCTAGTTTCTTGGATAGGCATTGGGGAACCGCTATCTACAATCTGGAAGGAAATGATCAGAAACGTGAACGGAACACAAATTTAAACTTTAATAACAATATAATAGGAGTTATTTGAGCATACAGTGGCACCCTCAAAATTTGTTCTTAACTGCATACAATTAAGATGTATATATTGTATTCTCCCCAAGTGGCGACCTCTGCGGTGAATAACTCGATCAAACTGCCCGTGTGAAATAATTGACGTTGCTTTCGCGCAATTATATTAATGTTATTGCCACGAATATCATTTTCAACAACTGTTTCAAGGAAATAAGTGACGTTAACAAATCTGTGGAACGAAATTATCGTTCCATTATATTGGTTTCTGACTTGAGAATTATTTAATAATCGAACCACGTTGGCACTTTGAAAGCTGGACGCTCCCCCCACTCACACGAAGCGAATAGAGTGGACACATGCTACGATAAATTAAATCGCATTTTAAATAATTTCCATATGGAATTGACATTATTAGTAACTTCTATTCCCTGACTCATGTTACATTTTCCTATCTTCGTGTTTTGCCGAAATATATACATTTCAATACCATTTTAAACGTAATTGCAATTTTCAAGACTTGCAAACCGCGTAAGTCAACATTTGTTTACTGCCATAATGGATTAGATTCAGACCTCAGAAACATGACTGCGAAGAGAGAGCTTCACTTTTTCATACTTTATGACCTATCCAGAAGTATAATAGAGATCAATGGGTGGACGAAGCAGTCTGTGATTGGGATGATGCCCCAAAAATGAGTTATTGATCATGGGAGGATTATAAACATCGTATTGATCAATTTTCATGGGATCTGTTTATTGGGAACCTTGTATTGAACACTAAGATATTCACCCTTCAGAAAATAGTCTCCTGTATCTCTGAGCAGTTCCTTTTTTACCTTTTACCTCATTCAACATTTGGTTATCTTTGAAATAATATTCTTTAAATAGACCTGCTGATCAAACTCCAAAAAAAGTTGCCAATCCATCCAATATATAGGGCATTAGTGATTGGTACCTTTCAAATAATCTTCTTGCTATTATCTTCTATAGTCACTTGTTTCTGTTAGAGGCAAATAAATCCGAGTACATCATACGATGACCATTTTGAATCATGTGTCACTTGTATCGAGCTTCTTATAAACTTTGAAAATATTCTCATCCTGCTATAGTATTTAAGAACGAACACTATTGATAATGAATCAAGCGTGGACAACTCACCCCCAATAATTTGGCATCTGGAAATAGTTTTTCGTCAAAGTCTAAATCTGCTACCTTGGAATTATTGTTTTTCCGTTCCCGCAATTGCTTTAGTCGGCGATGTTCATCTGTGCAGACTTTCTTCCACATGTAATAGAACTGTACACACTGTTTCACAGTTTTCGTTCCAATCTAAGTGAGAAAAAAATTGAATCATTTTGCCAGTTGGGCTTAAGTGAGTTACATTCAAACAAAAATATCGATAAAAATGTGTTATTGAAACTTGAAATTGAACTAAGTCCGATTCGTTCAGGATCAAAGGTGAGTATTCAATGAGTTATACAAATAAAAAAATTTGGACAATTGTCCTTTGCAACGGCCTGGAGAGAAATTGTGCTTGTAGGAACTTATTTAGATCTCGAATTGTATATGAGGCACAATTGAAATCGATTGGATCCAAACAACAATAGATTTCTCGTTCAGTACTTATAGTTCCAGACAGCAAGTTTGCAACGTTACTGAACGGACCTCTGTTGAAAGTACTCAGAACCAGTCTAAAAAGATCAAAATATCTTACACCATCTATAGATGGCTCACTTCATGTACCTTCAGCAGGGATTCTCCAGTTCTATCGGATAAGTGGAACAGCTGTCTGGAACTATAAGTTTGTGCCGTTACTGATCGATCTGGACTAGAAAAAAGTTTCAGTCTTGAGGTTCTCCATATAAATATTGAGTGTGCAATAACAGGAAAAACATTCAGGTGAAGATTATATTCGATGGATTACTGGACTCCAAAGTTGGTTTTATTGAATCAATGTTTTTATAAATTTATTGATAGTGTACTATTTTCTTCCAAATTTGACACACTTATTACTTTTGGATTCTTTGTCCAACGTCAAAGCCTCTGAACTACACTCGACCTTCAGAGGAAGATTAATTTTTTTTTTTCATTTTGAGGACTTACAAAGAACAACTCTGTTGGTTTTGAAGGCGAATCCCACCCTGAATTTTTTGCCCTCCTGGACAACCTGTACAATGTTGCGTCAACAAGAACTTACCTCTTGAGCAATGTTGTGGAAATCTTTATCGAATTTTATGAGCGCCCTATGGAAAAGTTCCGTTTCCGTTGCTGACCATTTGTCACTTTCGCTGTATTGATAACACAAAAGTGGGTGATCAGAAGGAAGACTCGGTAGCGGTTGCATCAACTTCAACATGGCCTCCTGAAATTGAATTCCATCAATAAAAATAATAAATCGCTTACTCTATAGGTACAACTGAGTGAAAGCTATCTTAGGGCTTCAAACCATTTTGAATTGTTTGAAATCATTGTAGAAATTTTTACATTCGTGTTGCCATCACCGACCATAGAAGTGTGCGTTGATGGAACAGTGTCGCTGATATTTGGCAGAGCCATGTTCTCTAACAATAATAGAGAGAGATCTAGATTATCTGACCGAAAATAATATGAAACGTCCCGACATTTAGAGAACGATTTTATAATGGTTATAATGACTGCCTTTCCAGATAATCGGTTCAATCCCATTATTTTACATCTAGTAAATCAATGGAGATGATCGAGAAATGATCTTTCCAGATTATCAGTCGATTATTTTGAATAAGAAGGTATTTTTGGAAATCTTAAAGATGATATCTAGAGTACAGAAAGTATTCCGTACGCAGTTTTTTTTGATTTGAACACGATTTATTGTTGACAATTGTGGAGAGTTGGAACGTTGTACCATCTAAGGAACATTGCACGAAAATTGGGCGAAAGTCTTCACCTCTGTTTAAATAAGGAAATTTATTTCAATTTTCCGCTGTTGTGCATGTGTCGCAGTTCCGTATGTCGCTCTTTGACAGTTCAGTAGTCAAAAGAACGCGGTTGACATAAATGGATCGGTATACACAAAGCAAAATTCTTAAAGTTCGCACTGATTTGGTCGACGTGGAGCGCCTTTTCTGCCAAGTGCTTGATCTGAACGTCTCGACCAAATTACAGATGTCAAAACTTTACACGTGTTCTGGAATTAGGCATAAAAACAACAAGCGTGCACAGAATTGTACGTAAAGATCTTGGCCTAAAAGGTGACAAGGTTAAGTTAACACAAAAATTGAAGTCGCAGACCATGAAAAACGTCGTACGTTCATTCATTCAGTGTTGAAATGGTAGGAAGCAGATGCTGATTCGTCAAGAAAAACATCCCTAGCAGCGGGACCAATTTTTATCTATTTGGCTATGTGTATAAGTTGAATTGGCGTTTCTGCAAAAAGAGCGATAGCCAAAAAGCGTGTGACAGTTGGGGTGGAGCGAGTATTTCAATGAAATGTTTGGATACAGATGATGTTCACTCTAAGCAGGAAGGCGCCACATACCACACAAGTAGTTGTATATTTTCTCGCTTTGGTCGCCTTGATCGTGCCATTCAACGCTTTTCGAATTTTATCTGTAAGGTTACGTAAAAGATAAGTATGTATGCTAATGCCCCAGCAACGATTCAGGGACTCAAAGACAATATAACCGCTAGTTCGCGATATTGAGTGGTAATTATGCGGAAATGTGATGAACAATTTCCTTAAAAGATAGATCATCTGCAAGAATTGCAGAGGAGGTTCTCTGGTCAACAATAACCGCATACTCTGTACATATGTATCGAATAAAATATCACGGCTTTTAAAATGAAGTATCATGTGAAAAAACTTATGTTATTACCGTCACCAACATTGGTATTATTCAGGGGCCTATGCTATGGTCCACATTTATTTACCGAAGTGAGTTATCATACATAGACGTCAGACAAATTTTATTCTCAAGCGAATATAATGAAATATTTCCAAGAATGTTCAGTTAGGACTTACATGGATGTTTCCTCCGCAGAGATGAAGTAGGTGCATGGCATACTCCTTGTTCCTTCCTCCGCCAGGCACTGCAGCGCAGCACGCGAAATCCAAGTACATGTCAACTGCACATATACAATGCTAACACATACCTGTTGAAATCGCCACTTCGTGGCTCAAACAACAAGCCAAGATTTTATCTGATTCATTAGCCCATTAAAGTGCATATTAAAAGACAATTCAGGTGAATGGTTAGCAAAGTTAGTATTACAAGTGCAATTTACTTATTGAAACGAAACTGTTTCATATGAACATCAATTATGGAAGAAGACAGTCAACAGGAAAACATTTTCTAGAGATATTTTGCCGACAATAGTAGTCGTTGTTCAAAATGGGTTCCGTCAAACACTGAAATTAAAAAGGTTCCCCAGACTATTAAAATTTTCACAATAGTAAAGAGACTTTTTCGCTGATAGACTAATTCTTATACATAGGCCAGAACATTAAACACAATTTTCTTTTTCAAGGAGGTGCCTTATGTCTATATCATGCTTGGATTCAAAATTACGAGGTAGTCATTCGAGTGGAGGAGGTTTAACCTCCAAAGGCACTTAGGCCTCTTAGTTGGGCCCATTGTGAGCACCATGGTCAGATGCCTATTCTTACAGGTTTGTGGTTCGCCAGAAACCCAGAATATTGCCAGCGCTATTGCCAGCGCTGGCCTCCATACGTAGGATGTGGGAGGCAGTTTTTTCCTCTCTGCATTTCCTATAAAGAGGGTCATCTGCGATGTCCATGGTATGGAGACGTTTGTTAAAATAACAGTGACTGGTTAGGATTTCAGTTATATCGCTGTTGTCCCTTCTGTTCAGAGATAACAGTTTCTTTGATAGCCTAGCTTTGATGTAGAGCTTGGCCTGCCTCATGAGGGGTGATTGTTGCCACAGTTCAGGCCACTCTTTATTCAGTTGGCCCAGAAGGGCAAGACCCCTCACTCAATTCGATGAAGCCAGCATTGGCCAGGGAGTCGGCAATTTCATTTCCTACAACTCCACTGTGTCCAGGGACCCAGATTAGTTGAACTTTATTTCTCCTGGCTAGTTTAACTAGTGTATCTCTGCATTCTTTGACAAGCCTTGATGTGACTCTGGGTGATTTGAGAGCTCCCAGCCGGCTGTCTGTGCAAATATGTATGCGCCTATTTACATAGTTTCTTCGCAGGTTTTCGTGGCACTAGTCAATATTGCGTAGAGCTCCTCCGGAAAACCATGCAGTAAGTGCCTAGAGTCACTGAGGTAATGATCTTTGGCTTTTTTAGGTACACTCACATCCCAGAAGCCTGACCTTCCTTAAACCTATCTGTGAACCATACGAGTCCACCTGGTGGCAGTAGGGTGAGAGTTTCGTTACTTCAGTCTCAATCCGGGATGAGCATTTTAGGAGAGGTGAGACATATAGCTGGAACCATGCTATCTTGCTTCATTTCTTGTATGGAGCATTCAGAGATTGCCACTTAAAATCGCTGGGTGTACACGAAAGTAGTGCATTTTGGTCCAATGATCTAGACCCTTACCTATACGCCGTTCTCATGGCTTCAGTTTTTATACATAAGTGTAGGGCGGTAATTCGGCGAGAGCTTCAAAGTCTCTCGTTGAAGCCGACTTCATACCGCCCAATATACCTACGGATGCAAGCCGCTGCAGTCTATCTAGGGGGCGCTGGGACATTCCAGTCCTGGTTCCCGACCACCCCCCTTAGCGATGCATAAGTGACCATAGGCCTGATCATAGCTGTGTGATCCAATAAAGAGTCGTTGGCAGTAATACCCATGTGCTGCTGGCATTCTTCTCTCAATAATCGAGGTGTTCGCGTCAGGTCAGTTTAGAGTCTAGGATTATTCCCAGAAACTTCGCCGACTACTTGGGTTGCAGAACAATTTCCATTTTGTCAGGATTGACCCTAAGTCCCTCCGTATGGCACCAGATAGATAGGGGCATTAGCGGATCCAAAACACTTTAAGGAGGTTTTACTTATGATCGTTCTCATATTCCTTTTGGAGGGAGCGGGTTGAACATACCCTCTGCTCGTAGATTCGCCACTGGATAGTTAAGATCACAAACTTTCAAAATAGAAATCGAGCTGTTATGAAGTGTAATTTTATGAAAACAATAATTTATAACAAAAGGTTGTGAGATCATTATGAGCAAAAATTGTTCGTCGGACAATTTATTTCAACAATGATACATTAGATACTATAAATTCTGTGAATACCAAATAGCTGCAGAGTAAAAACAACGAGCGCCAATAAAGCAAAAGTCGTACCTGCCACCTGAGTGTACATGCAATTTATTTACATGTATTCCAAGGCAAAGAAAATCCAAAGGATCTCAACTACCTAGGCCACAACCGCATATGCAGATTCTACATTGAATTCGGTACATCAACAGTTAATTGCCTCGGCGCTAGGGGCGTATATTAACTGTAAGGTGAGGGGAACGACTATTGCTTAATAGACACTCCTTAAATTCATACTGTTAAAGTTATTTCTTTTTAGGTATATAATAATATGATATAAAATAGTTTTTACACGGTTATAGAACATTTTCACCTTTTTAATTTCAGGAGTTTGGTAGGTACCTTTGTGCCATCAGAGCTGGGACTATTCGAAATTTCCAAATTTTCAGAAATGTACGAAGTTATTAGAAAATTATTGTTTCATGACCATCTGAGAAAATTAAATAGGTTTGGAACCTTCATGTCTGTGAAATATAGCTACGAGTTACATGAGGTAGTTTTCCAAAGAAGAATTTCTTCGATTTTTGTATGTGAATTGTGTATATCAAAAAATAAACCGTAACTACTTAATTAGAACTTATAGGGCTCCAAAAGTGGTTGCGTAATATGCTTAAATTGAAACAGTTATATTTCCAATCAATTGATTCAATAAATAAATTATATTCATATGACAATCGTTCCTCTTAAGAATGTTATTTCGAAAAATAACATTCAGAAGGGGAGCCAAAATTAAAAAACCTAATATTAGCTGAAAATTGATGAATGCATTGAATGAAATTGAAATTGGTTGCCTGTTTAAGCTGTTGTAATTATACAGATTGTTCCGCATAAGAACCGACACAGAATAGAGGGATGTATGATTCCCTAGGTAAGTAATATTTCGCTTCCAATCTCGAAAACGCGATGCTCAATAGACTTTGATAGTGTGATGTCACAACCCCGTCTTTTATTGTCGTAAATTCAAATTATTTTAATCTTACATCAAATTGGTTTTTATTTAGATGTACAATGTACATATTAAAAACAATAATATATTATTATAATAATATAGATATTTATATATCTATGGTTTCGGCGTTTACGTAGTGTAAATTCATAATACTTCAGAAGTTGGAGAATAAAACTCAAATTTTACACAAAACTTTTAACATTTAATTTAAAAAATGCTGACAAATTGTTTCACCACACTGTGGCATTATCAAAGCGAGGAGTTATCAACTAAAGCTAAATCTAAAAGTATGTCCTTAAATATCAGGGATCAGAATGTGGTGCAAATTGAGGGATGGGGGTGGATAATGGTGGGAGTGTGTTTACAAAATTGTTAACAAGCGGTGAATTATATGTGTCGATTTGATCATTTAATATTACATTATTATTGTTTTTTGCGTGTTTCAAAATTTCTATGGATTCTAATATATTAAGTTTATGTCCTTTTTCCTGAATATGTAGAATATCAGGATTAAGGGTGAAATTGTGGTTATGTTCTAACAGGTGATTTGCGTAATTAGAGTCTTCTTTTTTGAGCCTGTAACTTCTCAAATGTTCATTGAACCTTACGCTGAAACTGCGTCCAGTTTGTCCTATGTACAAAGCACTACAGTCATCACATCTCAGTCTGTAAACTCCAGATTTCTTTAAGTTATCTTTTTTAGATTTCGAGTTATTAATATACGAGCATAGGTTATTTGTTGTTTTAAAGGCGACGTTTTTATTCTGTTTTTTAAGGAATTGAGATATTTTTAGTGAATGTTTACCTAAATATGTTAGACATGTGAAATTTGATTTTGTATTATTATTAATTTGCGGATAAATTATGCTTAAGGCTTTTTTATTGAGTTTATTTTGGAGTATTTTATTAATTATCTTGACATTATAACCGTTATTTTTGGCAATATCTACGATTCTGTTTAATTCTAAATGGAAATTATCTTTACTTAATGGGACATTAATTAATCTATGTATCATACAATTATATGCTGCTAGCTTATGTGATTGTGGATGTAAAGAAGTGTTGTGTATTGTGGTATCTGTGTGGGTGGGCTTGTGATAAATAGCGAAAGAAAAGTAATTATTTGTGTGTGAAATTGTCAGATCTAAAAAGTTTAAGGACTTGTTGTTTTCCATCTCTAATGTGAATTCTATATTTGGGTGTAAGTTGTTGATATAGGTGAGAAAAGAATTTATTTGACGGTTACTGCCTGTATAGCAAGCGATTACGTCGTCAACATAGCGATACCAATATACAAACATGTGCTGAAAATTGGAATTTAAAATCTTAGTTTCCAAGTAATTCATAAATATTTCTGCTAGCAACGGAGATAATGGCGAACCCATGGGGAGTCCGGTGTTCTGTTTGTAATATTTATCGTTAATTGTGAAATAATTTTGGTCTATGCAAAGTGAGATTAAACTTAATATTTCCTGTGTTATTGCCGGTAAAGTATTATTGCGGATTAAAAGATCTTCAATTAGAGTGATGGTCAATTGTGTGGGAATACTTGGAAAAAGGTTCTTGACATCAAAAGATACAAGTTTGATATTTGTCTTTAGTTCTACATCTTTTATTTTTTCTATTAACTGGAAAGAGTTTTTTATACTGTATTTAGGTTTAAAGTTTGTATATGTTGATATTATGTTGACTAACTTTTTCGCTATTTTTTGACAGGGTGCATTGATATATGAACAGACGGGTCTTATGGGAGTATCGTCTTTGTGAATTTTTAATAAACCATAAAGAGAAGGTGGTTGAGGATTCATGTTCATTAAACGAGGCTTCTCATATTCAGTCAAAATATATTGGATATTTTTGAGAGAATTTTTAATATTTGCCTGGAATTTCATTGTAGGGTCTGATTTTAGTTCTATAAATTTTGTTGGATCTAAAAATTGATCAATTTTTTCTAAATATGTAGGTTTATCTATTGCAATTATTGTATTACCTTTGTCGGCTTTAGTGAACACGATATTATTTTTAATTGTCTTTTCATTAAGTATTTTAGCAATTTTAATTTCTGGATTTACGAATTTGCTAGAAGTTAATTTAGTAGAATTTATCAATATATCGCTTGCATTATATTTAATTTTTGTTTCTGACTGTTTGAGTGCAACTTCTGTTTCAACAGTAAGGTTTTCAAAGTGTTTATTATTGGGTTTAAATGGGATATTATATTTAAAGCCTTTGTTAAGTAAATTGATTTCTGACACACTGAAAGTTACTTCTGATAAGTTTACAAATCTACTGTGATAATTGAATTTTTGCTCATCTGCTAGAGAAGTGTTCGGTTTTTTATTATTATTTGTGAAATTAGCTTCTTTGTTAGTTTTGTTTTGGATTAAAATGTTTAACTTTTTCTTCTGTTTCAAGAATTTATTATGTACTATTGATGAGATTTTTTCGCGAATATTATTATCAAGTATATCAAATTCTATATTATGGAGCTTAAAGGTGAGTTGTGAATGTAGTACCTTTACATAGTGGTGGAGAACATTTCTTTTTCGGTAGAAGTCCTTGAGTTGTTCGTTTAACCAAATCGATTCAGCTTTCACGAGTGCTATTCTTGCAGGGCGGCTATTGTTTCTTGATTTGAGATGTATATAGTTGGGAGTGAGATTTCTCTTCTTGCACACACTGTTGAACCAAATATTCTGTGTAGATTTAGCTTTAGTTGATAACTCCTCGCTTTGATAATGCCACAGTGTGGTGAAACAATTTGTCAGCATTTTTTAAATTAAATGTTAAAAGTTTTGTGTAAAATTTGAGTTTTATTCTCCAACTTCTGAAATATAGATATTTATTTATGAACTATGCTCACTGAAATCTCAGAGTTGAAGACTTTGTTCTTTGGTATAAGAATTGTTGAATTTTATTTTATAATTTAAAATCTCTAATTTTGAAAAATAATGAATCTTTGCATTTGAAGCTCTTAAATATTTCATACAATAAATTATGGAATACGTATAACACATAAATAAAAAATAATCACCCTTATCCACTAAAAGTAATCTTGAATTACTACATTTTAGAATATAATACAGTAATACAATAAACACTGGTGTAATCTTTATTCAAAATATGTTTGGCTAACGCTGATTTTTCAGTATAATTTTTTTATATGGGCAAAATGTTAACTCGGTATAAAGCACATTTTGCCCATATAAAGGAAAATAATGGTTTAAAATGAGCGTTAGTCAAACATATTCTGAATACAGGTCACACAATTTCTCAAGGAAGCTTATCACTTTTAAAACACAGTACGGAGAAATATTTAGGTACTTTAGAAGGGATGGAAATGTGTAAACAAAAAAGCAATTTATCAAATTCCTATTTTTCTCCAGCACCCCTTGTTATAATCCCCAAATAATATTTAAGCAGACACACTTCGACTTTCAATTTAGTTTACTCTGATGATGGCTATTTGGTAGCCGAAAGTTCCCCAGTTTCCAAACAGTCTTTCAAAAGGATAATGGTGATTATTTCTTACTCATTTGATACAAGGAAGAAATTAAATAGAACTCATAGAGAAGAAAGTGAGCTTATTCTAATCCCTATTCCTAAGTGCGATAAAACCAATATTAGAGTTTTCAATTTTTGTAAAATTCTTATGATATAGTGTGTGGTGAGAATATGACGACATCTCTATCGGAGTCAATTGTTTTATCATTTCTCTATCTTTAAGAGCTTTGAAAATACTACCTGTTCGCTAATTCAAACAATTTTGTATCCTTTAATGATAACAAAATTACCAATGATGGACACTCAATTTGGATAATCAATAGATCAATCAATCTTTTTCCTCCGTCAAGCAAAAGTCTGAAAATGTTCATTAGCTTTTTCTTTGAGGATTTATAGATCACAGATTCATGACTAAAAATATCAATATATTAATTAACGAACAAAAAACTGATGTGTTTCAATATTTTTGAATAACTTCGATTGATATTATTTTTGAAAATGAATAAATTTATCGTGGATGAAATAGATATGACGATGAAACTAGAGAAACCATTGAACAAATCGTTAACAACAATGAATAACATCGCTTCACAGTTTGTTCAGGCAAAAGCCTACATTTCAAAGCTTTCTTGTGTGGGTGAACTTTCATTTTTGTGACATCAAACCAGAATTCTTCAGATTCATTCATCGAAAATATATATTAAAATGGGAAATGCGAATATTGAATTGACTATTGAAAAAACTACATTCTTCTGTGTTTTCCAATAAAATATTGTTTAACTTTGCAATTTTCGAAAATGAATTTCACTTTATTTCCACATAAACAGGCAACATTTATCACATTCAATCAGCAAATACGAGTACAATTGAGCATTACCTTCACTCTCGGTACACTTGTTAATACCGGGATCCCACAATTGATCTTCGTATTTACGTTCTCTGTAGTTTCTATTTGGTGCCGATTGAAAAGGGGGAATCTTGCATTGAAACTGCGGTCCGACGTTGATGTGTGGCGTCGAATCACTTTCTGGAATTGGCTCGTTGCTCCAACTATTCAGATCGTCTTCTGAAATATTAATGATTGTTCTTGATCCGTAAATTTCTTCACAAATAAAAGACTTGTTTAAAGGAAATACATAACATGTGCTTTTAAGGAAACGACAAAATCAATGATTTGTGGATTTTTCGGAGTAAACTCTTGGTAAGAAATTTCCCTGATAGTTCAGTAAACGGGGGACTTGATTACAATTTTTTTTCATATGGGCCGATTTTGATGTGTGAGGGCTCATTCGATACGTCTTCACACCTAGTAGTCCAGGCAACGAAGCAGAAAAAAAAATATAGTAAGCTAGAATTTCAAATTTTTTTTTTGCATTTTGTTCCTTATACCCTATAGATCATTCACGACTATCAAGACCGCGGGGGTTGACCTTCCTACCCCCTCAGAACGGGGTTTCAACCCCCCAGAGGAGCATACTTATAAAAACAGTCCAAAATTAATGAATTAGGAGCCGAAAATGACCCCTGGTATGTTTTTTGGGCCGCTGATCACGATTCCGCAGTTAGTTTTCTCGGGAAACTCCCTCCAGATGGAAAATTTGGAAAATAATATATAATTTATAATTGTGTTGCAAAAATTACCTCTAGTAGGTTTTTTGGGTCGCTGATCACGATTCCGCTGTTATTTTTCCCAAAAAACTCTTTACAGATGGAAATTTCGGGAAATTTGAGATTTTCCTGAGACGGTTATGAATAATAAAGTATAATTTTGTTGCAAAAATGACCTTTAGTAGGTTTTTTGGGTCGTTGATCACGATTCCGCTGTTATTTTTCACAAAAAACTCTCCAGATGGAAAATTTGGGAAATTTGAGATTTTCCTGAGACGGATATGAATAATAAAGTATAATTTTGTTGCAAAAATGACCTCTAGTAGGTTTTTTCAGTCGTTGATGACGATTCCGCTGTTATTTTTCCCAAAAAACTCTCCAGATGGAAAATTCGGGAAATTTGAGATTTTCCTGAAACGGTTATGAATAATAAAGTATAATTTTATTATAAAATGACCCCTGGTATGTTTTTGGGTAGCTGATCATGATTCCGCTGTTAGTTTTCTCGGAAAACTCCCTCCAGATGAGAAATTTGGGATTTTCTATCTGGAGAGAGTTTTTTGGGAAAAATAACAGCGGAATCGTGATCAGCTACCCAAAATACCATCTAGATGTCATTTTTGCAACAAAATTATACTTTATTATTCATATCCGTCTCAGGAAAATCTCAAATTTCCCGAATTTTCCATCTGGGAAGAGTTTTTTTGGGAAAAATAACAACGGAATCGTGATCAGCAACCCAAAAAACCTATTAGAGGTAATTTTTGCAACAAAATTATAAATTAGATATTATTTTCCAAATTTCCCATCTGGAGGGAGTTTCCCTAGAAAACTAACTGCGGAATCATGATCAGCGACCCAAAAAACATACCAAGGGTCATTTTCGGCTCTCAATTCATTGATTTTGGACTGTTTTTATAAGAATGCTCCTCTGGGGGGTTGAAACCCCGTTTTGGGGGGGCAGGAAGGTCGACCCCCGCGGTCTTGATAGTCGTGAATGATCTACGGAGTATTAGGAACAAAATGCAAAAAAAATTTTGAAATTCTAGATTACCATATTTTTTTTTTATTATGGTCTTTTTCCGTACTTATTGCCTGGACTATAGATCAAAGCTATTCTTGGTCCTTGATAAATTGTTGTTTTTGATAATAAACAATAAATCGTGAGAAACAAAAATTTGAACGCTATTTTCCATTGATTTTAAGCAGGTAGAGTGTATTTTTTAAATTTATTTGACCAGTGTTAATTCAATGTTTATGATAATATGTTAATAAATAAACAATTTGTTAATCAACAAATTAACAAAAAAATCAAAATTCCCTAAATATTCTAGATTAGAGTTATTTTCGGATAATTTGGACCTTTTAAACACGAATTTGAAGCCCACTTTTCAATTAGTTGCTAATAGCATTATCTAATAAACAATTTGTTATTTCACAAATTAACAAAAATATTAAATAACTCTAATCTGGAATATTTAGAAAACTTTTATTTCTTGTTAATTTGTTTAACTAAAATTGCTTATTAACTGATTATATTAGCAACTAATTAAAAAAATGCACATCTAATTCATGTTAAGCAGGTTCTAATTATCCGAAAATGAATCTTATCTCGAATATCTTGAAAATTTCGATTTTCTTCTTAATTTGATAACTGAGAAATTGTTTATTAATTGTCACCATCTTAAGCATAATAAACTAACTGCAATTAAGTATGCTCAGATGAATAAAACATTAAGAGATATAAGAAGAAGGATTCGCACTAGTCTTGGGGTAGTGAAGAGAGATACTTCCTGTAATAATGAAGAAAGTTCAAATAACTTGAGGAAAACGAGAAAACAAACAAGTGGATCGAATTGTAACGGTGAAATCAACATCATCACATACCTGCTTTATTCCTAATATTGGCATATAGTCCGGTTCCGGGTCTATGAGGACTGAGAATCGGCTGAGGCGTATACGCCGTCGATCCTTGAGGTTTGCTCCTGGTTGCCCTCAATTTGGATTGATGTAGCACCGGAAGCTGTAGAGGTTCAGACCTTGGTCTTTTGCGGGAAACTCTTACTGGACTAGCTGGTATCCTGAAACGATATCGATTGGTGAAACAATTCTCAATGACATATCATCATCTTACGTTGTCGGACTGAGAAACACGTCGTTGCTCTCTTCTTTTCTAATATCAATAATTTGCTTAGGACTGGCAATGATCTGCTTCGTTGGTATATGTACGGTTTTGAGTATCTTTTGGATTTTGGCGCTGCTCTTGTCTTCGTTACCATTGTCATGATTCTGTTGAATCAGAGACGTGCTGGCGACCAAAAAATTCTTCCCCTGTAACGCACCCGGTCCCGTTTGTATCAGCTTAATTTCTCCAT
The DNA here is from genome assembly GCA_958510875.1 of Endomychus coccineus. Classification (NCBI taxonomy): domain Eukaryota; kingdom Metazoa; phylum Arthropoda; class Insecta; order Coleoptera; family Endomychidae; genus Endomychus; species Endomychus coccineus. The sequence goes on from OY294068.1 coordinate 4,239,626, forward strand.
TAGAATCGACCAGGATTCCAGCGAAATTCGGATTGTTCAAATCGATCAAACCGTTATTGCTGATGAGCCTGAGCGGAACGCCGTTCAATTCGAATTTTTTCCTCGGCAGGAAATCCTTCGGACTACTGGACAAAAGCGGATCATCCGAATTAGGCAACATCTGTGACTGGAACGTGAAATGTGGTGACATGGAAAAGTTGAGCGTATTTTGACTAGGCGGAAAGGTGTTCGAATGATGGGGAGGAGTTCTCGTCGTAGGGATCGATGGAGTATTGGGCAGAGGAGATTGCACCGGTGTTAAATTAACAGATAACGGAGACGGTGGCGTAGGAGAATTTGACAGGGGGTATATGTCATCCGCTGTTATACTTTCACCAGGAAGCACTTCTTCCAAGGCTTCTTCCACCGCTGCAGAACTCGACATGGTCGACGTGAAAAACGCAGCTGACAACGGCGAAGAAGCTTGTGGAGGTTCATCTAAGCCTCTTTCGATAACGGGAGCGAATTCTTGTTTAGGCGATACCATCGGCAGCAGAGAATTCTGTCCGAAACAAGGACTCTGGCCTTCGTGACTTGCAGGAGGTGTTGGGTATGCGAATCCTGGAGAATCGTGACGAATCAGAGGAGATTGTAACGGTGATTGAGCTGTTATAGAAGTATGAGGCGAACCAGTGTATTGTGGAGATTGAGTTTGATATCCAGGTGATGGGATACTCAACGTTGCAGCAGAATGGAAAGTACTGAATTCCGCTAGACTTTCAGGTAACGGTGAGTCCAGAACCGCTTGTAATTCTTGATTGACGGAATGCGAAGATTGATATGCTGGCGATTGATCTTGAAGACTGGTATAATCTTCTAGAGCTATGTCTTGAAGTTGCTGGTCGTTCTGATCTTGCAGCAGCGAATCGGTCTGAAACTGGATGGAAGCCAATTGTTGCGCATCGACACCTTGAAGAAGCATCGTATCTTGAACTTGAGTGAACACTTCATCTTGTAAACTCGGCGATAAATAACCGCCGTTCTCCGTTTGGTAACTGACGCCGGTAAGAGTGAACGAATCGTTAGGTTGAAATTGGATGAGCTGCGACGCTTGGCCAGGGTCGGAGTTGGTGCGTTTCACGGACACCTTCTCCCGTTTCAGAATGAGATCAGCGAGAGCTTCTGCTTCTTGTTGGGTCGTCGATGGTCTGGGAACGTTGAACGAGTCGGCGTCGGAATGTCTTCTGGTTTTATCGGGTGGTTGTTGAGGCGGTGCCGGTACAACGAAAGATGTAATCTTCGAATCCAAATCGTTAGAGTTCGTAGAGGAATGCACAGATAATGGAAATAGGGGCGGAGCCGTGGATTTTAACGTGTCGTCTGAGGTTTTCGCTGGAGCGTTCGTTATCCGTTTATTGATGATCTTTTCTTCGATCAGGGCTCTAACGCTTACACTTGCTGTTTGGAGAGGAGGGGTGTTGGTATCTTTCTTCTCACACTTCTTGTTGTCTGCATCCTGAAATTACAACATTCATTGTTACAATGAATGAAGCACATTTACTTTTTATCACATATATTATAGAAACAAATTGTGACTATAGTCATTTTGTCATTTTCAAAAGATGCTAATTTATGAAAATATGAATAATCTTGACTATTTAGGGTACAATATAAGACACAGGTAACAAGTGGGGTTCCGTTTGGGGAAATACATTGTTAGAATAGTATAATTGAAATTTCATAATGAGGTAGGGTCAATATTGCAAAAGAGGATCATTGGAAATTGTATGTTATCAAGACATCAAACAGGATGCTATAATACGCTTCTAAGTTATCATTTAAAATTTTATTGCGATTATTTTTGATACCTATGAAAATTTTTATTGATTCTAGTGTGTTCAATTTGACGCCTCTACTCTATTTATGCAAAATTTTAATTTCATCTACATTTGGAAAAGTGTTCCTTGTTCCTAAAATATGGTTAGAGGAAGATGAATCTATTTTATTAGGTCTAAAATATAGAAAATGTTCCTTATATCCAATTTATATATTACGACTAGATCTAGCGATGTAAAAGTTATCACACTCTATTTTATTGGAAGGTTCATAATATCTTTGTGGAAAAATCTCATTTAAATATTTTTTTCTAGCTTATTATTATCTGTATCTTTGTCTTTTATAATTATGAATTGCTTGTGATATTTTTGTATTTATATTTATATTTTTAAATATTTATGTTATTTTTATTTTATTTTTTTTTATGCTTATTTTTATTTTTAAATTATATATTTTCATATTTGTATATATAGTGGGAGTATATTTTACATAAAATTCGACCTACCTTCTTGAAATAGCCCCCATGCAATCGCATATGACCATTCAGAGCGGGTATATTTTTAAATTTTCGATGACAAAGATTGCACTCTACCGGTTTCGGTTCAGGTTTGTTAGGGGTGGTCGAAGAGGCCGTGGAGGGTGTAGTTGTGGTAACCTTGTCGTGTGAACTGGTCGAGCTCGATTTGCTTTTGTTCGATGAACTCTGCTGCGTCTGTAAATAAATGAAGCTTCAATGGGTCTGTCGGCACTTCTACTCTTAATTAATTGAGTCACAACTCAGTTAACATGTGTTAAGATGTGCGTTAGGGAATAATCCTGATTATTGCTTTTGTTCCCTTACGGGCTTTGTACATTGAAATTATGATTGCGAAATTTACGAAAGAAATCTCCTAGATTCAAAGCTTTTCGCTTAATTTCGACCAAAATGCTCCAGGGAATGGAACAATGAGAATAGTATTATACCTTTATTAGCATGGTTTGTGTTACAAACTATTATAGAACTCCATGAGTCAAGTTTAATTTTTTCGGATACAAAAGTTCATAAATCACTAATCAATTTTATAAAAATACAATTTACATTGGAAATTCTATCGTTTCACCCTTTACTATATGATATGAAATTTTATCCATATTTTAAAATTATACACTACTATGTTGATATCATTTTTATTTGTACCTTCCTATACTCGAGAATCCCCTTATTTGAGAATCTGAAATATTTCATTGTACAGATGTAAATTCAGGCGTACCTAAGTTGAATGTATTAATCAAGAATCTTGAAGAAAATAGTCCTATTTGACCCGTTGTTTCCTATGTCAATAGTCTAAAACTAGAAAATCATAAATCGAATTGAATAATTCTTTTATTAATAATGATTCTTGACTCAGGTATGATTTATACATAAATTCTAGGGAAATAGGTCACCCTAACACATATGCTTATTATTTTCGTCTTTACGTATGTTTCGGTCAGAAGACGTACTAATGTCTAAGACAGGATTCCTTAAGACTAATTATATAAAGAATTTTGATTCAGTTGCACCAACAAGTTGAATAAAAATTTGGAAATTGTCTTTAATACACTGGAAATGAATGGCTACCCAGAAACATTTTTCAACCTCATCATTGAAGAAAAAAATAGACAAAATCTATAATGGTACGTCATATATACATAATATAAACGGTAATACAGAAAATTTTAAAACATTACCATATATTCCGCAGACCTCAGAGAAAATTGAGAAATATTTAAAAGAGTATGAGATAAATGTTAGGCATAAACATACCGGCTTTGTTGGTAAATATTTTCCAAATCTTAAACTTGCAATACCTAAAGATGAACAAACCCATACAACATACAAATTAACTTGTCTTAAAATATCGATTTGACCAACAGGGTCTCCACATGTTATCGATGCTAGAATACATCCTTCTTCACGCGCTTCAAGGAAGTGTTACCCTTGTTGACGTTCTCGAGGGAAGATTAGGTATATTTGCTGAAGACTTTGATGTTCCTAATCTGCATACCCAGTTCCAGTTGATGAAGAATTTCCCAGGAGAAGTTCCAGCCTCAGGTACTGCTTTTGCTGAGAACCTTGGCAAGGAATCTGTGACCACGAAAGCTCTTCTTTAGCAAGTAATACTACTCTTGATCCTCGTCATGACTGTTTCTGTTTCTGCTGCATCATCGGAAACTCATTTAAGATAGAACCTGACCCAGAAACGTTTGATTCATATTTTGATTCTTCACATCCACCAAAGGCACACAGCTCGCTTAAATCTGCGTGATGTGTTGAAAGAGTTTGTCTCCAGAAATGAAGGCATCGTATTTTCGGAAAAATGGAAAACCAACGTTATTCCGTAAATATATATTAGTTGAATTAGTATTATTTATAAATGTTGTATTTGGACGTTCAAAAATATTTGAAAAAATGTATAATTTATGGAAATGAGATTTAATATCTGTATGTATTATTAACTAAACTCTTATGATTTATTTTGCCCCACGTTGGGGTGACAATTATTAACTATTCTCTTATGAGTTTATTATTTAATTATGAATTATTATTAATTCTACCGGCTAGCTTTCTTATTGTATTTTGAATCTTATTAATGATTGTTTGATTTGAATAATGAACTTGTACCTTTTATTTTATATCTATGGAATTAAACACAATATTCTTTGAATGTTAAAAACTTTTATATTTAAATTTCTATGACTCTATTTTTATCTCTAGTATCAATTTTTAATGTTATGTTCAAATAGATCTATGATCTAACCTCAAAATTATTTACTATTAATATTTGTTTACAAAGTTATAATCTACAATCTTTCTTTCAGATTTACAGACAGATAATAATACAATGGAGAAATAATAAATAAACTTACGTTTAGTTTATATCCAAGAATATGTTTTAAAATGTAGGCAATGTTCAATTGGCTTGATCTTCTTATTAATTTGATAATTCACTTTAACCGTACACATTTTTATTGCTATACACAATGAACACAGGTAAACTATGGTTACTTCTTTTGAAATCAGGAACTGTTGAAAATTGTTAATTCAGTTTTATTCTTTTATTAAAGATATAAAACTCTTTAATGATGTTTGGAATTTTATCGAAGGCTGGCTATCGTTCGATGTTACTCATTAATTGTAGGTGATTGTAACCTTTAAACTTTGTTCGGATACTTGGAACACTACTTGACTTGTAGAAATTATTTATTTGCTTCGGTTACTTTCAACCTTACGAAGCTACTGGAACACTTGGGTTCTCCGATGTTTATCCAATAATCTAAGGCCATGGAAACTTTATGAGTTGCTGAGAATACCTTGACTCTTCAGATGTTGATGGCTAACTAACTTGGCTAGTCTTCAGATGCCTTTTATAGGCCTTCAAAAAGGACGGCAAGTATTTTCAAAAATAACCAATGAGGTGCTTAGTTTACCTATCAAGAATGCTTTGATGATTGTTGAAAACTGATATAAGTTTACATTGTTACTAGTCTGACGTTTATAAAATCGCCTCGACCAATCAGAATTTAGTATTCTATAAATTTTGAATTCTTGGAGATTTTCAACTTATTTTAAATGATGATGATTCCTTCTTTTTAAATTCATATTGCCTACATTTTTCCACACACTTTGATATAAGATAACCTATGATTAGGTTATTATTAATATGATTATTCCAATAATTATTATAAATTTGGCAGTTGTAATTCTTAAAAACTAATACATAATATAACATATCAATAACATTTCTTTAACATTATATAACTCAAGTTTACTAATCCTAACTTATATCTATAACATTTTTCAATAGTTTGTACTATCTCATGATAGTTTTTGTAATCATTTTAATTATGATTTCTGTCTTCGTAACACTGTACGTTTATTCACTTTCACTGAAGTTCTTGTTTTACACTTCTAATTCTAATTACATTGTTGTTTATTAAGTTTTACATTGTTTATTATATTGTACTAACTATTATTTAACTTTTAATATTGTTTTTAATTCCATATAATATCTTTTTATTAATCTTTTCTGATTTTCAATGTTCGGTAAGTTCTAATTTTATTATTTTTGTTGTTTAGGAAATGAAATCATAACAGTATATATAATATCATATTTATTTGCAATATAACGTGTTTTAAGTGGACATGCAGTGTTTAAATTTATTTATATACTATCGATAAATTTTGCCCTCCCAGAAAAATGTTGGTTCCTACGCCTTTGGATCTCTAAATGTCAATGTGATACATTTATTTAATGCTTTACTTATGAACAGGTCAGTAGCTGAACGAACGTTCCATTACTCGATCTTGTAAGTATATCCTCTACAAAACTATTTTCAGAATATACCGTCCACCGATTACCATATTCAGACATCACCTGGCACAGGTATTGAAAAATAGGGAAATCAGTTGGTACCGTACTTTCCTATTTGAATTATTTGAGAATATTGTTAGTTCCGTTTTATCAAAAAAAATTCTCTTTACGTTGTAGCACTATCTCAGATTTGAAATTAATACCTCCTAACCTCCTAACCTGCCAACATTCCAGGGCTGGGCTCACACGATGTTCTTCGAACATTATGAGTTTTCCTGCCGTGTAGTCAAAGAATAAGAAAAATAAAATTTATTCAAAAAGTGGAGGTGTCTCATTGGTCTATTTCATAAAGGGGGAAATAATCAATATTAGATTAACTTTCCGCACTTCCATTTCCTCCATCGATAACGGCAGTTCGTTGGACTATGGTATGATGGTGCAGTTATTGTCACAGTGCAAAGTGTACGCAATGAATCTGACAATTGAATATGATCGAAAGACTTCGGAATATTTCAGTATCCTGAACGGTGCATGAAATAATTCGTAATAACAACGATTGCACCATTGAACTTTCGACAAGTCCCAAAATTTATGACACGGACATTGTCCACAATACAATCGATAGTATCAAGGCGGATAACCGGTGCTAAAATTAATTGCCACGAATATTTTAATCGTTTTCGATTCGTTAATTCCTCCACTAGATCGACCCGTCGAATTGCGAGCATAATAAAACGAACGATGCGTGAATATTTCTTTGCGCCGACCCATCACAATACTTTCAAGATATCATCCGGATGGTGGCATTTCAATGATCGATTGAATCGAGTTTTCAGAACACACACACATAAAAGCTCCTGTCCGTACGGCTAGATGATCTCACCTCGGGAGGTCTCTAATAAGATTTCATCAAACGAATTTTTCATCCGATTCTCAATTGAATGTTCTGAATGTAAGGACGAAGCGAAGCTTTTCTCGAGATCTCGCAATTGTTTCGATAATTTCCAATTATTTACACGGCCGGCGAGAGAACGCAGTTTAGTTTGTTTTATTTATCTTTGAGAGATTTTACCCTATACTGTTTAATTAGAATTCGATCCCACCAGAAATATGTTTCAGCTTAACTGAGGAAACACTAAAGCATTACGGAGACGGGAGAACTTCTTGAGTATACTTTTGTGTATGAAGCATTCGCAGGAATCAATAAATACTCTCGTCTGTTAGAAGTATGAGTTGAACAAGCATAGCTACTTTTCTGAAAATTTAACTTTTGGAAATCTCATGTAGAAAGTGAATTTTCTCTTGTCAAGATTGGAATAAATGAATAAAACTGTATACGATACTCATTTTTGAGATTATATAAAAATTTCAAAAAAATGCAAAATTTGACCGTGTTTGATCCTTTTGAATTAAATTTGGAAAAATGCGTTCTTAGTGGATGTCTAATTTTAAGTCTGTCGTCTCCATAATTTCAAAGACATCATGATGAGTGATTGAGTGAGTGAGTCAGTCAGTCAGTGAGTGATTTTTGCTTTTCATATAATAATCGTCCTTCTTGTCTAGGATGACGATTCATCATTTCTGGAACTATCTGTCATATAAATTATACTTGATTATATTAGCTGTCAAAAAAGTCAAAATATATCGACTCTTTCTTACCCCGGCTGGGATTGAGTTTCGAAAGATCCGTAATTAGTCTATTATTGTTATTAGCCTATTATTATTATAAGCCCTTGTGTCGTATAAGAAATCTATTTGTCAAGTTTCAAGTCGGTCGGCTTTATAGTGTGGGAGATCTCGTTATGAGTGGGTGGATGAGCCAATCAGATGTATTTGCCTTTTATATGTATAGATAGATGAAATTGAGTGAAATTTTATACTGTGACAATTTAAAATAGCGATATATGTCAAGTGTTTCTTTTCAGTTATTAAGAAGTAGTTAGAAGCCAAAATGTTCATGTTTGATTGCTATTTAGAATTAGTAATGCATTACTTGAATGGCTACTTGGCAATATTGCATTATCAATCACCTCTGGTTGGCAGGTGAACACTCGTAGGGAAGAAGGCGAGGAAGAACCGCCTCACTAGGTAACATTCTACCTTTATTTTCCATCTCAGACACTCAGGCAACATATCGCAACGATCCGTAACCCCGGATATCGATCATCCCTTAGATAAATACACAATGTAAATCTATTTTAACATGATTAATGCATCCAAAATTATTATCCATAACCTCCAGAGATCTCATAGACCAAGTTCCACGAGTTACATGAGCCTTTGGCAATTTTAGAATTTTACCAAATTTCATAAGGGGTGGTAGTATGGGAAAATAGTGAATTTGGTCGATCTCATCGATTCCGTTATAATGGCGTCATAATACACTCTCATGGATGAGAAATTCGATTCTACCATTAGTTTTCACCGCAGACCCTCAGGCAACATGTCGCAGCGATCCATAACCCCAGATATCGACCATCCCTCAGATAAATACACAATGAAAATCTATTTTGACATGATTAATGCACCCAAAAGTATCATCCACAACTTCCAGAGATCCCATAGACCAAGTTCCATCAGTTTCATTGACCTTTTGATATTTTTGCATTTTCCCAAATTTCATAAGGAAGTATGGAAAATGAGTGAGCTAGGTCCATCTCATCGATTCCGTTATATAGGCGTGATAATACACTTTCATAAATGAGGAATTCGATTCGTCCATCAGTTTTCCCCTCAGACGCTAAGGCAACATGTCACAGTGTTCCGAAACCATGAATTTCGGCCATCCCATAAAATCACTTTTACCTTGAATAATGCACCCGAAATTGGTATCCATAACCTTCTGAGATCCCACAGAATAAGTCTCGTCAATAATATGGAAATAGGTGTATGTTGATGAGTTTACATAACCTCGATATACTTGATTTTTATGTTCAGGCTTCCAAATTATATGTTCTCCAAATATTTCAAAAAAAAAGAGATAGGTGTAGGAAATATTACAGAAGTTTCACTTAATTTTAGACCACTCTGTATAATCCCCATTATATTCGATCTGCAGTGTATAAGGAGTTGTATATCTCTATTGAAGTCAAGTCTCTTCATGATGATACTGGAATACTTTCTGACCAAAGAGGAAAAAAGAGCACATAACAAAATACCTGATTGTATCCATACTGCCAGTTCATCCAGTAATTCATTTTACCAACGGAAAACACATTCTACACTATTCACAATTTAGAAAACTACACGAAATCAAGTCACAGGAACCAACAAGAGATACGCTCCATGATAAGATTAAAGTGAATCAGGAGGGATGAGGTCCTGTGACGTCAGAAGGTCCACCTAACCGGATTAAGATATCGCATCTATTGCATTCGTGAGTTCTGCCATAAGCGTAGATTGGTGGAGGGCTTCACAGTTTCAATGTAATTTCTTTGGAGTTATGTTTCAAGTTATCATATTATACCATAATCATTTCATTTTATTTTTAAGATGAAATTGAGCATTTTGTTTTTTGATTTCTTCGATTGCGAAAACCTAAAAATTTTGTCATCATGTCTTGGTGAGGTTTTACCTCAGACGCTAAGGCAACATGTCACAGCGATCTCAAACCCTGAATGCTAGAATTTCCTGAATAGTAGACTTCCGCGGATAGCTAATCTTGTGTCACAATAGAACGACTTGATGCCGACATTTCGCTAACCATTACAGGTGGAAGCTTCAGGACTGACTTGAGGTTTGAACTGAAAGCTGATTCGTCTAGTTTCTGTAGCGGTATTTATTGTGAGAAAGAACCTTCACGCTACACAGTTCACTGCCTTTATTCCGGTGGTTAACTCCGTTCTGGTACCTGATCTTGCCGTTGTGTGATCATGTGCGAAGTAAAATTTTCGGGGATGGGTTTTTTCGTTGATTGAAGCTTTGGGCTCGGGCTGGGATTTTAGTATTTGCGAAAGGATTAGATGATTAGTGTCAAACTTGTGTTCCGCAAGTGCAGATCTACTGGTGTCATGAAGCCTTGTACAGCGCTTATGTTCTTTCACACGAACAGCTACTGTACGACCTGTTTCACCAATGTAGACTTTACCGCAAGAACAGAAAATGCTATAACCCGCTTTTAAATGAAGAGGAATCTTTGATAGGTTCGTAAAACTGAACTTGTTTTGGCATTATGGAAAAACTAGTAGAAATATTATGCTTCTTGAGGATTTTAGAAATTCGATCTGTTGGATAAAGGGGGTAGTGGGGCTTGTGGCTCAGGTTGATTTGAAATTTGAGGCGAAGTGTATTTCTGTATGGCTTTTTGAATCTTATAATGGGAGAAAGTATGAACGAAACAAACATGTTTTATATATGATTGTAATGCATATCGGCGGTACTGGTCGAGGCTTCAACAATGATCCCAGAGACTTATGCGGAGCTGAAGAGAATGATTACAATCATCTAATCGAAAAAGTCTAATTCTGAATTAACTTTAATCTACAGAGATTACGAAACACTTGAAATAAGCTCCCGATATTCAGTTACTTATTCATAGAATACTAGCATCTTTTACTGACATTGAAAATGAAAAACGTATGCTACAAAATGCACTTATCACTTATCGGCCATCACTTGGCGTCCATTTTTGGGTAAACAATATGATATATCATGTTTACAGTTAATAATCAGACCTACCTTTCAGAATTAATCAGTCGATACTGAATCACATTATATATAAGCTGTCGGGAAATAGGTCACACTTACACATATGTTTATTATTTTCGTTTTTACGTACGTTTCGGTCTCACGATCATCATCAGAATACGTATCAATGTCTAAAACGGGATTTCTTGAAACTAGTTTTATCATCAAAAAGCGTCCTTGTCCCATTATTTTCAATTAAAAATGCCCACGTCACCGTAACGAACAGAAACACGAGTAATCGAAATCGTAACACATTAATGTTTTAAGTATATGAATCAAGAATACACTGCTCAGCAATTTTCTTATAAAATTCGCAGTCATTTGAAAGCACAGTTTGAAATACGACTGAAACCAAAAAATATAACGCTCAGTGTCCACTTTCGTACCAGATTTGAAGATTTATGAGGTAATAGAAACAGATTATCAGATCTTATTAGACATATTTCTATTTGAGTATTCTACCCAAAATATATTTTTAACATTATAGAGGTTTTAATTGATTGATTTAGTATAAATCTGACTTTATGATTGAACGTCTGCTCTATGATTTACAGACTTGGAGTCACGTTTTATGTGAATCATCTCCAGAACAGATCTTTTATTATGATTGGTTTCTATTGTTAAAATATTGACATTTTTGTAATAAAAACAACGATAATCATTATTAATAATCACATTATGAATTATGACGAGTTTATGACTGGTTAATATGAGTTATTTGCTGCCTTACAAATTCATTTGTTACATCAGTCATGATTCTTAACGATAAATGTTTTAATGTTGTTTGGTTGTAGTTAAAAAAATCACAAAAATATGAAGATTCTTCGAATCTCAACAATATGTGTAATGAATCAATGGAAGCCACTGACTGGGGTATTCAAATAGATGGCACATTGAATACGGAGAATGGGATGCTGTGAGAACCTGATGCCCTTTGACCTAGGCCATTTTATATACTGGAAGACCACTGGCTGCTTCAGCCGTTCGCTCCCCTACTGTGATTTTCACCCTCGAATTTATCGCGTAAAGAGTCATATTGCGTTGCGATGAGTAATTGTTAATTTACCAGGAAGATGTCTATTAGAGTTTCCATGCATAAATTATTGATTAGACTCCAGTTGATATTGCATAATTATTCCATTTATTTAAAATTAGAGATATTCCGTGCCCGTTTGTAGAGTGGGATACTGTTTACTTTACATGAATAAACCAATGCTGTTTCCCTATTGATTTTCCAGTAGAAGTTGAAGTTGTTTTGAAACATGGAGTTTATTTACCCACTTATCGTTGTTATATTCCGTGTTTCAATGCAGGTTAGAATCAACATTAATTACAATATATTTGATTCTGACAAAATTCAGTTCCGGAAATGCAACTAATCTGTAACTGTTCAACTGGCTTTGAATAGTACCTACAAATAATAATAGTGTATGGCAATGCCAGTGTGTGTTTATTCATAATGAATTGAAGTAAACACGAGTGTCTCGATTTTGTCAATCCTGAACCCTGGCAAAGGCCTTAGGTATTGAAAACCAAAAAGGTGATTATAGGCATAGAGAAAGACCTCACTAGGCGAAGAGTTCTAGTATGTATGAAGAGTACTCCAGGACAGGTCGAATCTGTGCTTTGAAGAATATGAGGAGCAGCTGGGATGTTAAATAGCTCTCTGCGCGAAATAGGAAGCCGAGAGGGTGCTATTGGTGGTGATCCCGATCGTTGATATGGAAGACTTCATGGGAATAGTTGTACCTAACATCATCATATTAGGAATTGTGAAATCCGTCTTTCTGGAGAAGACGCAAGCTTGAGGTTTGGTTGCATTAACTTCTACTCTATTTTCAGATCCCCATTCAAAGGATAATATGACTTTTCAGGTCTCGCAGCAGCTTATTTTGGTTCATGATGTCTCATGGTGATCTGGCATAAGCCTGTGTATTATTCAAATTCCGAATAGATATAAAGAGGAAGTAGGTCAAGTAGAACTAGCTGCCATTGTTGTGGAGGAGATGGATGTCATAATAGTCAGGTAAGCTAGTCTTTGTGAGCTATTGTTCTCATTGATGCTACCGATTATGACATCATAAGTTGACATGATCATGACGTATCTCCTTTGAGAAAGTCTGCTATCATGGATTCCACGATTCCAGCAGTTCACTGTATGGAAATTTCCCGGCTTGAGTATATTGACCTGTTTATGGAGTGGCTAGATTACCGTCATCTTCCAGTCCTAGTGAATGTAAATTCCAGATACACCCTCAGTTGAATGTTACATAAAGCCGAGTAAAAAGTACAGGCATGATTTCACTGGTGTAATTATAATTTAGAAGAAACATCAGAGATCGTTCTCGGTAATAACATTTCAATTTTGTTCGCTCGCTTTTCAAATACTAGATCCAATTCAAATACTTGCGCAGAAAGTTGAGTTCTCAAGTCGGCTGAAGTACGAACTAGACGAGAGAGAGAGAGAGAGAGAGAGAGAACTGGAACGGATGTTGAAAACTTTACACATAAAATAAATATAACAAGCCGTCGTTTGGAAAAGGCTTCAAGTTGAACTTTTTTTGCGTGGCAGTAATTACTTTGCTTGTAATTAATCAGTTCATATTCTAGACATAGTAAACTAATTGGAGGGAGAAGCAACGCGGAACTAATTATTAAATTTCTCACTAAAAATCGGCCTAGACGTAATCTTTCCAATTAGCGAAATGGGGATTCGGTGCGGTAAAGCAGTTCGAATGGTCAAAGTATGCTTAACGATTTAATCCGGTTCCAGTTTCCCAATTTTCCTAATTGCATACATTAGCTATCAAGTATATAGCATATTTGTCCAGATTGTAAGAGAATGGCTATTATTTTATAAAAATCAAACTTCAACCTGGCTGTAGATTGCCAGATGTTACTGATGTGTCAGGATCTAGAGGTTGTGATTGGTGGTAGGGTGCAATTATACCATCGTAGATTTTACACTTGCACATGCAGATCACTGGTTCATAATTAACTTATTACTGATTGAATAACGACAATATCTAATGATAAATGATGTATCACTGCCTGATAATTCTTTATTCTAATATACAAATACTTCTCCTTCTTGGAGATTACACCTCGTCGATACGTCATTTCGTAACATCCATTCGGATCGATGTTTGCATGGTATCAAAATGATATAACTTTGCTCATAGAGCGGTATTGCACATACATATTATTCCAACCTCACTATATAACTCGTCGATATAACATATGAACAATTAAACACATAGAGTAATGTTAGGAATTAGCCCAATTTAATCTCCGCGACTTTCGGTCGCGGGTTCGAATCTCAGCGACTGCGGAATTTTTCCGATGGCCCGAGTTCAGTGGGTATATCTGATGTGATTAAATTTGGACTCGGAGATTCCCACACGACCTTGTGGGATGTTACAAGCCATAAGATGCCCCTTTAGGGTTTCAACCACCTCCCAACAGAATAAAAACCTTCCAGAGACGGATAAAAAAATGTGAACTGATGGCTTACACTTTTTTAAAGGGTTTCAATCACCTCCCAACAAGAAAAACCTTCCAAGGACGAGTAAAAAATTATTATTAATACTAATTTGGGATTTGCGTATTGTTTACTTCGTTGATAATAATACGATATGCTTGCTCTATTTTGTATTCTAATTTTAATAATACTTTTCTCTATAAGTAATGTCATTTCTACTTTTACTATATTTACGTTTTTTCAAAATTTTAATTGGTGTGTCTTTCGTTATCCAATCTAATTTTCCAATTTATTCCTCATCCCATATTCATCTCGTAGCGTCTTATTTACGTTTGGCATTTAGCTAAAACGTTCGGAAGGAACAATATAGATCTATTCTACAAATAGTTTGTGGCTGCTGCTGAGTCAAACATCAAAGATAAAACTAATAAATTGTGAGTTTCATAAATAATAGAAGGCCAACAAATGTTTCCAACAATAAGTATTCTGAAGGTAAGCTGCTTGATACCTGTGAAAATATTCTGAATGACTTTCTTGACCACTTCTTCAGATCATATTCGGTTCCATCTAACTGATATCAAGATAGTCCTACCGGGGAAGGGATGATGCGACCTACAAATTGAGGAGTTTCAGGACTTCGGGTACAGTCACTGATCCAGAAAGCATACCAGCATTTGAGTTTCGTCATTGTGCCGACGTTCTGTCTTATCTTTCGTCTATCCACATTATTATTTGCATTAGTAGCAGTGGTATCTTTCCTGATATTTGTTAAAGTCGAAGTCAAAGGTGTGTCCTCTTACATAAAAAATATGATGAATCTGATTTTTCCAATTTTGACCCTATTTTTATTATCAGTAATTTGTATAAGGTACTTGATTTGTATCCTACCAATAGAGAACAATTTGTAGCTTCCAATGGATATAGGTCTATCGAGTATCTTCTTGTATCTCCGGGTAATATTTCAGGCCCACTATTATCCAATAATTCTATAAATGACATAAGAAGAATGTGGCTATTGTGAATACTCTATTTCCTATTCCGTGCCAAAAGCTACTCACATCCCAGCAGCTCCTCATAATCTACTCCTGTGCTGGAGTACTGTTCACATGTTAGGAGTTTGGCTCCCAAACATACGCCGAAGCTCTTGGATGATGTTATCCTCTCGTGTAGTCAAAGTATTAAAAAAAGTATATATAGTCATACTGACATAACCGAAGTCACTGTGGTATTTCAATAACAAAATTGTCATCAGCGAGTTTGTTCTTGGCAAATTCGGATTAGATTAATAGGAGAGCTATCACATCCGAGTTATGAAGAATTCTGTCGGAATGGAGATCAATAAAAAGATAAAATTTCCGCTGGTCCCGAATGGGGTTGTTATAAAAATATCCGGAGGAATTGCATATTTTCAATACAATGTGGAATTTACATCGTAATACGATCGGAGGCATATAACCATGCACATTATTTGAATACTTCATGAACATCAGTTCAGTTCTATCTGTTTATTGAAAATGGAATTCCCGGTTCCGAGTTTGACTTAATTTAAAAATAACCTATCGCGAATATATGAAATGTCAATGTAATTTGCTGCAGATACATCCAAATAATTATGTTGCAATAATTCTACATAACGATTTTACCATACAAAGCAATTAAAAAAAAATAAACAAAATCCTTAAGAAGCATAATAGTTCTACTCGTTCTTCCACACTTCCAAACCTATCAAAGATCTCCTTACTCCTCTTCATTCAGAAGGTGTTTATAGCATTTCATGTTCTTGCGGTGAAGTCTACATTGGTGAAACAGGTCGTACAGTAGCTACTCGTGTGAAAGAACATAAACGCTGTACAAGGCTTCGCGACACCAGTAGATCTGCACTTGCGGAACATAAGTTTGACACTAATCATCAAATACTTTTCGAGAATACTAAAACCTAGCCCGATCCCCAAACATTTATCAGCGGACAATTTTCGAAGTGATACGAATTCTTAAACATCCAAGTGTCTGAACCGTGACTCAGGATATCACCTTTCCAACGTTTGGAAACCCATCTTCGGAGAGATTAATCATTGATGTCACAAACTTATAGTTCCAGACAACTGATTCGAAATTCTCATGGAATCATGCTATTGGTCGGTTATGTCTATTTCAAAAGGGATCATTCAGTAACGTTGCTCGTTCTACTCATAAGCTCTATGAGGAGAGCGAAACAGCTTTCCCGAACTATACATTTGTGGCGTTACTGATCGATCTAGGCTGTAGAGACATTGAGATACTTCACGATTTCCTGATATTTCAAAATGAATAATTTTGACTAAGAAATGGAAACGGAATATGGTTGAATTACATTCACTTTGCTATAAAAAAACTTCTAATTAGCAGCTTCAAGGAAACACCTTGTGTAAGATGAATAATATTTAATAGAATGACATATTTATTTTCGTTAGTTGTGTAATTTAAAAGGTATAAATGCTCACACATTGATGATGCAATTTCACAACAATCAATATAGAGCAGGGTTAGTGTGAGGACGAACTGAACTAGAATGTCAACTTACTGATTGGGACGACCATGTTCTCTGTACTTTAGCTGGTGTTTTACTAACTGGCTTTGTGGTTGGCTTTGATGCAGGTTTATTGACGGATTGGGATTGTCTCTGGGTTTGTTCCATTATTTGATGAATTAAGTCAAGCTGTTGCTTAGTTAGACCATCGTTGTTTCCACCGGTACCACTCTGTAACAATACACATCTATTAGTCCCTGCTATAATATATTCAAATCACCTTCAGTTTGTTTCATTATCTTACATTTTACATACACACACTCATGTTTCATAGGCTACAGATATCAAAACTAGCAAATTTATGAAGGAAATCAAGGTAGTTCTATTATATAAGGGCTTTTCTAATAACACACATCGCTTAAACTTGGAAATAAGCACCTTTGTAATGTAACCTGGTAATAAAATAATTTCTCTGTACAACTGTAAAGAAAGTGTTATAATTGACATTTTTTTGGAAGAAAATGTCATTTAGCACTTATACTATGCACTATTTTTCGTACAAACACCATTAAAAGTACAAATCAACGCATTTCTTACGTTATTAAATTTATAAGGATCATAATAACGCCCAGAATGGTACCAGCCGTGGTGTACATCGTGTACCATAGTGATCGCATATGATCCAAAAACATACAATATTTTATCTTTTGGATCTGTCATGGTGGTTGATGTCGAACGATGAACTGTCATGGTGGAAATGTCATTGCGTATCTATGAACTGTCATGACGGATCTATGAACTCTTACTGGTGAATCTTTGAACTGTCACGGGCGAATCTATGAGCTGCCGTAGCTGTCTGCACGCCATCTATGACTGAACCGAAGAGCTAGAGGTGAAGCCTGTCAACGTCAAATATGATCTGTCACTTCTCAATCGTGTTGTGACATATGTGAACTGTACAAGTGGTTTGTATTGAGAAGGGTTCATCTTGGAGATACAGGCTGGCTATTTGTACGGACCCTAAACGAGGTACCATGGCGTCTGAAACGCGTTCAAGTTGTTTGTCACGCGTTAGAGTCACCTGTGACCTGTGTGAACTGCCATGACTAAGTTATCTTTGACGATAGGTTGCTGGAAAATTAATTATTTTCCAGCAAGATAAGATAACATTTATGAACACGGCTGTGAATTTGGAATGCTCTATATTTGGATTAAATTGAAGTAGAGTAGAGACATATTATATGGATAATACCGTAAGGGCTAATCCAACATTTCAACGTTCCATATTTGAGGGTAGAGTGCTTTCAAATTCAACAGTATTACAGTTTTAACAATCTATCATGTTCCAGTTCATCCATTTTTTCAAAGGCATACAATTAGGCAATATTCTCGCCGGCCAAGTCAAAGTTGGGATACTTCGTAGTTTAATTGGGTTTTGAATTTAGCCAATAATTCCTCATACTTTAGAGAAAGTAAATTGAATCAAATAAATGAAAAGATTATAATACAGAATATTTCGTATCCAATTCGTTCTAATTTCTTAGTAATTGACTGTATAAACATGAACAATAATGCGTGATTTATTTTTGATAAAAGACAAATATGGGCAACCTCTGTCATTAGTACATTTGACTTCTTAAGAAATCATATACTTGTGGACTAATTGTATGTTATAGTGAATATAAAATCATAGTATTTGCAGAATATCCATATAGACAGTCGACATCCATTGTTTCCGTAGGAAGCCATTTTACAACATTCTTTACTCGCAACACTTTTATACATGCATATTTACAGGTGAAACACGTTCCAATTACCAAGGTGCCCCATTTATTGCATTCATCTCATAGTCTAGATAAAATCCAGGGGAAATAGCGAGACTAGGAGATACGATATACCAACTTTTTCTCTTCTAGACAGCATCACTATTCAATGAATGTTACCATTTTCCAATACGGAGTTGTAACTGCACGCTAGCTACGTCGAATACAAATATTTTTCCTTGGAACCACTTAAAAATTGTCAGAGTTCATAAATCAAGCTGTATTTGAAGATCAATCCAATGACAGAAGATTTATATAATGAATAGTCTTGGAGAAAATGTAAACAAACTTACAATTGATGAGTAACGGATTGGGTAATTTATTTACAGAAAAGTAATCATTTATACTTTTAGTTAAGCTTCTCTGCGAAGTTCGTAATTCAAGAACAATAAAGATGTAAATTGGTCCGCACCTTTTTTGCATCAAGAGAGAAATCACGTAGAATTTATCTTTGTCTTTAACAGTCAACTTTTTCTTCAAAGTAAAACCTACCTGCCCGAAAATTCCAATTTGTAATGCTTAGGGAAATAATGTTCCTGTTAGATAAAATCCCTCGGCAATCTAGTTAATAATGTTTAAATGGTACGAAATTATATATCATCCAGTCGCGGAGAGGCTTATTTCGAATATTGAGTCATAGGTTCTCTGACAAATTACCCATATTACGTCAATGGTTCCGCTTTTCTTATAGTTCCGCGGGATTATGTTCGCTCGCAAACTTTGCGCGACAATGACAAATTCAACTGAGGGATTGCATCCCGTATCATATTATTCATGACACATACATTTCTCAGAAGTAATATCTCAACGGAATATTTGGAATATCATACATTATCTTAGATTGTCAAGATATTTCATTTTGTAAAGTTTCGAATGGAGGCTTCCGTCATTCGTTACATACTTGCATTTCATATTTATTATTGATATTTTGAAGCAGTTATGCATATTTCTATAAAACGTAATACGAATGAAACATTCCAGATCCAACAAAGTGAAGAGAACTTGAAAACCGTTCTCGATCAAGCTAGTAGCATATTTCTATGCTTTTTTGAACGGAGTTAATCATTATAATTGTATATGAAATGAAGAAACTAGAATCCGAGTTGACTCTCGAAGGGAAAAATTATTTTATTTGAGGATGGCATAAAATATCACATATCGTTGTCACCTGTAGAAAGAATTAATAATTATGATGATGTGTTTATTGCCGAACAAAGTATTTCATAGTTTTGTTGAAGAACAACAATATCATAATGAATAAGAAATAATCAACCTTTTCCACTAAACATATTGTTAACCATCATGAGAGTGAAGTTTATTAACAAAAATATACTAGCCTGAAGGAGTATTGAGCAAATGAGCTATAATGATGATGTGTTTAATACTGTCCAAAGAACGGTTTTTGTATAAGTACAAAAGATTTTTGGAGAACATAAATATACTAAACCTATAACGTATTGAGCTAATCAATAATAATAATTGCCGAACTGAGAATTCCATGATTTCTGTGGAAGGACAATGCTTTTTTAGGATAACCCTATATTAAGCCTGAAAATGAATAATAATAATAATGTACTTATTTCTGAATTTCATGGTTTTCCAGTATTGAATATACTAAACCTGTGAAGTATTTAGCAGATAATGATGATGATAATGGGTTTATTGCTGCCCAAAGTATTTATTGGTTTTTGTAAAATTACAAAAATCTGTGAAGAACAATGATATACTTAGCCTCTAGAGACTAAAGTATAGAGAAAATGAATAATTATGATAATGTCTTTGTTACTGAACAACGTATTTCAAAGTCTTTGTAAAAATACAAAAGTTTTCTTGAAGAACAACAATATACTAGTCTGTAAAGTATTGAGCAAATAAATAATAGTAATGATGAACTTATTACTGAACAGAGAATTTAATTGTTGTTGTGAAAGTACAATAGTTTTTTTGAGAGCAACAATATACTAAACCTGTGTATTTAGCAGATAATGCTCAAAGTATTCATTAGTCTTTGTGAAATTACAAAAATCTGTGAAGAACAATGATATACTTAGCCTCTAGAGACTAAAGTATAGAGAAAATGAATAATTATGATAATGTCTTTGTTACTGAACAACGTATTTCAAAGTCTTTGTAAAAATACAAAAGTTTTCTTGAAGAACAACAATATACTAGTCTGTAAAGTATTCAGCAAATAAATAATAATAACGATGAACTTATTACTGAACAGAGAATTTAATTGTTGTTGTGAAAGTACAATAGTTTTTTTGAGAGCAACAATATACTTAACCTGTGTATTTAGCAGATAATGCTCAAAGTATTCATTAGTCTTTGTGAAAATACAAAAAACTGTGGAGAACAATAATATACTAAGCCTCTAAATAACTTTTTTCACCGGAATATTTCTTGTCATATATTTCATGTGGTGCATTGATGCAGTTAATTCTTACATACGCATATAAATGAAATCCCAAAAAATAATCAAAGAATAATCAACATTCGTTTTGGGCCATAAAATGACTGATTAAATTGATCATGAAACGTTTCGTAGGCTTTTGTTGTTCTACTCGAAGAAGTGTGATCGTTCCACAAAACAGGAGGAAAAGTAGGATCTTCTTCGACAAATCCAGGATTTACAAAATCAATTGTGAGTCGTGTTCAAAACATTTCAACTCGTTAAATAATGTTGAAAAATCAGCGGTAGCCGAACATGTTTTGAATATAGGCCATAGCATTTCACAAGAAAGTTTATCACTTACAAAACACAGTACAGACAAATATTTAGGTAACTTAGAAAAGATGGAAATGTATAAAAAAAATAGCAATTTATTAATTTCCGATTCATCTTCAGCTGAGGGTAACCCATTGTTCACATTAATATCTTGAAATAGTATTTGAACAGGCACATTTTGATCTATAATTTAGTTCACTCTGATGATGCTACTTGGTAAACAAAAGGTCCTCAGTACTTTAATTGTAGCCTTAGTGGTTAAAGGTGATTATTTCTTATCAATAAGTAAGGGACAATGAAAGAAATTCACAAAAGTGAGTAGGAACCAAGGGCCAATTGAAAATCCAAATTGACTCATTTTGAGGTTTTCATAATGAAATTCAACCACTTTGTTACATAACGTATCATAGTGGTATATCCAAAAACTATATACATTACGTCAGAAGACCTTTTGTCTTTATCATTCTGTAACCTCTGATAGTTTTATTCGACAAAAGCACGTCACAGCCTGTACGAAACTTTTACATTGTTTTTAAAGTGAACGTATTCACATCATCCTAGGGATATTTACCTTTGCCGGTTCTGTGGCGAGAAGTTGTTGCAGTTGGCTTTTCCCATTTGATGTAGAAGTGGGCGGTGGTGCATATTGAATACAACTGGAGCCGTGGGGCGACGCTGCATCCCCCGAAGCGGCCCCTTGTGCAGGTGACATTGTAGTCGTCGTATTCACTGTCGTTGAGCTATGGTGATTTTCCGTGTGCCTTCTTAAGGATCTTGCGTCACAGTAGCTTTTTCCACAGCCTTCCGCTTTGCATTCGTACGGTTTCTTGTTACGATGAGTGAGCATGTGCCCGTTCCTGAAATACGTAACGCGTTTTGTTAGGTCACCAAATCACATTTATCGGATATTAAAGTGTTCGCGAATCATCACGGAATTATTATGTATCTTGCCAGGTGATAAGACATCACTAGTCGAGATCGATAAATAATATTACTAACTAATAGTTCTAGACAGCTGTTTCGCTCCCCTGGAGCTACAAAGTAGGATTATTTCAAATTTTATCATATTTAAAATTGATTGAAATTTAGAAAAGAAGGGGAAAAGAGGGATATTGATTTAAAAATATGTAAAAGCCTAACTGAATATTTCCAACGTCCAGATACATACACTAAGAAGAAAGATTTTTCAAACTTTTTTTCAGCAAACTGTGAATAATGAACAAACTGTTCAATATTTCTCAAAAATTTCATTATTGATTTGATAATAGTCTTTGAAATTCTCATGCCTAGGTCACCTCTTGGTCCACTTTTGCTATGTCCATTTTTAGAGATTTGTGGAGAGATTGTGGATAGGCTTTGGTATTACCGATATCGTAATACCGCCAAATCTAGCGTGCATAAGACTACGCTCTATTAACACATTATCTGGTTCGCAAAATCTATATTCAATATGTTCCCAGTATCGCATAAAGTGATTAAAGGTCAGAGATCAAAAGAACATCCAATATTTTCCAGAGCAAAGTCAGATTATCAAATGGACACACGTGTTGCTTATTTTTTATTGTTGAAAGATTCCGTAGACATAATGGCATTATTCCTTTGAGTCAGCTGAGACTTCACTCGATATTATCATTAGCTCTGTAAGCTGCAGACCAATATTTGTTAAACCCTCGATCCGAGATGAATTTATTGATTTCTCTCCTTTCCAATATGTAATCATCTTAATTACTGAGACCGGGCATGTATTTAATAGGCCTTGAAGTTTCGGTTTGTTTATTGTAAGTATCTCAAAGGTATACGAGGTTGTTTGCATTGACAACCTGAGGGATGCTCCTTGGTTCCGCGAGATTAAAGTCAAATACACATTTACAGTATAACACGCTATTTCGTTTTATCTGTACGACGAAACGAGTTGAGCTAAGGAAGTTCGGTTTCGTTTGTGCACTTTCCGACTCGAATTAGAATTGCTTCATTCTCTAAAGATAACTTCCTTGAGTAAAAAGTTATCATAACACAGGGGAAACTTCTGAATTTCATTTCATGCCGTTTCAAATGTTGATGAGGGCGTTTGTACAATGACAAAAATGTTGCTGTGGACTTCGTAACAGAATAAATGTGACAGCTTTTGGTGGATAAGCTGAAACTTTATCCTTATCTTTATGTTCATTTATTTATTACTACAATGAACATACATAAAAGAATTGACAAGACTGCAGAAATATATCAAGAGAGTCTTCGATCTGTGAAAAAAGAAAAAGCAAGTACAGTACGAGTGATTACATGCGGGTGAAAAATCAGTCGGACATCTTCATGAATGTATCTTTCTTCGTTGTTAGACATTTCTTATAAATATATAGGTACTCATAGCACTAGAAAAAAGTTTGTAGTATATGATGACATGATGAAACGTGATGTCCCCACGTATCCTAGGTACGCAAACATTTGATTCGGAAGTTATATCAATACTAATTATCAAACACACAAGACAAAATGCTGGATTCACTTTCGGATAAACAAAAATTGGATAATGTGATACTTACAGATGATCCTGTCGTTTGAATGCCTTCCCACACATGGTACATACGTATTTCCTCTCATCACTATGCGTCAGCTTATGCTTAGCCAACGCTGATGCATTTCCGAATACTTTGGCACATACCTGTAAGAAAGAGGTCTACATTTATTTTCAATAGTAATCACTCGCCCATACTCATACATGACAAAACCCATGAATCTGGACTTAGAAAAAATGTTGTAGTTAAAAGGAATACGACTCTCGTATCCAGAACAGACTGAAGGATCGGTAGACATATTTGGTTCGCATCAGTCTCCACAGGACAAGTTTTATTTTATTCATACCCACTCCGTCACCTCCACTTTTTTGATATTGAAGGTAGTGAAATACCTACAAAGAAAAACAAGAAGAAGTGCCGACAAAGCCATCCACATTGCATCCGCGAGTATCTGCTGCGTCAACATGGACACATGTTTTATACCAAGGATACAACATCGACTATACGTTACTGGAGCGGTGTTTGCGACCAACAAGGTGATGGTGCGGGCAATAAAAGAGCGATGTGGGAACACTATTTCCAACTAGCATTCGCTTGTGAAAAATTTTTTTCATTCTAATTAAAGTAAATGCTTCATACCGTATAATGCTAGATACGTTTGCTAGCCTGTCATCAAAAGCTTCAATATTACGAAAACTTGAGATCATGCTGCGTTAGCCTGTATGAATATGGGCCCCTAGTGAGATTTTGAACTGATCTACGATAGTAAACTATCAAAGTGTTTACAATTTGGATACACTGAGTTCACTCTGGTGATAGCTGCTTTATAGCCGAAAGGTCTTCACTTACTTTAACAGTATTTTTAGTGGATAAAGGTGATAGTTTTTTTGATAAGGTCTTTCTAGTCCAGATCGATCAGTAACGTCACACGCCCATAGTTCAGCTGTTTCGCTTTTCCCATATAGCTCATCAGTGGAACGGACAAGATTTCAACATAACTGAACGATCTCTGATGGAGGTAGTCATAGTCCACCTACAACGTGGTGAAAAAAATGGAATATCTCACACCATCTAATAGATGACCCACTAAAAAATCACGCAATGTGTCACATTGAAAGAATTCTCGAAGCTTACAAAGGTCACGAAGAATGTGAGACTACTTGAATGCCCCAGATGGCGACACCAAAACAAACTAATGTAAGAGAATTATAAACTACTCATTTATCTGATGTTGTTGTTTTCTATCAAAAGCCAACATGAGATGTATAAGTATATTCATATCTTCATTTGTTTCTAATTCTCTTACGTTGGTTTGGTTTGGTGTCATCTATTCAAAGATCTACTTTCGATTTTTACCATGTTGTTGACCGTCTATGAGTACTCCCAACAGGCATTGTTCAGTATAATGTTCCAAACTTTCCTAGACATAGGAGGAGCTTCTGACAACACTTCCATTGATTCAATCATCAGGTGCGTCAATCACAGAGAAATCGAGGAACCATGTGTGGCCTGGATAGACTCAATGCTGAGGAACAGGATGATACATTCAACCATAATGGAGGATGCCTACAGGAAGAATACTCTCTCCACTTCTTGTCTTGGATGGGCTACTGCGAACCCTCCAGGACGAAGGATACAGAATTCTTGTATATGCAGATGAAAAAATTACCATGGTACAAGGAGAATACAACTTCACGGTCAGAGATTGAATAAAGAAGGCTCTGAACCTGGTAAGAACATGGACGGATTCAGAGGGAATGTATATCAGTCCTCACAAAACCATCATAGTCGCATTCATTCGTAAGCGCAAATTAGAGGGCTTGAGGCCGCTGAAGATTCGAACAGAAACTGTAAAGGTGAAAGGGAGAGTCCAATACCTCGAGGTGACACCAAACAGGAAACTGACTGGGAACCAACATCTGGGAAAAGTAATTAAAAAAGCGGAGACCTCATTATTCATGGCCAGACACCCCTTCGGGAAAAAGGGAGTTGAACCCGTAATAACATACGCCTTTTTGGTATGGTGGCCTAAAACACAACAAAGAGTAACCACGACTAGACTAATCAAGGTCCAAAGACTTGCATGTCTTGGGATCACAGGGGCCATGAATTCAACGTCTACTGCAGCAATGGAGAAACTACTGGAATAACCCCACTCTAATTGGTAATATAAGGAGCAGCAAGGCTTAGAGCTTTCAGAATACAAAATAAAGGCAATGAAAAAGCAGAAGACCTTGCAAGAAGAGGGTCAGAGAATGCTCCAGATCCAGAACAGACCAAGGAGGTACCGAAACGTACAGCACGAAGGTCTGTAGAAGAATGGATCATGGAAAATCATGAAGAATACGGAGAAAAAATCTCAGGGAACGAACATGGGAAGAAATACATCAAAGTTCCGTGTAACAAAAGAACGACAGACCTATTAGCACTAAATAGGGAAAAACTAAATGTCGTAACGGGGCTTATGACTGACCTAGTGCCAGTAAAAAGGCACCTGAACAAAATGGGACTGTATAATGGCAACCTGACATGCAAACTTTGCGGTAAGAATACAGAAACAGTGACACACATACTGTGTAAAAGCGAGGCACTAGATCGCAAAAGACAGTCAAGTTTTGGAAAGCCTGACGGCGAACCAGAATTATACCACCCAGTTAAGTACTTGTACAAACTCATACAAGGTACATAAAAAATACTCGATTGGATACCGTAAAGAAGCAAAACAAAGGCGAGATACAATATGCCAGCAGGCCTAAGTGCCACCGGAGGCAATAGTCAGACAAGCCTACAAAGGGGGTGAAGTTTTTAGTGATTATGCTTCGAATGGTGACTTTCATAGTAGAGCATGAGACTCAAGGGCTCATAACCTCCCCATCACGAGCTTTCTTCAACTCCTCAAAAAAAAAAAAACTTGCAAAAGCCTACATGAGATAAGATCCATTTGTTTCTAATTCTCTTACATTGAGCATTTCTTACTTGTTATTCACAACAGGTTAGTTCTAGTACATATATAGCTGTCAGATGACTAGTTGAAGATGTTTTAAAATCACGATTTCGGTCACCTTACTTACCAATACAATATAGTATACCTATCTTTTTTATTTCATGATAATACCTGCTCGAATACCTGAACTTTTATTACAGATTTATAGGAAATCGCATAAGAATTGGATGGTGCTCTACAGATATGTAATCCATAATGAATACTGTAGCACTTTATATTCGTTAATCAGCATTTTAAAAATACTACCATAATGTTGTTTTATATTTACAAATGAAGAGCAGAATATTCCATTCTATCGAACCATTTATTAATAAATTATGTATTTTCGACAATGTCCACATTATACTCATTTGCAAACAATTATTCCGTATTTTAAATTATGAAATTAATGAATTACAAATTTGCCCGCCGCAAATACGTTTTGATTAAAATTACATTTAGGGCAAGCATGAACATATTCCATCAGATCTAAATAAATATTGCTGATGAAATTAGTCGTGTTCAGAATCACTCATTAAATTACATCTAATTAAAAGGAAAGCGAAAATTCGTTGAAGATGGGAGTGTTCTCCTTTATCTAAAGATAATTAAAGATGAAGTACATATATTGAAAATTACAATTCAGCGATTTCATCCATGTTAATTAAGATCAATCGACTAGTCAGATGATTATGACGCATACAATATCAAGTAGAATTTAGAGAAGCCTCTAAGGATACTAACTCATCATCATGATATGATTTCGTTCCATAGCTAGGATCAATTAGAAAACAAGTCTTGTTTGTCATTTTATTCATCACTGCCTTCGAATGGTAATTCATGATGTCATCAGTAGCGTGGAAGAATTATAGCTTTGTTGCAGTGGCGGCTCGTGAACTTTTTGAGAGAGGAGGCTGGACATAAAACGTTTTTGTAAAAATATACTCTATTCACAGCCTTTTAACCTTTGCACAGCGACCGTACCAGCTACTTCAGTGACAAAATTAATTGTTACCCAGCAAGAACCAACGTGGAGGTATAGAGTTTCTCTTGCCCACAAATTTTTTTTCGTTCGTTTTTTGTTTTTTATTTTTTTTGGGAATTTTTCATATTTTGTTTTTTTTTATTAATTTTATAAGCTTTTTTATATATTAACGAAATTCTACGGTCTTTAATTTGCGAAAAATGATCAATAATATTATCATAAAATGTATCATTATGTTTTAAGTGTTTTACTAAATCTTTTTCAATAGATATTAAACTAACATTGTATAAACGATTTTGGCCCATTGTATTTCGCATGTATGTTTTAATTCGTTTGAGAGTAGAAAATGATCTCTCCACCGATGCCGACGTGACAGGAATGGTGACTATCAGACAAAGTAGTTTATAAAACTGAGGTAAGACTTGTTGCAAATCATTATCTATCATATATTTTATACTGTCGTACTGGCCTAAAATATATTTATCCCAGTATACAACGCATAATTCATTGTGCAGCGCTATTTTATCAAAAAAATTATATTTTAGAACTAAGTTATCTGAAAGTGTATTGAGAAACTCTTTTGAAAAAGATTCGAAAAATCTATCCGTCAAATCGAAAAACTTCAATTCATGTAAATCGGAAAATCAAATCTCAATATTTGACCTTTAATAGTATCTAAAATTTCATAAAAAAGTTGTTTATAATGTAGTTTCTTGTCTACCAAATTATGTGTTTTCCTCCTTTTCACGGGAGAAGCCTCATCAGTTGAATAATTTCCAAATAAAATATTAAAATGAAATTCTGTATAACGGAAACTTGAAATTTTATCAATGAGATGTTTTAAACGATCTCTTGAATAAATTATATAAGTGAATTTATGTTGTAAAATTTGAAAAATAAGATCAGTTTGTTCAAATATTAATTTAAAAGTATCAAGGAAAAACAAAAATTCTTGATTTTCTAAATAAGATTTTAAACCAACAGCAGCATTTAATGAAACCTGTTCTGTTGAAAAGTAATCACTGTTTAATATAAAATCAAATGTTTCAATTAATTTGTCTTTATTTTTATGGATGGTAAACTAAACATTGCACGTGATGTAAAATTCCATCGAGTTCGAGCATTACAGGGAATTCTCTTTCCTACTATGTTATTTAAAACTTACGTTCGTTTGTTTGAAGACTGTTTAAATGTCCCGCCATTACAGATGCCGTCGTAAGTCTGATTTATTCGCAAAGTCGAATCGTTGAAATGTTTCCATTAAAAAATTGAATAAATTGACCGCTGTTCTTCCCGAACTAACATCGTAGAACCCTAAAATCTTTCCACTAGTTGTCCATTTTTACAATTAATAATTCACCGAACAGACGAATTCTAATCCAACCTTATTTCGCGTGGCGTCACTCAACCATTATACCCGCATAAAACAAAACAAGCACTGACGCAACACGCATGTGTCGTATTCCATACCACACCGACTGTACTGAACTTAAAGGCGGGTGGCAGGCTAGCCTCCAGAGGGTGTTGCCGTTTTCGCTGTTTCACCTTATTTGGCGATTGACTGGTCGGAAAAACGGCAACTGTGTTGAACAACACATGCTCAGCGTTTGAGATATATAGAGAGTCTAGCCTCAGGGCACTGTTGCCAGATTAAAAATAACTACTGAGAACGGGGAATTAATTGTAAAATTTAAAAAATTATTAGAGAAACAGGAAATAAAATGAAGAATGATCAACAAGATAAATTTGTGAGGAGGCTGAGCCTCCTTAGCCTCCTTCGAGGAGCCGCCACTACTTTGTTGTGAATATATTATTCTAGGCATGTTTCAATTAAATCATAAAATTTTCATGATAACAAGATTCACCTTCTTCAAAATTTGAGTGGATTTTGGATAATAAATCAATTTGTGAATAATTCAGATAAATAATCACATATTGTTTCAACCCAAAGTGATTTCGTGTAGTTATCATATGAAAAACCTGTGATAAATTGATCAAGTGACTTCCCTCACTAGTTAATGGGGGTTAAGTTGGATTTCGTTGAATACCATTAACGGTGTAAGATTTGGCGGATGCGGCGGGTAATGAGTTTGACCATTTAGTTGAACAGTGCATTTCATTTCATTTTCTAGCAGATTTTACCATTTATTTTGCTCTTTAAATAGAGTGAACATGGAAAGTTATCTGAGACGATTTGTAGGTTTGGAATTTCTCAAGACAACTGAATTCCAAATCAGATTATCAATGTTCCAGATGAACCATCGCAGAATCTTATGATGGGGAAAGATATTTGATAATGAAATATTTGAATGAATAGCAATCTCAAGATACAACCAAATTCATTCAGAAGCAAAGCAATATCCAAGCTACTGGATGTCTAACTAAGACTATGGGAATAAATCCGGAATACAACGGACAGATTTATTCTGGCTTGTTCACTCTAAAAAAATATAACAAATTTTTCATGAGCATCTTTATGAGTTCTATACTTCACTATTTGGTGGATGCGGCGGGCAATGAGTTTGCCGACTAAATTGACTATTTAGTCGCCCTTGTATTACATTTTCGAACATATTTTACCATTTATTACACATTTTTAATAGAGTGAACATAAAAGTTATCTGAAACGGTTGGGAGGTTTGGAATTTTTCAACACAACTGAATTTAAGGTCAGGTAATCAATGTTACAGATGAAGCACCGCAGCATTCGATATCTCCTTGAGCTTGCTTTTACAATAAATTATACATGTTATCATGAGGGGAGCTATTCGATAATGAAACATTCGAATGGCAATGCTCAATCTCAAAGCATAATAATCAAATTATTGAGAAACAAAGCAATATCCAAACTACTGGATGTCTAACTAAGACTATGGGAATAAATCCGGAATACAACGGACAGATTTATTCTGGCTTGTTCACTCTAAAAAAATATAACAAATTTTTCATGAGCATCTTTATGAGTTCTATACTTCACTATTTGGTAGATGCGGGGGGCAATGAGTTTGCCGACTAAATTGACTATTTAGTCGCCCTTGTATTACATTTTCGAACATATTTCACCATTTATTACACATTTTTAATAGAGTGAACATAAAAGTTATCTGAAACGGTTGGGAGGTTTGGAATTTCTCAACACAACTGAATTTAAGATCAGGTAATCAATGTTACAGATGAAGCATCGCAGCTTTCGATATCTCCTTGAGCTTGCTTTTACAATAAATTATACATGTTATCATGAGGGGAGCTATTTGATAATGGAACATTCGAATGGCAATGCTCAATCTCAAAGAATAATAATCAAATTATTGAGGAACAAAGCAATATCCAAACTACTGGATATCTAACTAAGACTATGAGAATAAATTCGAAATACAACGGACAGGATTAGCCTCGCTAACCAATCTTTCATGAGCATTCTCATAAAGATCTCTTTATGAGAAGCCTTATTTTATCATGAATTTTATTTTACAAATGGTGCAAGATCTGGTGAATGCGGCGGGCAATGAGTTTGACCATTGTATTACATTTTGGAGCATATTTCACCATTTATTCCACTTTTCCAATAGAGCGAACATGAAGAGTTATCTGAAACAATTGGTACATTTTGAATTTCCCAAGACCACTGAATAACAGCTGATCAATGTTACAGATGAAGCATCGCAACATTTCATGCCTTGGAATTTTACGTTAAATTATACATCTTATGATGAAGAAAGCTATTTGATTATGAAATATTCGAATGAGACGCTTAACGTTAAGGCAGATATAATCAAATTATTGAGAAACAAAGCAATATCCTAGCTACTGTATGTCTACCTAAGACTATGGGAATATATTCGAAATACGACGCACAGATTTGGCCTCATTCTATCGAGAAAAATATTACAAATATCAGAGGCATCTTTATAATGCTGAAACCTTGTTTTATTATGAATTGTGCAAGATTTGGCGGATGCGGAGGATAAACAGAAAATTTATATGGCAACCACTTGTATTTTAATATGAAATTTTTTTTTGAAAATCATGTACGTAGAGCGGTTTCCGAAAATGTTCTCGAATACAAGGACTTATGTGCTATTATACTAATTGCATCCTAAAAATTTTCGAAATAATATCGAAAATGATAATATCAATAGGATATAATTTCAACATTTGAATTATTTATTATCGGGTCTGAATTTGAATTCATTCTATTAGATGTGGTTTCTGATGATGCATGTCTGTTGGCATGGGAACATGCGTGTATAATTTCAATGTTTATCCGTGATATATCATGATTATGTATACAGAGCTTCATTTATGAATAGTCAAACATGAAAGGAGATCCTGCTATTGATGGTATTGAATACAAATATAACATATACCTTGAATTAATCTGGACGTAACTAGTGAACTAGTGAAACCAAATAATCAAATATTGAATAATAACATAGTAGGGAATGTATTGTTTTGGCAATAACTGATATTGAACTGTACTGTTTCATTTGTCCAAAATTTGTTATGAAGTGGATGAAATGGAGATAACGTCAATGTAGAGGACGTATTGAATTCCACCAGAAATCAGTTGAATGAATGAGACTTTACGGCGTTAAGGAAAAAAATCGATGGTGGAAGTTGTAAATTCCTCATATTGATGTAATACATTTATTACTTTGTGTTTTAGCACTTATATGACTATAGTTTCAACAACTAACGTGTCATCTTCAAAACGATACTAGTGTTTGAATAAACATGGAAGATCTTGAGATATTTATAGTCAAAATATAGGGAAATAGATTGCTGGGATTGAATAATCGAAATAGAGTAAATGAGGTACACAGGGAATTTTCAAGCGGTGTTCAGTAGGATAGGAAGGTATATATAAGTGGATTGCGGCGCATTTGACCGAGTGTGGCAACAAAGCCGTCTTGGAAAACTTCTGTCATATGGTTTGCCGCCTTCACTTTAACGCTTATTTCTTCATATGGTTTGTTGTAGAGTCTACCTTCAGATGGATCATTTCATGTGGTGGTTGATGGAGTATCCTCCGATACAATGGCTATCAACGCTGGTCACAGGTATCTGTCTTAGCACCTTTGTTTCTGCTCCATGTCAACGACTGTAGGAAGTGATCACAGCTTTGCAGATGATAGTCCACTTCATACCGTTTTCTCATCTAGGAGGCTTATACCATCCAATGAAGCTTGAGGCGGGAGACAGAGACAGGTTGATGGAATTGATGGCGATCTGGTAATGATTTTGAAATGAGGATCTGATAATCTAGTTTAATGGAATATCGTATAATAGAGATACCTCAAATTACCACAGTACCAGTGAGGTACGATAATTCTTGGTAGATATTACTTTTCAATAAGTCTCAGAATGGCATTCCTAGGAGGTGCTATGAATATAAATAGACACAGTTCGGCTATACGTTACTATAGCATTGTTTGCAGTCAAGAACGTGAGGGTGCAGGCAAATTAAGAGTAAGGTGGGCATACTTTTTACCTCCAGTTTTAACCAGATGCGCTTCCATACTCTCTGGCGAATTGACGGCTTATACTTTCATGTAAGCAAATGTGTCCATTTCAGTATATAGCCAGTGGTTATACCTTCAATATTTAGCCTCATCTCGCACTGAGGGATGGTTGGAGGTTATCTTTGGAGCTGAAGTTACCATATGGCGATCCTGTCAGCCTTTTCTTCGAGGAAAGGAATATCGTATGATGAAGATATCTATAAGTAGCTCAAATTACCACAGTACCGAAGTAGAATAATTCCAGGTCGATATTTATATCACTTTTTGAATGAGTCTGAAAATGGCATTTCTAGAATGTACTATGAATATAAATAGACACAGCATCGGCTATACGTTACTATAGCAGCGTTTGCGGCCAAGAAAGTGTGGGTGCAGGCAAGCGAAGAGTAAGGTGGGGACACTGATCTCTTCAAGTTTAACGAGTTTGAAGACTTGCACTTTCATGTAAGCAAATGTGTCCATTTCAGTATATAGCCAATGGTTATATCTTGAGTTTGATGCAACCAAGACTCAAACTTGCGTCTTCTCCTGGAAGGCGGATCTCACGATCCGTTATATAATGATGTCAGGTACAACTATTCCTATGAAGTCTGCTATATCCATGCTCGGGAGAAACACCAACAACACTCTTTCATGAGGTAATCATGTGAGGTTCATTGCGAAAACCGCTTCACCCGAACGTGGTTTCTGAATCCATGCCCAGAGCTCCTTTATATCCTAGCAGTTCCTCATGATCTACAAAACACAGATTTGACCCGTCCTAGAGTAGTGTTCACGTGTTTGGAGTTCGGACCCGAAACATACGCTCCAGACTAGAGCTATTAGTGTGATTGATGTCACACTAATTCATTGACATATTTATAACATGTTCTTCGAACATTGTAACGGGTTAGCCGTTTCGTGTTTTGTAAAGAACTCTGTAATGAACAGATCAGTTCTCTTTTCGGTTAGGAATCTTTTCCGATGATATCTCAGTGACATCTATGCGTTCAATAAATCGATTATTGAGACTAGTTTCCACAGATTCGATAGTGCGACTATCGTGTGGAGGGGAAGATATCAGAACGGAAATCTCAAGCTCTCATTGTGGTGACAGTGTTGATAGAGGTACGTTGATTTCGTTAATTCTTTGTTTCTTAATCATTTCTAAAATTTTGCTATTGAAATTTAACTAACTCCAGGGACCATTTAATTTGATCTGTTTCTATGATTAGAATACTGGATGTTCAGTCCTTGAATAGGTTATTTTTCAGTGGGAGTAATTATCAACGTATCTCACAGCATGTCGCACAATCAATTTTGCATTTAGCATGATTCATTGAATATCTTTTTCATCTCTGCATACATATATGTAATTCTTATAAGTAGACAATCTAACGAGACGTAGGCAGATTACAGTGATAGTATTTTCTTGTTCCCTTTGTGTTTAACCCCACATTTAGCACGTGGTAGTTTTGAGCGATTTTGATAATCGCCATTTTGTGATCCTAGTACGAAGTACATAGGGTGGTCTCATTAGACAATACGTGCAGTAAAGGTTGTTAAGGGTTGGCACAAAGTAAGTAACCCGATTACTGCTTATTGGGTATTACGTCTGTTACGCTCGTTCAGAGTTGGTACAAATTACAATATCAATCCAAATGTGCAATTCATTTCAAGCAATTCAGATTTTTATGCTAACTGGCAAATTTCAACATTTCAACTATTATTCTTCAGATACATTTTAATTATTATTCTTTCAGTCACATTTTAATTAATTGCTAATTTAAGTATCAATTGTATAATTTAATTCCTTCAGATTAATTTAGATTGTTGTCTAAATTGATATCTCTTCAAGATTTCAATTTTGTAATAGTGTTTTTACAATTTGGGAAGATAACATAATCAGTGGTGGAATCGCATGGTTATTCCAATTGATTGTGTTACTCGTCCTTTGAACTTAGGCCAGGTTCTGTTCGTTTTTTGAAATTACAGGGTGAGAACAACTGAGGTGCCTCTCTTCTTCTTCTCGAGACGGTTTTGTGAATCTCCTGGTCGGACCGACATCCAGATCCAACAAGTGTCAAGGAGGGTAACATTTTTTTTTTTCGAATGAACATATTTTCATGTCTCTGATTGTGTTGTTGAACTGAAGTTGTATTCCACTAATTTTATAGAACCCATTTTGGGGTTCTTTGTAATTCTCAGAATTCAACAATTTTTTTTCAATTGAATATTTGATTTCAATCTCTTAACAAAAATTGATGTTCATTTATTTTGTGTAGTTAAATTCAATTTTATTGTATGTAATATCAAAATTGTACTAATTTAATTTATTACCAAATTCCGTTTGGAATAAACCAAATTGTTAAGTTGAACTTGTATTATTTTTCTGAATTTCCATCAACTATAAAACCATCTCGTGGTGCCTGTATTCTTGACTGTGAATTCATTTATTTTTGTAGTTATTTCTAAGCAGTTGGCGCTCAGGCAATTCACAAGTCTAGAATCACAGGGCACGTTGCACTACGAGCCCTGAGATTAATTACTCAATTTGAGCTAGTTGGGCCAATGAAAACCGACCCTAAACAGTCAGTTTCGCATCCGTATAGATAAAAAACAATAGTATCGTTCTGAAGATGACAAGCTAGTTGTAGAAACTGTATTCACGTTAGTCTTACTATAATATGTGTGACAGAAAACAGAGTAATAATTGTTTGATCAATCAATATGAAAGAGAAGACGATTCGGAAAAAGTATTGAAAGCGTACCTCCATCTATTGAAGGATAATTTTTGGTGTCACTTATATCATTCAATAATTTTAAGATGGACTGGAAATGTGTGATTGCAGTATGGAATCTTATACCCGATATATTGCCCATTGGGACAGTACATTGTGGAGTTTATTATTGATATAATACAATAGAACATGATATTCAATTGACTTTGCTGTATCTTATCAAACAAAGTTTCCGAATATAGCGTACTTGTAAGGATATTCTTCCCTAGAGAATACGACAATGCTATTTGAATGTCATCCATAAGTACTTGTCGTTTGTCAAACACAGATGATTCAATGTACGATGTTATTTAATTAAATGAGTTTCTGAACGAATATAATAGACACGTTGCACTCAAAACTTCTATTTATCTTAGTCAAAGAAGGAATTCAAACACTATGAATGAGAAATGATCCTCCGTATCCAGTAAAAATACTGTTGAAGAACTGATGACCTTCCGGTTACCAAATAACCATCATCAGAGTTAACTGTTTACTCTGATGATGTCTACTTGGTAGCCGGAAGCTCCTCAGTAGGTGCTGTAACAGTATTCTTAGAGGGGAAGGGTGATTATTTCTTATTCATAGTGTCATAGTGTATCCACAGTGTGAACTCTTCTATAGTCTATTGAGGAATTGTAATTCGAACTGTGATTAGATTGGTTTAGATAGTAGGGGTGTTGATTATACTGCTATCTTGAAAGACTGTCTGGATCCTACAAAAGGTTTGAGATGTTTTAAGGCTTCAATGGCGTTGTATGCCTCGATGTATTCGTTTATAATACTTAAACTGATACCATTGACTATTTGGGGCACAAAATTGATCAAGAGTTCACGATACTACAGAATGAGGCACGCATTTTACAGGGTATTTTCCGTTTGTGAAAGAGGACTGTATGAGGGAAAAGACACTACATTTTGTAGACTTCTAGTGATAATTGTCAATGATTATTCACAATTAAGCGGATTATTGTATTTACTTGATATCACGAAGCATCCTGTATGAGAGAGGATTTTTTAATAAGATTTTGTAAGTATACGTTGATTTTTGAACATCAATTACCGACTCAATAACGGGCTTTCGTCTGAATATCACTCACTAGACAATCAATCATTAACATTCCATCGTTTCATCCTCTCCTAAGTGATAGGAAATGTTTTTATTCTGTAACATTGGACATCTTCAAACGATATTCAAATAAAATTAAAGATACACTGTTTCGGCAGACAGATTTACGATGGTCATTCATAAACTTATTTCCTTCATATAGGACAAACTGAACGCTCATTTCAATCAACCTAAAGCATGCTTTAGACTTGTAAAAAAGAGTTCCACATTAGCAGATTACCTTCCCTGGAATGTACAGTTTTCATATTTAATTTTGTTCTTAATGATGTAAAAATTAGTTTTATGACAAGTATTTGAGAAAAAAAAAGTTGATGAAAGCTATCCCCTAAAACTACCTCTCAAGCAAAATATGGGGTTAGATGGATGGTATATAAACGAATGTTAAGACGGCGTTCATCCAAATTGGTAACATACATTTGATATTAGGAGGCGTTCGCGAAAAAAATTGATTTTTATTCCCCTTCAAAGGGGTATATCTCACTTATTATCTTATTTCGGAAATAAGTTTATATAAAAAGTACAGTTATTCTTGGATATATTAACTATTAGCCACATAAATCAGGAGAAATTGGTGATCTTTTTTTTTATTGATAATCAAGTAGCTTCGTGTGATCTTCAAAATTTATTTTCTCAACGACTGGATATTGTTGATAATATTCTGGTTTGCATCACGAATTTAATATAACTAATAAGCGGGTAGTGTTGGTTTGAGATTGACGGTAATTTCATATATTTCTCCAGAATCATACAATTTAACAAATTGCTTACTTGACACTGTTGAGGCCCTTGTCTGTTAGGCGATGCAGCTTTCGGTCTCGCTCGTTTTACAGTCAACTTAACGATCTCTGACGGATTATTTCCACTTATTTTCTTATCGTCCGTCGTTGTAGACACTGAAATGGAAGAAACAGAAAAATGAGAGAAATTCCATTGGCATAGGGATGTTAGTTCTTGTGGGCACTGCCAACTTACTCTTCATCTTACGAATCGCTACTACGAATAAATTCACAGGACAAACAGATTATAAATATATAAATGTAAGATAAATTTAACGTTTGTTATATCGGCCTTTGAATCAGTATTCAATGTAACTGTAAATTATTGGTCATAACGTTATTTCTTATCCAAATTCAAAGATTAAGTTTTAAGTTGCAACCTCAGGGATACTGGAGAAACTGAGTTATAATATGTTCTCGTGGATGATGAATTAGATTCGTTTGTTATATTTTACCCTAAATCAGGCGTCTCTAAACTACGACCCGCACGCCAATGTCATCAATACGGCTCCCGACAGCTAATGGTTTATTGTTGTTACTGTTGTAGTGATAAGCTGTATGAAAATACATAGAATGATAATAACTCGGTTTTATTTCTCTAGGCGGACTGACTCGCGGTCGTGCCGCTACCCTTCTTATACTCTAATTACTGCCAGTTAAAAGTAAGTATAATACACCAGAACTTTCTCGAACAACGAAATTATTCGCGAATGTTTGGTTGTTACTACGCTTACGAAAGTACTACTAACGCTATCTGTTAGCGATAAAGGGTACTACCACTACCTTCTTCCGCGTATGACCACCAGGTGTTGTCAAGAAGTGTCGCGGTCATAACAATAAAGTACAGTTAGTACACAATAGTAACTGAACTAGCGAATTTAGCAAGCGTATGCTCGCGCAGGGCGCGTACTTTGCGACTAATCTAGAAATCATAGATAATTGTAGGGAAATCAAGATGAGTTTGGCCCTTGAAACTTACTGGAGTAGATAGTATGGCTTTAACGCTAAAAAGTTTGTAGACCCGTGCATTGGACGAACATTACCCGTGTTACAGCGTTCCAAGACCCTGAAATATTGAAATTTCCTACTGTACGACCCCAATATGAATAATTCAAATTAAATTGTTATCAGCATGGTTCTAGAACCCTATAGTATCTTTCCATATGCTTATCCGAAATTTGTAGAATCTTCCATTTTCGACATTTTCAAAGGGGTAGGTATGGACAATTTGTAATTCAAGTCAACTCCAGGTTTACTGGGGAAACTGAGTAAGAATACATTTCCGTGGATGAGGGATTCGATTTCGATGTTACTTTATACCTTAGACAAAAATAAACCTTGTCGTACAGTCCAAAGTCAGTTATAGAAGTATCATGTTCGACTGGTCTTCTGTTCGGTTTTTGTGAATAAATACATGGCCATGGTTGAGGGATAATCTACATTGAAACAGTGTTGGAATAATAGTTGTTTTCTTGAGGCAGCTGTACCAAAACAAATGCTCTTTATCTTTCGATCAACCCTCGTATATAATATTTTCCAATTATGTTGCAACTCTACGAGTAGAATGTTTCCGTTCAAATCTTCGTTTATAATCCCTATTTTGCCGTTCTAACATTAACTGATGCTGGAGAGTGTTTGTTGTGCTTCTTTTAATAAATCCGGTTTACATAAAGTTACAGTTCGCAACGACTTTATTCAATTATAAATGTCTTCTGTATTCGCGAAGAAGAGGGCCATTAAAAATTGTTGTTTTGTATACGGGCCTCTTAGGATAGAACAAAACAATCTCAGCAACGAATTGCGCGCTCTTAATTATATTACGAACGAATGTACGAAAAGTATCGTTAGCGCCGTTATTGAATAGAGTGCCCGAATATTCAGGAATCGAGCTGTTTTGAAATTAATTTTCCTGGAACCATACGCCTTGTGAATGTTTTAATCTAAAGCTCCCATACAACTATGTACATTAGGTTTCATTTCTTCGAATTTGGCATTATTTTATCAGCCATTTCATTTGACATTGTGATATGAAGTTTTTACAACTACAATCTATATCGGATCCTCCTCTTTGAGCACGAATGGCGATATTGTGATTTGGTTTGCCTCATGGAATCGAAAGATAAGAACTAAGTGTATATTAATGATGTTATAATGTTCGAGACACTGTATTCTGGTGTATCTTGGATTGTGACCCTAATAAAATCATGCTCAAACTATGACACTCTAATTTATGTGTAACTGAATAGATGAACAAAAAATCGTTGCCAATTTTGGATACATTATTCGTCAAAACTATGGTTGCTAGGGGATTATGGGTTATGAGATAAGAAGAATTCAGGGCCTTTACATACTATAACGAGTAATTGTCGTTTGATCCCCTAGCTTATGACCCCAATCAGGTGGATATACCGAATGAAATTGGTATTAGGAGTGTTCCAGAGCCCCATAGAATCTTTCCTGACGGTTCTATGAAATTTGCTGAATCTTTCCTGTTTCAAAATTCTTAAAGTGGAAAATATGGAAAATGTGTGTTGTTGTTCGACCTCAGGAATTTTGGGGAAACTAAGTTATGATATGATTCCGTGGATGAGGAATTCGATTTCGATGTTAATTACAAACAAAGGCGAAAATGAACCGTGTTACTGCGTTCTGTGACGCTAAATTCTGGTCATCTCCTAGTTCATGACCTCGATAAATTCATGCTCTAATTGAATAGCGAAAGCGATATATGAAAAATATGATGAATATTCGCGGCGTAACTTATTGAAGTTGTTTTAACTTGAATGTGGATTCATCATTCTCAGGTAATATATCAATACAAGATACGTTGGTCCTCATAAGTTAACCAGATTGCGCATTTGTTGGAATGACATTTGGTGATTTATAATGCTTTTAGTGCAGCGATTGGCAAATATCTCTCTGCTCCATTTCAGCATTTAATTCCAAGAGTGCAAGCGGGAATACGTATAAAAACAAGTTCAGAAAAACTTCCTACGACGACAAACATCCTACATTCGTCTCGGATTGAACATCGGAAAAATCAATAGAAATATTACTTGCAACATTATCAAATCGAAATTAACTCGGAGTTTATCTAATTCAATATTCATTGTATTTATGTAAAAATTCCACATTTTTGAACCAATTAAATATGTACTTTTTACAGCGTCACCATGGCCACCCAGGTTGTAATATAAAGGTGAGGGCCTGTCTTCAATAAATCCTAAATTAGGTGAATTCCGATCATTACTCTATTTCTTTAATCGCTTACATGTTGTATTATAACGGTATATAGTTACGTTGATATAACATACAAAGTTGACCATATATGTGATAATGCACCATAAGCAAGGTTCGTTCATTGTTGATACATCATCCATGTCAACATCGATGAATAAATTTTATGGAATGGCGTATCAAATTCTATGTATAATGATAAGATATTATATATAAATATATATATAATATATAATGATAAGGAAGGAGAAGTGTTTATAGTTTAGGATAAAGTTATCATAGGCAGAATAATATTTTAGAATCATAATAATAATTTTAGAACCATTTACTCTTTATCACAATACGTTACTAGATTGTGATAGCACTATATCTGATCATAGAACTCCCTTCGGGATATAAAAATACATAACAGATACGTGCTATTTAGATTTACGAAATCTGTTAAGTCGATATAATCCAATTCAATCAGTATTACCAACTTCCCTTTGATCGTGATGTAACCATCCGACATAATTGAACATGTACCTCGTACGTAATTTTAAATTAAATCGCAGTTCTCTCGTGTACGTTTATATATTAAACTAGCAGATTAAGTGGAAATAATGCATTGCGCAGTCAACTGCAGTAATATCAGAGTCCGCCTTCCTCTGCGTTTATTAAATCGAGAATTCATGCGGACTATCCCATGATATATGCTGGAGTGGTGTAAAGATTGGTCGACAAAGGTTGAATTATTAATCTTCTAATGATGCCTGGAGAGGGTTTCGGTTCTTTCAGATACATTGTAGGAAAACTATCACATGTTCTTGTTAAAACTTTATTATATTCGCCATAAATCACTAGTAGTTGTAACAAGGGTTTAGTACAGGTTATTTCCAATATTTAAAAAAACAAAGGCATTCTTAGTAAGTTAAAATTTCATGTAAAATTAAAATATCTAACAGTAAAGAACATCCAGGGGTTCCCAGATGTTTTCAATATTGAATGTAGCTCGAGGAAGTTAGGGAATTTCTA
The DNA here is from genome assembly GCA_958510875.1 of Endomychus coccineus. NCBI lineage: Eukaryota > Metazoa > Arthropoda > Insecta > Coleoptera > Endomychidae > Endomychus > Endomychus coccineus. The sequence continues at coordinate 4,281,917 of OY294068.1, forward strand.
AAATAAATATAAGACAATTCACACTCGTTTCAACGAGGGTGGTATGACCATAGCTGGAAGGTCAAGAAGGTTGCAAAAGTCCACACAAAGCACAAAGCGTTGGTAATAAAGGATATAATAAACCTGTCGAACCAATACCCGATATACGACGAGAAACTAATGGTTTGCTACAAGATAGATATTGATGTTTTCCATCTGGAGATGTTTTATGTACATTCAAATCAGTTAGGGATATTTAGTAAAGGACAGATAGATTTAGAAATCCCCACATTCTGTACTAAAGACCTCAAGAGAGAAATCTTATTGCTTATTGGTTAAACAATTCAGGAATCCGTTTCCGAATTGTAGATTGGTTCTTGAGGAAAAGGACGCATTATAAATACTAGGGATAATGCCTAAAACCTTCAGTTATATTTTCTAGCTTGAATTAGTCTCTTGAGAAATCACGTGACACTTAATTTCAATTAATTTAACTTGTTAGTTTCTCCAGAGTGTTTTTGGTAAGAAGGGTGGATTTCGCTTAATCAGAATTGTTTTAGATTTTCGATCAAAGTGGTTGTTCTCAGTATTTATTCAAGTTAAGTTCAAGAATACTTTCAAATCATTTCATCCATTTTCGATCCCCTAGGTTCATCCTGGTTGGATATCAATTTATTAATCTTAGTTTTATTTCTCTTTTAGTTGATTTTGATTATCTAGGTATTTTATTTGAGTATAGATTTTGATCTTAGTTTTATTCTTATTAGTAATAAAGTTAACCATAATATACATTTTTATTATCTTTAATTTTCATTCATTCTTTTATTATTATCATTATCATTTAATTGTTATTTTTTTTAATTATTAAATGTTATTGTTGTTGTTGAGTACGAGTTTATCTGATTGATATTAGCGTTTATCCTTCCTCTTACCTTCCAGTGTTTCAAAATCTTAAGTGTCTTGTGAAAGAAAAGGGTAAGTGTCAATGATATTTTTTCATGTTTGTTCTGGCTAATCAATGATTGGAATCAAACCCCAACGTGTCATGGTTCTCTTAATTAAATGGCCACACTGTTAATAAATAAATAGATTGAGGATTAGGAATAATATAAATTCCTTCAGTAAAGTTTTATAGAGTTTTTATTTGATAGAGGACCATGTTACAATTGGCAGCAGTCGGTAGGCGAACTTGAAACAGATAAAACCATGTTTACAATTGGCAGCAGTCGGTAGGCGCATTTATACATATAATGCTACAATTGGCAGCAGTCGGTAGGCGAATTTATACATATAATGCTACAATTGGCAGCAGTCGGTAGGCGAATTTATACATATTATGCAACAATTGGCGCAGTCGGTAGGATTGCAAGGACCAACAACGGAGTTCACAGGAACACCTGGCGGAATGGAACCTTGGTTGGATCCTAGGACTTATCCAGAGACTAGCTCCAGGACCATCTAGGTACTTCAGAATAGATCCACGTCAGAATGCAACGATTTACCTGCCAAGTCATCGTCGAGTCAACCCACTTTATCAGCAAAGAATGGATCAAAGAAGCCGGGAATCAATCAATCGGAAAACGCGAGTCTATTGGACGCAAATATCAAGGACAGAAACATCAGTTTTACGAAAGAGGACATGGAATCATTCAAACGCGCGTTTCCTGGATGGAAAAGGAAAGGAGTATCGGAAAATTTAGTTAATATCAATTCAAAACGTATCGAATCAGTCACAGAAGAAGTCTGCAGAAGGGGAAACAATTTTGCCTATTCATGGATGCAATTATACAGTATGGTGCACCAGAAGCTATATATCTGGGGCAGCCACGAATTTTTATTTTTTTTCACAATGAGGAAGAGGTTCAGGACCATCCAAAACGAACCAATATTTGAGGAACAATCAATGCCAAGCAGTAGCATATACTTACACTATCTTCATTAAAAATCCAATTGAAATATCAGAAGAGAACAAAATGGAAGAAGAAGAAGAAGATGACCAGGTACCACAGCTCCATCTACAAGCAATGTATGAACAGATCCACATTCCAGGGAGAAGATGATGAAGACAACGAAATTTGTAATTTGTGTTTTGTTATTGTTGTTGTTTATTTGTTTTTTTTCATTCAGGTATATGTGTTTTTTTTGTATAGGTATATGTGTATGTTTTTTTTTTCTCTTTTTGCGAATCATTTGTTTCCGTCCTGATCCATATGATTCTTTTTAACAAGGGGGTAATGTAACAAGGGTTTAGTACAGGTTATTTATATCCTTTATTACCAACGCTTTGTGCTTTGTGTGGACTTTTGCAACCTTCTTGACCTTCCAGCTATGGTCATACCACCCTCGTTGAAACGAGTGTGAATTGTCTTATATTTATTTTAGAAATTCCCTAACTTCCTCGAGCTACATTCAATATTGAAAACATCTGGGAACCCCTGGATGTTCTTTACTGTTAGATATTTTAATTTTACATGAAATTTTAACTTACTAAGAATGCCTTTGTTTTTTTAAATATTGGAAATAACCTGTACTAAACCCTTGTTACATAGTTAATAGGTAGTTAATAGGCGGAATTGAGTAATACACTATTCAAAAGCATTAGAGGAAGTTTCTTTGTATCTTTATAAGATTTATTGTAGGAATAACATACATATGAGACAATCCTAATAAATTTAAGAATCAAGAAGCCAGTTATTCTTGAAATATGTAAGTCAAAGCGGCTGTAGATGCATTTTTGGTGCGATAAACACATTTTGGAATTGCCTTCATATGAGAATCCATATATCGTGCGTCCTCCACCAGCACGAATAACTTCATCACACTTCCTTAGCCTACTCCTCATGATTCTTTGTAGATTTCTTGTGGTATATTTTACGATCTGTCGATTAAGGGTTCTCTTAGCTGCAGGACAGTTTGGGGTGCATTTGAATGCTTCCAAATACGCCTTTACAACAAATCCCAAATGAGTTCGATTGGATTTGAATCGGAACTAATCGCAGGCCAATCCATGATTTGAGTACCTCGTTCGTGTAGGAACGGTTATGGTTATGACTGCTGTTTGTGTTTTCACATTATCTCGCATCAGTATGGCGTATAGACTTCCCCCGAATTACCTAAAAGGCGGTTCAAATTCTTGTAGTGCAGCAGCAGAATCGTAAGTGTGACATCATCAATCAAATGAATATAGCTTTCTTCTGGATATAATCCAAGAGGTTCAGCAAACGTTTGGGAGTCGAACTCCAAACATGTTAGCAGTACCTACTTCAGGGCAGGCCGAATCTGTACTTTGTAGATAATGAGGAGCTCCTGGGATGTGAAGTAGCTCTTGGCACGGAATAGTAAACTCAGTTTTTGTGGAGCGGTTTCAGCAATGGACCTCAGATGATCATCTCCTGAGAGGGTGATGTTGGTGGGGATTCCGAGCGTAAATATGGAAGACTTCATAGGGATGAGTTGTACCTGACATCATCATATTAGGGATAGTGGGATTCACTTTCCTGGAGAAGATGCAATCCTGAGTTTTGGTTGCTTCAAACTCTACTAGATTATCGGATTCTCATTTCATTCAATAGCGCGTCAAACATTCTCTGTCCCATTACTCTGGCCTCATCAGATGGTATACGAGCTCTAGATGAGAAAGCGTTATAAAGTCTACCAAGAGTTTGTTTGTTTGTATCGTATAAAAATATACGTAAATTCTATTCATTTATTCCGATCTACAGCTATTGTTTTCACATTATCCTGAATCAGTACGGGTTTTAGACTTTCCCGAATTACTACAAAGTCAGTTTCTTTCTTCAATACGCCACTAAATCTTTCAAATTTGAAGTACTGCAGCAGCAAAATACTGTTCGCCGGGGCGTATGTAACGATGCTCGACAACCGCAATGTGTAAGACGAGTTCTCGACTGGTCGTTGAAGAGTTCTTGTGATGTTTTCACCAATCACTTATAACGTGATCTTGCGACTGTTCGGTAAAGTGCTTATTTCAAATCCTCGAGCGCCAGATTTTTCTAAAGGTTAACTCCTTTTTGAAGACTTCTGCTAGGGTCTTCACCACAAGGTTTGCCACTATGCTATCTATAGATAGCCTTGCCCTAGGGTAGCTACAGTGAAGTATAACCAGAGTCCAATGGGCAGAAAACAGTATCGAAATTGTAGGCTTTAATTACAATTGATACCTGGTTAAAACTTAGCTCATTTGAAGATGGAGCAGAAATGATTTAATAAAACAGGGAATTCCAAATATTAAAATATATAATGATTATTATAAGTACGCTTCCGGACTAATCAATTTAAATGCAATTGAACGGTATTATTTCACAAAATTACACCCAGACGGAAAAATGTAATGAAGCGCAAACGTTAAATGAAAACTCTTTCAACATATCTATTCTACGATAATATGTTCGGTCTTCAACGGTACGGAATCGGTGGACAAATGATTCAGAATGATCAATTTGAGGAAAAGTACGAATCAAACAGGTCCCAGCGTAATGAGCGGTATTCGGTAAATTTTAGGTAGCAGCACTAATAATTGAAATGTTCAAATCACACTACGATATATTCGGTTATAAATTCGGTCGGTTCAAAATTATTGTTTTGCACTATTTTTCCAATTGTACGATATCAGATTTTACTATTTTTCGGTTAATTACTCTAATTCAGTTTATTCTATCACCTCACCCACCCTTGTACTAACTTTCACGGAGTACCCGGTAATTGTGTGACAGTGTTAGAATTTATACACTTTATAGATTCTGAATCTTGACAATTAGGGTTTATACTTCCGTGGTGACACAGTGTGTACAAACCCTAACTATCACATCTGCAATAACCCCTATATCCACGGCCGAGGACTTCTCATAGTATTAAGGGAATTATTACGATTCTCAATCACACAACCACCCCCAGCTTATACTTCTGGAGTGACACAGTGTGCACAAGCCGTTGGTGGTTTGGTCGTCTTAGGATATACTTATACTTCTGGAGTGACACAGTGTGCACAAATATACCAAAGACGCCCCTGTCGTTCAAACATACACACTCTGTACGCACCACACAATTACTTGAATATTTCAATTCACGCGCGAATTCAAATCGTGCGCGATTCGCCCTATGACGGGATAAACTCAAATTCACCAATCCAAATTACTGAATACTACGGAACTCAGGTATCGTACAAACGTTTACCAATTACAATAACAATCATGAATTACGGAAATCAATATATCGTAATGCTCAAAAATATAAACTATTTGCTATCATTTACTTTTTTGTAAAATTCACAAACACAAACGGAACACTATTGTTACTTCACAGCTTTTAAATCTGACTCAAACTCGAATAAATTCAAAAACACAAGAGAGCTACTACACTCATTGAAAATCAAAACACAAGAGATATTGTACCGCTTGAAAAATCACAATAACCAAAAAGAGCGCAAAAGAGTAACTGTACTTATTGAAATGCAAAATCACAAAAGAGAGCGATCTTTTGTCTGTCACAGCTTTTATATGTTTCCCAAGGTTCTGGACAGGTCTGCTCCACCAATTCCTTATTTTGTGCCCAGGGTTTTTTACTTATGCCCCGAACAATGTATAAAAGTGACGCTACTTTTTAGATCTAAAATTCGCGCACATGACGCTCCGGTAGTTTCTCTCGGCGGAGTAAACAAGTGTTATCGGAGTTTTTGGTTGTTCGCCTTTTGTTATATATAAGGCTGTTCAAAGTTTGGTGTCTCAACTGGCCAGACCCCTGTATTTGCAACATATTTTATCGGAATGAAATGCAATTTTTCAACGGGCATGAATTAGATTCATCTATTTGGATAATTATACTTATTTGAAATTACGGAGATTTAGAAAAGTGACAATCACGGAATACACATTCGGAATTCATTCATATGTATTGAAATAATGAACTGTTCAAACTGAAATTACATGTAACATCCGTATTTATTGCCTGATCTAAATTAAATAATCTTTCGAAATTTAAGCTTCGTTACACACTGAACAAATTCGTATTTTCATTAATGTACATAAGTAATTGTTTATAGCAATTCAAAAACGTATGTATGCATTTAAAGGCCATATAATAGCAATAAAATCGTAAAAGATGGCCAAAATTATCCGAAAACAGCTATAAACTCGACATTTTGGGGTCAAATTTGTATTTTTATTTATAAACATAATTGCTTATCACAATTCAAAAATTCATGTATGCAATTTATTTAATAACAAAATAGATGAGTTTGGTCAAAACTCCGACTTTAGGGTCGTTTTTGGATAATTTTGGCTTCCTGAGTACGATTTTATTGCTATTATGGTATTTAAATGCTTACATAAATTTTGGATTTGTTATAAACAATCATGTTTATTAATAAAAATACGAATTTGACCAAAATATCGAGTAATATATAGTTGTTTTCGGATAATTTTGGCCTCCTGAGTAGGATTTTATTGCTATCTTCAAATGCACACATAAATTTTCTAATTGTTATAAAAAATTATTTTATCAATCAAAATATGAATTTGTTCAGAGAAAATATTAAATCTGTGTGTGTAATATACAGGGTATTCCACGAGAGCCGTTCTTTAGAAGTTTTCGTGGTTAGAAAAAAATTAGAATTCTGAAATTTTGGGTTCCAGGGTTATCCAAGATTTTCTTTCTTTTCAAAATATTTTCAAGATCATACTACTTCCGGTTACACCGGAAGTCGCCATTAACTTCCTTATTTTGGATGGAACACCCGGTATATTATTTCATTTTTAGCTTTCTGATAAAATTTCATAGTGAATTCCATCAGATTTCCCTATACCTATTTTCAATTTTTTCTTGGATATCTTGATTTTTTTGAAAATTTTGACAGATGTAGCGCTGTTTTGAGCATTACGCCATTTAACCAATTTCGATTGGTGGGAAGCGCTTCTGTGGTAGACGGAAGCACAGGAATGATTCTGTCAAATGCCATATTGACAACTGATTTATCGCATACAGGGTATCCAAAATTTAATGACCAATTACATCATTTTAAAAGTTGAAAAAGTTCGTTTTTTCGAATGGGACATCCTATATTTTATTGGATGGTCGGATGCAGAATTTGATTCTGCATCGATTTGCTACAACATTCCCTATACCTATTTCCAGTGGTTTTCTTGTTAATCAATATTTTTTATTTTAATGTGGTTTTTTGTCAGAAGCCAAATAAACATCAATGAAGCGGTAAAAAATTTACTTTAATTAGATCATGACATTAGTACATAACATTTAGAACGAAATATAAAATAAAAACAAAAAATTGGAACATAATGACATAAAATAATAAGAGAATGTAAAATTACAATAATTGTTCTATATGACCTCCATTTTGGTTCAAACACTGAATAACTCTGTCATATACTCCTCGCGAAACAGACCTCCGAAGTTCGTCTGGACTTAGATTAGCAAGCGCGTGGTGAACAGGGTTCAACAATTCTTCTCTAGTTTGTACCGGCCTAGAGTACACCAGTTCTTTTATGCGACCCCAGAGGTAATAATCCAAGGGGGTCAAATCGGGTGATCTGGGTGGCCAGTTCTAAGGTCCTCGCGGGCCAATCCACCGATCTTCGAACATCAGTGACAATTGCCGGTGTACAGCTATAGTGAAATGTGCTGGAGCACCATCAAGCTCTATCACGTGGAGGTAGGGCATTTAGAAAATCAGTAACAAACCCTCTCAGTATCTCCAGATATCTTGCCGCATTTAAATTTTGGTAGAACTTTTGGAGTTTGATCACCTTTTGATAAAAATATGGATTAAGAAGAAAACCACTGGAAATAGGTATAGGGAATGTTATAGCAAATCGATGCAGAATCTAATTCTGCATCCGACCATCTAATAAAATACAGGGTGTCTTATTCCAAAAAACGAACTTTTTCAACTTTTAAAATGATGTAATTGGTCATTAAATTTTGGATACCTGTATGCGATAAATCAGTTGTCAATATGGCATTCGGAAGAATCATTCCTGTGCTTCCGTCTACCCCAGAAGCGCTTCCCACCAATCGAAATTGGCTAAAGGGCGCAATGCTCAAAACAGCGCTACATCTGTCAAAATTTTCAAAAGAATCAAGATATCTAAGAAAAAATTGAAAATAGGTAAACCTGATGGAATTCACTATGAATTTTTCTCAGGAATCTAAAAATGAAATAATATACCGGGTGTTTTATTTAAAATAAGGAAGTTAATGGCAACTTCTGGTGTAACCGGAAGTAGTATGATCTTGAAAATATTTCGAAAAGAAAGAAAATCTTGGATAACTCTGGAACCCAAAATTTCTTTTCTAACCATGAAAACTTCGAACGAACGGCTCTCGTGGAATAGCCTGTATAATATATTTATATTATTTTGATGTTATATACCCCAACGTAAGTGATTATTTTTTCAAGATGAAAGTGTACAAAATTGAATGGGTATATCATATAATTCATTTGTTTCACTTAGAATTTTGGTGAACTCTTGACAATCTCAATTTTTCATCAAATTGGGGTCAGAATAATTTTAAATAAACATTACACTTGGAATTTTGGCACAATTCGTATACTCTTTCATAAATAATTTGTTTATAACAATTCAAAAATTCATGTATGCATTTAAAGACCATAATAGCAATAAAATCATTCTCAGGAGGTCCATTAAAATCGATCCATTTCCCGAGAATTTACGGGTCCAATACTAATATGTAATAAGTAGCGGTGAAGCAAATTGTATTTTAATCGATTAGAGCAATACGTGGATAAGTAAAAAGCATTCGCATTCGTCTTACGTACACGTTTAGTTTACCTACATCTGAGTGGTAAGCAAGATTCCCGGCGCATTCATTGATATTGACACACGACGGTTCTATCGCGACAAGTAATGGAGTGCTCGAGTTAGCGCAAACAACTTATTTCCACAGGGAATTGTCAACAGAAGACTTCATCTCATAACTCAATTTTTATAGAAGCCCTTATCACAACAACCTGCTGAGTGCGATCTTACAGCTCCTCCCGAAGCTTCCATCAAAAGAATTTCATCGACGAAATTAGTCGTATTTCTGAAGCGAATCAATTATGAAATAACTCGAGGTTGTTTCAGACTTTGATCCGAGTACATCGCCAACTTCACAGGATAATAACCGACTCTAATTAAATTGGTATGATGCTTTCGAGTTCTATAGTCGATTCGTTTCAAAGTGGTTGCACTTCGAGACGATATTTTCTCTTGGAGAACATTTTGCGTAGAATATTCCAGAGCGGCTTGATCTGTGGCCTCCATTCGATTATATTCAGCAAACCTAATAAGAGACGCTAAACTTGAATCACTAGCTACCTTATTCACTCAATCTCTCAATGTGCTTGGAACCGTTCGCCAGCAAAGCTGGCATCATCGGCAGCCCAGCCAAATTCATTGGAGCTTAGTACTTTGTGTTCATATGTTTTAACGAAGACGTACTTTTAACTTGTCAGATCATAACTAAAACATACTTATGAATGGATTCCGATCCTTAGTGATAAGTTTGAATTACTGTCATTTGAATGACAAACATTCATATAGGCTGGTTCCAAGGTGAAGGCCCAACAGTAACCAGTGGATTCCTAAAGTAAAAATATTGTGATTTAGCCATACGTACATCTCAGACGAGCCACCCCGTATATTTCTTATCCCATAGTGAGTGGAAAAATCTCCCGAATCACGTCGAATGATTTTGTTCGGGGGACATATTTTGACGTATATTTGAGGCTTGAACGAGCAACCCTCTAATAGGGGGCGCTTCAACCCCTCAAAATTGAATAGGGGAGATGGTCTTGGATAGTAGACTTCCGCGGACAGCTAATCTTGAAAAATCTTGTCTTCCGGATGGATTCCGCGTCACAATAGCTCGACTTGATGCCGACGTTTCGCCAACCATTACAGGTGGCATCTTCAGGGCAGGCTGCCCTGAAGATGCCACCTGTAATGGTTGGCGAAACGTCGGCATCAAGTCGAGCTATTGTGACGCGGAATCCATCCGGAAGACAAGATTTTTCTAGGGGAGAGGGGTTGAGTGATACGTCATTTGAAAGGTCTTGGAAGCCTCTTTACAACGGTGTATGAAAAACGTAAATTTGATGAACCGTTTTCGCCAAAAATTAATTTTGTTGCTCGAATGCGCCACCTTGAATATTTTGGTTATTTGTACAATGTACAAGCTCATTTTTATTAAGCCTTTTTTACAAACTTAAGCAATCTTCAAAAAATCACATTCGTAAAAAAATTGAAATGTGTTGTCATGCTTACAATGAAAAAAATTAAATCTGCGTGTTTAAATCAAACGTTCAAATTGTCCTCTATTGACTTCCATACAATAATACAATCTTGACTGAAAACCGTCTCTAACATGGTTCAGCATAATTGGAGTTATTTGACGACACTCATTTACAATTCGTTGGCGTAGTTCGTCCAAATTTTCAGGCTGAGTCACAAAAATCTTGGACTTGAGATGTTCCCACAAGAAGAAGTCCAGAGGGTTCAGTTCAGGAGATCGGGCAGGCCACTCCATAGGACCTCTTCTTCCAATCCAGCGACTGAGGTATTGTGAATTGAGGTATTGGCGAACTGGTGCGGCGTAGTGAGGAGGAGCTCCGTCTTGTTGGAAATGCAATTGTTGTTCAAGTAGTAGAAGATCTTTTTCTAATTGTTCAGTTATTAACGGATCAATCGCATTTTCCAACATTTCAAGATAAATTTCGCCATTTAAGTTACCGGGAATAAACAGAGGTCCAATTAGGTGGTCTCCCAAAATTCCTACCCAAACGTTTAGCTTTTCCCGATGTTGAGTGTGAGCTTCTCGAAATACATGAGGATTTGTATCGCTCCAAATTCTACAGTTATGCCGGTTAACCTCTCCATTAAGTGAAAAAGTGCATTCGTCAGAAAAGCAAACGTTGTACAAAAAATTTGGGTTATTGTTGATACGCTCAACCATAATTTCGCAAAACTCTCGCCTTCGATCCCAATCATCATCATTTAATTCCTGAATTAATTTAATTTTGTACGGATGGAACTTGTGTTAATGTAAAATTCTGAAAACGTTAGACTGGCTGATACCGGAAGCTGCAGAAAGTTGTCGTACAGATTGCGTGTTTGGCATAAGTTGGACATGTCCCAATACCGCCACAGCTGCTCCTTCATCATTAACAATTCCAATGGGTGTCCTTTTTTTATACATTACTGGCCCGTCTCCACAAATTTTGAAATCAATTCCATTACGTACTTATGGCGAACGCTACGTTCAGGATGGTTTTCGTTAAATATCCTTGCAGCCGCTCGGGTATAATTTTGATTTTGGTAATAAAGGCTAACCAGCTCAACACGTTCTTGCAATGTGTACACCATATTTTTTGAAATTTAAACAAATCAGCAAAGTAGTAACTCAACAGATTGATTAAAATCATGAAATGATCGAAGAAACGTTAAAACCAGATAAACACCTTCCAAGAACAAAAAATGAAGGCAACATAAGGAAATGTTTTACTGTTTTTTTATTTATTAGTTTGAGAGAATGTATTATTGTATGGAAGTCAATGGAGGACAATTTGAACATTTGATTTAAACACGCAGATTTAATTTTTTTCATTGTAAGCATGACAACACAATTCAATTTTTTTACGAATGTGATTTTTTGAAGATTGTTCAAGTTTGTAAGAAAGGCTTAATAAAAATGAGCTTGTACATTGTACAAATAACCAAAATATTCAAGGTGGCGCATTCGAGCAACAGAATTGATTTTAGCGAAAACGGTTCATCACATTTACGTTTTTCATACACCGTTGTAACGAGGTTTCTAAGACCTTTCAAATGACGTATCACTCAACCCCTCTCCCCTATTCAATTTTGCGGGGTTGAAGCGCCCCCTATTAGAGGGTTGCTCGTTCAAGCCTCAAATATACGTCAAAAGATGTCCCCCAAACAAAATCATTCGACGTGTTTCGGGAGATTTTTCCACTCACTATGGGATAAGAAATATACGAGATGGCTCGTCTGAGGTGGAACACCTTGTATATGAATTATTGGTTTTGAAACTTCACATGCTGTTATTTGATATAATTGAAATAATTTGAAAATTTCAAACACAAAAGTTGATCTATAACTAAGAATTGTAATAAACAGTAAAATGGTAAATATTAGTAAACGAAAATAGGACTTTTTCCCAACAACTCCCCAATATGTCTGCCTGTAACTTCGATACATTTAACGACGCGCTTATTAAATATTGTCTCATTTTAAAATAAAAATTCATTCTTATTACGAAATGACCCAGCAGCATTTAAATAAAAATTTCTACCATAGTTCTTCTCGGTGTTTGAAGTTTATAAGCAGCTCGTTTCATGTAACCTAAGAAATAAAAATTCATGGGATTGAAGTTAGGGCTACGAGCAGGCCATTGTATTCTACTCACACGACGTATGCAACGATCCGTAAGTGTTTGATCAAGATCATTTCGTACTAGGACAGCCTAATGAGCGGGACCCCCATCTTGCACAAAGTAGAGTTCCTGCAGTAAATTTTGTAGGGTATTATCCCTCAATAATAATAAGATTTGTATCTATCACTGACTTTATTCTTTTCTATTTGAAGATACATTGCTAGCCACGATACTGATGAGCAATCTTTTTCATGCGACCTCTCTCTCTTCTTCCTTCTTCTTCTGACTCTTTGTCCTTCTCTGCCACCAACCATAGACTCTGCCTAACCACAGACCCTACCATACGGTGACAGACGGAAACTATAATTTGATGGTAAACCATCCAGTTAATCAACTAATTGATGCTGCAGGAAATTCAAATACAATTCACCGTTCAAATTCGAAGGAAGTTCAACTGCACCCAGAAGATGGTTTCCTCTCGAACTCCTTGATAAGGGAACACGGCTTCATTGGCAAGTAGCACATTATTGAGAAAGTCAAGTTGAAACTTTTGCTGGTAAATCTTCTGGTAGAAAATTTTGAACTAAAATAATATTTCAAATTCAACACCATATGTCTCTTTAACTATCAACTTTTGGACTGAGGTTAGTTTGATTAAATCACAATATTTCTATTTCAGGAATCTATTGCTAAATTTTGAGCCATTACCTCCGGACCACCTGCATAAGGCTCTAGCAAAACTGGTAGTAAGCAATGAGTTACTGAATATGATGTGGCTAACACTTCAATAAACTGAAAATAAGTCCAGAATAACAATCAAATTATGTTTTTTCCTTCCTTGGATGGTCTTTCACCTCATCTACTTGGACTTTTTGCGCATGTCAGTTCGATGGTTTGCAGCACCCTGTAGCTCTAGTTCCTTGTACAGTTATTTTACCGGTTGGCTCTTGAATATGCGCAAATATTACTGCTCATTTCCGATTTAATGTCTTTACCACTTTCTCGCATTGTATGCAGGAAATGACACCATTATCCAGTCAGTTTTTGTGCAGGTGTCTTCTGATTGTGAGGAGACGTAATATTGTCCATTTCTACACCACTGTTATTGGAATAGTTATCGTAAAAATTTTCCATTTCTTTGGGATATGGTCAGCTTCTACTGATTTCTCTACATTCTCATTATGCCTAAAATGTTCGTTGTATCCTTTGATATAATTTCTCCGTTTGACCAACGTAACTTTTACAGCATCACTCAGTTCCATACATTCCAAATTTTTCGTGAGGTATTTCGATTCACATGTTTCCTAAGGGAAATTACAAATGAAAATGAGGGAATAAACAATGGCTATCGACGGAATATCTCATTGTACATATTACTCGAATATTTGCAACGTGTTAGATCAAATGTCGAAAATAACGTTGATTACAGCTTTGTATTTATGAACGTTGTATGAGGAGAAATTGTTTGGTACTAATCAAATTCTGTATCGAATTCCCTTGGTTGCTAGAGCTATTGCTTTTTTTCAATCAATTTGTATTGTATTCCGTGAAACTGGTGTTTTCTCATTGCAGTCACCGCCCGACGAGTAATTTAATTTTTATCGGTCGGAAAATATTGCAAAGCCGGCTTCTGTTCCATATTCCCACTTTCATTTTTACATTTCCACATTCTGTTGTCGAGATAAATCTCTGATTCCTCTTCTCACATTGTCATGTTTGTAACGTACTTGACCCAGAAAAGTAAGTAATGGATGAAAATAAATAAGATAACTGTAATATAATAATGATTCAAGACCCAGTTATAAATTATGTGTAAACTCTCGAGAAATAGGTCACATGAACACATATGTTCACTACATATCCGTCTTTATGCACGTTTCGTTCTCACGACTATCATCAGAAGATGTTTGAAAACGTCACCAAAGCACGGAATTTCTGATTTTAAGTATGGCATTATTCGATATAATGAGAAAATAATTCCAATTCAATTTGTGACATAGTTTATTGGATCAAAAGTTAGTTATATTCAAAATCATCGAAATTGCAATGATTCAAGTTATCTATATTTTCACTAGATCCAAACTCAAAGTAATCACGGGTAGTTTGACGCATTGAATTGGCTCATAGTTAGAATACAGATGTGAAGTTATATTGAACGTAGTACTTGTCAGAAGCAGCTTCTAGGTGGGCTGAAATATACACCTAGTGGAGGAAGCCTAAGAGAACCTTAAGGGTTGAACCAAAGCCAACCTGTGGCATTCTCCATGCCACAGCGGAATCTGTGACTCAAAAATGACTCGAGACAGAGCACCGTGCCTACTGGAAGGATCTGCCCCGTACGTCGCACTCCAAGCGACTAATGGGAGATCGGCAGCAGCAGCGAGTGCAAGATGTGCTGAAGTTCAGCAGTCAAGAAATCTGGTTGGGGCGTGGAAGCAGAGACACCCAAGCTGCTGTGTCAGTGCACGGCATACGCGGTTCGTCATCGGAGACGATGAAACTACACCCAAGAAAATCAGAAGTATCTCCTACATCAGGCTACTGAATTTCATAGAATACAGCGGACTGATGAGGAGATTGCAATATGTGAGACACAATAGGACACTAATGACCTCAGTGTAGTAAGGTTCACACTGAAAATGAGAATAAACCTCACAGTGATTTGTTTTAGTTGGTAAGAATCCGGCACACCCGGGGGCACGGAACTCCGAGGCATCTATGCAAGATTTCATCTCCCCTACGCAAAAAAAAGGGTACGTAGATCAACTAAAATCAGTGATACCCGAGCAGGTTCCAAGAAAACTTCACTACAACACGTCGATGAGGTATTATCGCTACCTGAAATAATGGATACCAGGCCGAATGTGACAATGGCAACACTGTATCACATGCTGCTATAAGATCATTTATCTCTTAAAAAGGCTTCACCTGCATTCAATTTTCAGTAAGCTTGCAGGTATACTGTTCGTTATATGCTTCCGTATCATTCCGATAGAAGAAGAAAGGAACATTGTTTTGATTTAGTGAACGTGAACATTAACTTCGTATAGAATTTGAGGAAGATTATATCTGTGGGTCAGATCATCGATTGGTTATTGACAAATATTGCGGAGCAATATTTTTGAACGCCTCGCTATGAACCTAATCACGGCTGTAAAAATCCCGTTGGATTTTTACGACCGTGGCATAAAATTCAGACTTTAAATAGACGTCATACGAATATGAGAAGATTTGTAGATATAATTTGTTTTTACGATACTGTTTTTGAGAAACACATAAATAAAATTTATTATCGAAAGCACTACACTGGGGATGTGGAGGTCGTGACAAAAAGGCGCGATATTGATTTATATTTTGGTTAGCTCCAAGCTATATTTATTGCCATTTTTATCTAACATTATTCACAAAATAAAGCACATGTTACAAAGAATTCATCCATATGCAATATGATATATTCAGGGATATCGATTTCACGCAGTACCGGATCTGGTTTTTCAATCACAATTTCACCGAGGAAAGGTCGAAGCATTCCATATTGAGCTCAGGATTCCATAATATTTTCTGTGTGGGAAAAGAACCCGAAATACCGTTGCAATAGTTTATTTGTTCGTATGAGAATTCTGTTATTTTGAGAAGATGATCAGTTGTTTTTATGCTTTGGTTCGCCCTCTATTCCGTTTAATGAGACTATCAAATGGGACTATTTTATAATTCATCGGTAGGTATAACTGAATCTGCAGGAATAAGTATTGTTCATAGATCATTAAACGTCTTTACAAGCCAGCGAAATTACAAGAATGAAGTTGAGAAACCAAATAGCTTCAACAATGATTACGACAAATCTTTGATCAATAACTTAATTCCCAAACAAGAAGAAGAATTCAGTGCGACCAATTAATCGAATAAGAGCCACTTGCTGCAAATAGTTGAATGAAATTCAAAAATTTGACTTGACAGCCTTCAGTAATTAATAAATTCCATAATTTGTTATCTGAATTAGCAGTACAACCTATTTATAGATTTAAGGACCAGCTGAAAAACACTTTTGATAAAGTTTCCCACTTCTTGGAGTAGTAACATTTTTCTATAAGACGTGATTTTGGTGTGTTTTTAAAACTCCTGTTATCGAGATTCCTCAAATTTTGCATGGAGCATGGTTATAAATTCTGATGGATTCGTTTTTTGCGGTTCTATGGATCCGAGTTATTGCAGTTTCATCTTGTGAGAGATCGTGTTTATGACTAGTTTCATTATTGTGTAACAAACTATGTTCCTGAAAAAACTATTTGTGATGTTTCTTAATGAAGCAGACACATTCTAGGATATAAATTGATGTGATGTTTAGTGTTCTGTGTCTTATAAAATATGGTCTGCATGACTCTCGATGTTTCAGTTTGAACATATTTTTTATACAGTACTTTGATTCTATAAATGTCTGTTGAGTCACCCCAAAAAATTATAGCATATTTGATTACAGAATTTTCATATGAATTATATGCTAACAGAGCAACTTCATCACTTAGATTATTTTCCAAAACCCTCCATTGGTAGTACAAGCATGATATCTTAGATGCCATCTGATCGATATGGCTCTTCCACGTTGGTCTAGAATCGATATATAGTTCCAAGAATTTTATCTCATATTTCGATGTTAATGTTACGTAGTGTTACATAGGCAAGCAGGTTTCCTGTTGAACTTAAGTGAAGAAAGTCATATTATCGTTTGTGACTCATAATTTTGAACTCCCTAGGTATTGGATGAGTTCGTGTAGAATGCTTTTTTCAGTAAAATTCTAGGATCTTTGTTGTGGTTCCATAGAACAAACACATACTTGTCGTTTTTGTATGATGGGCTCATAGATATAAATCACAACACTTTGTACTATTTAATCGAATCATAATTCAATCTACTATGTATTTGAAGAATATACACTGTTATAAAACAGATTTTAATTGCAACTTTGGTAGATTTTTCGTGATTAAATAACACCTTTATAACCCCTGTGCGTGCCCCAAGTTCATTGTAAGTCCGTAATCGAGGAACGTCGAAATCTAAGTTATAAATTATACGAAAGAAAAACGTGCAGATATTAAGTAAACTATTACAAAGCTCAGCCTGTCTATTACAGATATTGCGAAGTCCGCTCACAGGACGCAGCACTTGTCATTATTTCAGTCAGGAAGTGACATGGCTGGTGTTTTATTTCCGGACGACCAGAGTCATTAGCGTTCGCCCTGAGTCGAATGTGAAATCTCCGAGTTTTCGATTGCCTCCATTCTTTATATACGTGGCAAGTTCAAGTCGGATTCGGCATTTTCATTTTACTTCTTGAATTATGAAAGGGTAGAAACGAAACGTTCATTGAAATGCGACGAGAAATAAGACGAAACAATTCGAATTGAAATATTATTGGTAATAGTTGTCTCTTCATTTTTTCACGCATCTCATTTCATTATGTTGGCGGAAACGCTTTTTGATTTCGGCGAAAATCGCAGCCGAATCGTTTTATTCACCATTTCGATCTACCATTTCAGTGGGTCGTGAAAAATAAAGGGACTGGATGATTTCTATTCGAATTATCATGTTATACACGTTCAAGTTCATATTCATATAGAATTGATCCATTTTCATCCCGGATTATATTTAGTTCAATAAGTAGTATAGAATTTCATGATATTCGTTACATGATTTTCGGTAGAACAATAGTTCCATTTGAAGTATTCATACGCATTCGGTATGTTCATTATGTACTTTTAGTTAGAACAAAGCAAATATATCATGCCAACAACAAAGCAATAGCTATTTAGCGAATTTCCAATTAAACAAAAATTCAGTCGATCAATTATTCGAAATTCCTTTATAAGAACAAGATGTTATTAACATTATATAGTGTCGGCTTTCTACAACAACATACGTTCCGTTTTGATGTAATATTCATTCCTGGCAGGATCACCATGTACTATCAACTCCTGGCTGGATCGCCATGTGATATAAAGTGAATGTCATGATCGCTATGCGATATTAATGACTGACTATAGATCGTCTTGTGATGATAGATATGTATCCGATCAATTATTCGAAATACCACTACGAGAACAAGATGTTAGTAACATTATCTCGTGTTGTATTACAGCAACTACATATGTTTCGTCGTAATATGATATTTAATCCTGGCAGGGTCGCCATGTGTTACCAAATCTGGGATGGATCGTCAAGTGATATCAGAGGCTGATTATGGATCGTCGTGTGATATTAGAGGCTGATTATAGATCGTCATGTGATATTGAAGACGACCATGGCTCGCCATGTGATATTAGAGGCTGGCTGTGGGTCAACATGTGATACTAGAACTAGCAGAGGATTGCCGGATCATGTTCCGTTATAATGTAATATTATAATCCTGGCAGAATCGCTATGTGATATTGAATCCTGGCTGGATCGTCATGTGTATATAGTGAATGTCATGGGAAAAAGATCGCCATGTGATATTCAAGACTGGCTATGGATCGCCATGTGAAACTAAAGACTGGCTATGGATAGTTTCGTGATAATAGATATTTATTTGATCAATTATTCGGAATTAAATCACAAGAACAAGAAGTTAGCAACTACATATGTTTCGTTATAATGTAATATCAAATTCTGGCAGGATCTCCATGTGACATCAAATTCGGGCTGGATCACCATGTGATATTAAAGACTGGCTATAGATCGTCTTGTTATAATAGATATGTACTCGATTAATTACTCGAAATTCCATTACAAGAACAAGATGTTCATTATGAGGTGTAGGATTCCAACAACAACAACTACATGTATTCCGTTGTAATGTTACAATAAACCCTGGCAGGATCTCCATGTGATAATAAATTCTGTCTGGATCGCCAAGTGATATTATAGAGTGACTATGGATCATCCTGTGATATTAAAGACGACATTGGATCGCCATGTGATATTAAAGACTGGCTATGAATTGTCATGTGATATGAAAACTAGCAGAGGGTCGACGGATAACATAATGTAAGCCCTGTTAAGGTTCCAGCCTCTGAGGATTCATGATTGATTGTGATGATGATGGTGTTATGGTAGGTGTACCATCATACATACGTTCTATAGATTTATTTGCCAGTACATAAACATACTTTTCATGCCATTTATTCATGTCGATGTTGACATATACTGATGTATCATAATAATGTAACCTTGCTGAGTTAGTGGTCTTGGACATGAAGAATTACTACCTCGCATGTTATGTTAACCTTGTTACATAATTTGTTGATATAGCATGTGAAGAATTGAACAAATAGAGCAATCTTCCAAATTCAGCTAATATAGGATTTATTGAACATAACTCCTTGATATTCTCCTTTATTATCCCATTACAGTTATAGTATGATCATCTGAACGTAGCCAAACAATTTCTCAAGACAAATGATTATTCACACTTTTTCTCCGTACCAGACTTTATTGTTCTATCGAACGGCAAAGTTGTGGCACTTTTTCCATAGTGAGGTCTTTCCTGATACCTAAACCCTTCAAGCTTTCAGATATAGGTATGATGCTTTGAATTTATTGGTTTGTAAATTCACGGTCGTACCTTAAGCCGTTTTTGAGTTAGTGAATTTCGCTATGCGCCCATTGCAGTGTGTTTCACGATTGTAGATGCTCTCCTTTCACCCAAGTGGCACCCTAAGACAGAGTGGACGTAGTGAACGAAGTCTTTTCTCCTTTCTGAACATACAACACGTGGTTGGTTTCTACATGGCGGTCGAACGGTGACTTCGGTTACCCCAAAATTTTCAAATATAGGTATGATACGTTGAATTTACTGATTTGGAAATTCAAAGTCGTACCTCAAGCCGTTGTTGAGTTGTTGAGCAGAGCGTTCCATCGAAATACTCAAAGTTATTCGCTTTGTTTCACGCACTGTAGACAAACTGCTGCTCGCGCTCTTGATCAACGTATACGGAAAACGGAGTCAGCGTAGCGCACCCTTGATTGGCTCATATGAAAGGGGAAGTGAACGTAGGGATCGAAGTCGCTCACCTTTCACCCAAACGGTACGTTAAGACGGAGTGAGTATAGCGAACGAAGTCTTTCCTCCTTTCATGCTCATACGGCACGTTGTTGCTTTCTAAATGAAGGTCAAACGGTTCCACAGATGCGTTGAATCCAATGGAGTGCAGAGATAAGTTACTGTTAAAGGTGTGTGGTACGTATTGGTAAAATTGAATAAATCTATTGTCAAATTCGAAACGCTCAATCCATCTCAACCCTTCGAGCATGCACAGCGTACTGACCCTACTTCCTGGTTATCCCAAAAATTGATGTTTCAATGGGGTTCGCGGACCTCCAAACAGTAAGCCGCAGACCCCTAGGGTAGTACACAAATAGCTTCATATGTTACGTCACTCGCAAATCTATGGAATTGTGCAATTGTATGAAAGCGAAGTAGGTTGTCTGGGCAATATGTACACATGCCAGTTCCTAATGAACGGTTAAATTTGAGGCTACCGCGTCCTTCACCCTGTACGCTTTATCATATTGTAAACCTTTGTCCAGTCGAATTCCCAGTATTTGTAATTGAATTTGACTGATGAGTTCGTTTAATTAGTGTTGCAGCTATTTGTTCATTTCGCTATCAAATTGGGACGTGGTCGTGGGTAAATTTTAATTTGAGACTGTTACATAATGCAGCATAGTCAATGTGATATAGCACGCCGGTGGGCGTTTCAATTAGAAGCATAAACTATTTATTTGAAATTAAAAAAAAGTGTCCAAATTATTCTAATCCATGTCTTAACATGTGAAGAATATCTTTCAGAAGTTGGAAATTAAACTCAAGTTCACACAAGACTTGTAGCATTTGCTTTAGAAATAATGATGATAAATTGTTTCACCACATTGTGGTGATAACTCTTAGCTTTGGGAATGCCACAGTGTGGCGAAACAATTTATCAGTATTATTTCTACATTAAATGTTATAAGTTTTGTGTAAATTTGAGTTTAATTTCCAACTTCCGAAAGTTAAAATGTTTTTATACGTAAACGCAGGAACCATATAGATGCGACCTGGTAATTGAACAGCGTCCTAATTATAACACTTCTCAGGTGAAGGTAGCTCTTTCCGGCAAGTACAGAAACCTCGTTCGAAAGATTTGGTTGTCCGGACTTTCGAGTGAGAACAAGGTGTCTACAACAAATTTGCTAGCCGTTTGAGCCTTGCTCTACTCTTTTGTTGTGGTGGAATAAAAGGTCGATGAGGTGCATAAGCTCGACAAACACACCTGGACAGGTTGCTTATGTGGAGAGATTGAGGAGCGGAAACAATGAAAAATATACCTGATCATAAGATTACTGTGCGTATATTTATTAATTTCTGAATAGTCCAAAATATGTACATGTGGTAAATAGAACAGTAGTCTTTAAGATAACTTAGAACAGTCAGAAATTCAAAAATATAAGTACAATAATTTTTTCCTCAATACTAGATTCTTCATACTCTGCGCATTAATCTCTCCCCTCATGAACAACCTGTTGCAAACTCATTATCAGATACACGGTGTTTTATGCAGATACCTACCTGAGGTCTGAGGCCGCAACGTGATGGATATGCAGGTTCCTGATGTCAGCTGCGGGGCCTGTTGAGAGACGCCTGAGACACTTTTCCACCAGCTGTCGGCATGTAAGGCAAAAGCGGCGTAGCTATACACTCATCGCCATAATGCGGCCCTACGATTGCTGTATCACCATCTAAGGCACTCGTACCTACACCAAGAGCGGGTGCTACCTTACATGCCAGAACATATTGAGCCCGTTGTCGGAAAAAAAATTCCATATCCTCAGGTTCATACAAGCAAATAGACCTAACTTTGTCATCCTCGATAAACAAGCCATTACTGCGTATGTTATCAAATTCTCAGCTCTGGTAGAGAAGAAAATATTCTTGAAAGAGGAGGAAAAATGCACAAAATATCAAGATATCCTGTTTGAGCTTCGCATGCTATACACAGGCCACAAGGTCGAATTAGTGGCTCTCATTATCGGGTGTTTGGGATTGAATTCGGTCTTTGCTGGGTTCCAACTTGATGATCATTTCGGCCTGCAAGAACTCTGCAGAGATCTTGATAGACCGGACGTAGAAGGCAGTCATTCTGGACTCCATAAGGCTACTCAGGGTATAGGATTTGGGAACAAGAAATTTCAGTTAACGGATTAGGTTTTCTGGCGCGATTGCTGCGATGTCGTCAGGGCGCGAAGTAGCCCAGGGCGTCCAGGTTTTTATGTAAAAAAGTATTCATATATACATACAAAGATTAATTCAATGCATAGCATGGAATTGCTGTGAATCGTATCAAAGGAACCGATACCTTGTTGAGGGTGTTTGAAAAGTCGATGAATCGCAACCTACAACCCTTTCATCAAATGACACATTATCAGAAACGTACAAAGGATGTCTTCGTTCGGTAAAATATCATCACCGTTCTCAATAGTTGATATACAATTATAATGGTTGGGAACAAGGAAGTGATCTATCTCTAATCAGCTGTCAATAGTGTAATTTTCAGTTTTTATTTCTTCATAACCTCAGTTTTGATCTGTTGTTACTTCTTATTCTGTGTGATGTCAATTTTAAATTGTTAACAGTTTTAATTTAACGAATAAAGCAATCGTAAAGCTAGAGTTACAAAAAAGGAGATCAAAAATACTTCTCTGAAAGTGTATAATATTTGAAAGTTTGCTAGAATCTGGAATATTCTTACATAGAATATGAAATTATATTTGATATCTTCTGAATGAAGTTGTTCTGTGGGAGGTAAGTCCCCTAATTCTGATATTTATGTTATAAACTTCTGGCCTGTAAATTCACTGTATAGATAAGGATGCGTTTGAGTGGTGATTATTATTATGAAACCTACAGCTCTGTATATTGAGAAGACCAAGTTCAGTGAGATGTTCTTTTTCAATACAGTAGATTAATTTCAGAAGTACATGCGTTTTATACACTTTCAGTTCGGTTGATATCACCACTATCTAACCAAAGTCCATAAAGAAAATTGCGTTTGAGTATTACCTTAGGGAACCTGAAATATAGCACTGTGTTACCCCGCAAGTAATAGTTCTATGTTGAAATAACCATACTGAGCATTTCAGTGCGATTGAACAAATTAGATTCAATTATTAATACATCTAACAACACTTCAATCACATATTTATTCTTACAAACTTGCATATACATGAGTACGTGAAACAATAGCTTTGTAGTTATGTTCGCAGTAAATAATATCACAACATGCAACAAAATACGAGGAATAGAGAGGGGAAAACAAGTCTAACCTGCATCGTTGTCCGTTGGGACTCCCAGACTGTTGGAGTTGTCGTTGATGAAGGCCTCTGCAGAGTTTGTAAATGTCTGCGGGGATAGCGTTAGGTCCGGGCCACTCGACGAGTCGAACAGGTCGAAGGTGGCTGTAACTGCCTCGTTTCCTCCTGGAATTGAAAATATCCTGTGAGATTTACAAACCTTTTTCAGACCATAAAGCGATATATTCCAGCATATTTAACGCCCATCCGCGGTAAACGCTCGGAATCTGGACGTTTTATATCCTTGGTCAGTATATTTGCGTATTTCCGAGAAACTTTCTGCCTTCGCGTTAGACAAAGGTAAATGGCCCTATAATATATCTGTGTACGACACTACATATTCCTCATCTTCGTGATATCCCGAAAAGATTCATCTTGAATTAAATAGCTTACAATATTCTATCTTCTTATAACATAATAATGTTTATTGAAAATAAACATACAACTTATTATAAAGCATCACAGATGATGAGTCGACAAGGTTCCGACTGTGATCGCATGACATGAGTGTCAATGCCGGCACGTAGGTCCACCTCCGCCGAACGAGAGCATAGATTATCATTTGAGGAACAAGGTTTCTCCCTTGAGAATAGATATTTTGATAGTAAATAACACTGCTCAACCAACACATTACTTATCTGCTGATGAACATATCACTGCTTCCTCGCTAGTTAGTTAAAACTTCTTCCTACAGATGGAATAAACTCACAAATTCGTTTATAGTTGTGTGTTAGCTGTGAACCGGGATTTTGGCTATAATAAAAAAAAAAGTTCGAATCAAATTTTTGTGCATAAGCTCCAGGAGGTTCTCAGGATCATTTCTACACCTTAAAACCTCTTGGAAACCCCAACCCCACCCTTTTGGGGTGAAAATGGCCGAATGTCTTGAATTGTATTTTCTACAAAAAAGGTATTTTGGCATTTCGAGTGCACCTGGGAGGTTTTTTTGGGTCGCTGAACACGAATCCGTAACCAGATTTACTCTAATTCCATCGTAGGGGTGAGCAAATCGACAAAATTGGCCAATTTTGCACCCCTAATATGTTATTTTGCAATTTACGTGTTTTAGGCATTTCGAATGCACCAAGGAGTTCTTTTGGGCTGCTGAATACGATTCCGAAGCCAGATTCACTCGAATATCATCGTAGGGGTGGGAAATTTACAAAAATGGCTAATTTGACACGCTTCAAAATTTTTATTATTCTTGCATTTTAAAATTACTTCGGAGTAAATCTGGCTTCGGAATCGTATTCAGTGACCCAAAAACCCCCTTGGTGCATTCGAAATGCCTAAAACAAGTAAATTGCAAAATAACATATCAGGGGTGAGAAATTGGCCAATTATGTCGATT
This sequence comes from Endomychus coccineus, assembly GCA_958510875.1. Lineage (NCBI taxonomy): Eukaryota > Metazoa > Arthropoda > Insecta > Coleoptera > Endomychidae > Endomychus > Endomychus coccineus. The sequence continues at coordinate 4,307,041 of OY294068.1, forward strand.
TGACCACCCCTGCGATGGATTGCAAGTAAATCTGGCTACGGATTCGTTTTCAGCGACCCAAAAAACCTCCTAGGAGCACTCGAATGCCAAAATACCTTTTTTTGTAGAAAATACAATTCAAAACTTGGAGATTTCGGGCCATTTTCGCCCCCAATGGGTGGGGTTGGGGTTCCCAAGAGGTTTTAAGGTGTATGAATGATAGTGAGAACCTCTTGAAGCTAATGCAGAGAACATTTTTTGATTCGAACATGTTTTTCTTTTATTTTCCCGTTCATAGCCTGAACTATTAATAGGATGTCCATATGTAGGAGCAAATGCAATATTTGATTGTTATTTCACAACTGACGTATAGCATACCATAGGAAACGATATCTCTTTCGAGGGACAAAAACAGTGCAAGGGTTAATACTACTTGAAATTTCAGTAATATACTCTTGGTAATATTACAACTTAGGTCACTAGTCCTAGTCTAATAGAAGAAATAACAAATTCCGTATTCGGCGAAAAGCCGCGATATTTCATCGGAATTATCATTTCACACTCTCTATGAAATTTGGCAAAGAAGTTGAAGATGCAAATTTCCTGCTCTCTTAAATTATTATATCTGGGTGGAAATGGTGGGATAAAGCCATAGATCGACCAGTCAGATTCTAGCCGAAGCAATAAATTATCACTAATGCATTTTTCGCAGTTTGAATTAAAATATTCAGACAATTTAGTGCCAGAACTGTTCTCGAACTCCTCTGCTGATTGTGATTTGTTGGACCGATAATGGAGTTTTGGTGTATAATAAAACGAAATGACCCCATATTTTGTATTTGTTTTTGATAGTTCATTTATCCAGACTTCAGCAAACTATAAATTGTCAATTGCCCATAATTCTTGTTGCCCGAGTGCTCCCAGTCGTATCTAACGAAAATCTACACGAGAATTTGTTCAACATCTTGTGAGACCTAGTTTTCATTTTTCTTTTTCATGAATTTGAAATTCGTATTTCTAAATAAATTTGGGTCATAGATTCATAGACAGTAACATATTGACCGATATCGGAGTGGCTAGGATTGTTTTTTTTTGTAACTAGGTAGCCATTTCAAGTAAAGGGAAACTTTCGAACACCATATACACATTTTTATAGTATACTGTAAGTTGTTATGCGTTTTTACTTTACTTATTATGTATAAAAGATTGTCCCTTGATTCCTTGTCATTAATCCAAGCAACACGTCAATGAGCATTATAGTATAATATACGCGTATTCAACGATATTTTGGTAATTTATTGGTTATGGTATATTCATTATTAGTCGAGGAAATAAAGCATTGAACCTGGGAAAGTTGGCGCAGTTGGATGGATTGAGATGCGGTTTTTTCTGCATTCGATTCAGAAAGTGATTTAGAAACTTTGTCCGGTATTTTTGTTTTACGGAAAAAATTTGTTGCATTTCTACAGCCAAAAATGCATTCTTCAAAGATGTACTTTTTGAGGTAAATGAAAAAATGGGCTCGAATTGGTTTCTTGGGGATTTTTGGGGTCGCTGAACATGAATATGATATTTAAAAAATTACCTGAGGTCCCCTTGGACCTCTCCGTGGTATACTAGCGTCCTGACGTCCTGAATATCGACGAAATTTATGAAAAAAATATTTTTATTGTTCGTCAACTGTTCGAAAGGTGATATGAAGGTTGCTAGTGATGATAACGACATGAAAAAACTCTTCTGCAATACCTGGTGTACCTTGCGTCCGGGTAACGACGTCATCTTCTAGGGATTTGCTAATTTTTCTTCATAAAAGGTAACAAATTCTAGCTGTCGGGGGTTTTTGAAGTCGCCGATCACGACTGTGACACTCACAATGTTCTGCAATTCACCTGGGGGTATTTTCGGGACACTCGAGCCCTGTGTATCCACGTCATCTTCTAGGAATTTCTTGTTTGTTTTAAATTAAATGTAATAAATTCTAGCTCTCGGGAGTTTTCAAAGTCGCTGATAACGACTATGACACTCACAATGTTCTGATAATTACCTTAGTGTGTTCCCGAGTCCCTGGAGCCCTCTGTATCAACGTCATCTTCTAGGAATTTGTTAATTTTTCGTCATTAAAGGTAACAAATCCTGGCTCTCGGGGATTTTCAAAGTCGCCGATCACGACTATGAGACTCGTAATGTGGTGCAAATTACCTAGGGGTGTTTTAGGGTCTCTGAAGCCCTGTTTACTTACGCCATCTTTTGGCGTTAATTTTTCTTCATAGAATGCAACATGTTCTGGCTCTTGGAGGTTTTTATTGTCGCCGATCACGATTATGATACTCACAATGTTGTGCAAATTCCTAGAAGATGACGTAGATACACAGGGCTCGAGTGTCCCGGAAATACCCCCACGTAATTTGCAGAACATTGTGAGTGTCACAGTCGTGATCAGCGACTATAAAAGCCCCCGAGAGCTAGAATTTATTACATTTAATTTAAAAAAACAAGAAATTCCCAGAAGATGACGACGTTACCCGGACGCAGGGTACACCAGGTATTGCAGAAGAGTTTTCTCATGTCGTTATCATCACTAGCAACCTTCATATCACCTTTCAAACAGTTGACAAACATTAAAAATTTTTTTTTCATTAATTTCGTCGATATCCAGGACGTCAGAACGCTAGTATATCCCCGGGGAGGTCCAAGGGGACCTCAGAGAATTTTTTAAATATCATATTCGTGTTCAGCGACCCCAAAAACCCCCAAGAAACCAATTCGAGCCCATTTTTTTATTTACCTCAAAAAGTGCATCCTTGAAAAATGCATTTTTGGCTGTAGAAATGCAACAAATTTTTTCCGCAAAACAAAAATACCGGACAAAGTTTCTAAATCACTTTCTGAATCGAATGCAGAAAACCGCATCTCAATCCATCTAACTGCGCCAACTTTCCCAGATTTGGCCTGTTTTAGTGCTTTATTTCCTCGACTATATACGAATATCACTAACGAATATGTTTTGCAGCGTGTAATACACGTATTTGGTTCACTATTTCGTTACGGACTCCCTATAAATTCACAAGTTCAGAAGAAATAATAGTAATAGGTGCTTCTATGAGTTATACTGCGTTAGTCCGCACAGAATGGTCACTATATTAGCTCTGAATATATTTAATATCTTCAATTGGTGGTATATTATATATACTCAAATAACACGATACCTTCTCCCTGCTATATGTACTTGAATTGGTACTACATCGAATTGTCTAACGGTTGTAAACGTCTGTATACCAATGTCATTTCCTTTCAAATGTCACAAAATCTCAAACTCAATGTGATCAATATCTATCACCAAAGCTTCTCAAGGCTTATGAAGAATCCAACTCTATAACATTACGTTACCTGCGTATAATTTCTCATGCATACCTCCTCCTGATCGTATATAGACATAAAATGAGGGCCATTTCTTTGGAAATTGTCACTTTAAGCTCAGATTATACTGTTTTTGGTTTGGAGTGCTATCCAAATGACAATTCCCAGATTGAAGCTCCCAATTGTGTGTAATTTATTGGTTAGTTATTATAATTCATAAGAGAGATTCATTTTGAGGATAACTTTGTCCAAAATCTCAAGTTATTTCACATGCGCATCTGCCTGAATTACCTTCTTGTATATTAAAAAATACCTTGCGAATATATTTCTGTTGATTTATGCTGAAGCCAAATAGCATAATACGTTCCCTCAGTTATAATCATTCCAGCAAACAGATTATGAATTTCGTATATTGTAACATGCAACTGTTTCAATCGCTCCTCAAAAATGGAAGATTTAGCCGTTTCTATACGTTCCGTGAGTCCATCGAACTGAACCAAATCTTACACGGAATGTGTATCTGTTTGTGGTATGTCGTGTATGTTAACTCGCTTCAGCGATCAAATCGCTGATTGTTATCCAATGGAATTTCGAGCGGAAGATATACTTCACTAGAAAAACTTACTCATATCCTTGATACTCTCATCCGTGGACAAACGTATCAGGATGACATTCATACGATCAAAGACTTCGATTCACAAGTTTTGAAATCGAACTTGTGATAGTTGTCTTATTTAGAATTTAAAACTTTTTCAATACCTATCATAACAACATTGTATTAATAAACTATAAAAGAGTTCACACTGTGGATATATTATGATACTATGGATAAGAAATTGTCACCCTTATCAACTAAAAATACTATTGAATTACTGAGGACCTTTCGACTACCAAGGTACCATCATCAGAGTAAACTAAATTATAAATTAAATTGTTCCTGTTCAAATACTATTTGGAAATAATGATGTAAACATTCTCTGAACTGATGATGGCTACTAGGTAGCTGAAAGGTCCTCAGTACTTCAATTTTTAGCTAATAAGGATGATTATGACATTGAATGACTTTTGTGGAATAAATAAAATCTAACTAGCTACCCTTCTTCAGGGCAGGTTTGAGGCTTGAACAGAAGCTGGCAGTTTCAGTTCAAGAGTCAAGCCTGCCCTGAAGATGCTACACGTAATGGTTGGCGAAACGTTGGCATCAAGTCGTGCTAATGTGACGCAGAATCCATCAATCGACCTAGAATTCTTTTTAATTTACTCTGATGATTGCTACTTGATAGCTGAAAGGTTCTCAGCACTTTACCAGTATTTTTAGGAGATAGAGGTGATTGTTTCTTGATTATAGTCATATAGCAATGTATCCACATTGCGAAAACTTTCATAGGCTGTTAACTGAAAACCACAATATCTGCATACATTGGATTGGATGTCAAGAGTGGTGGAGTAGATGGTAACTATGACATTTTTGAATCAAATATCACGGTCTTGTGAAATAGCCTTGCGAATATAAAACTATATTCGTTTGATAGCCTGCGGCAAATGTAGGGGTTCCAACGAATTTTTCTGTAACCGTCGACAAATTCGATCAATAATCAGGATAAAGTTTTGCATGCCAAAGCAAAAGTTTCGGTAGTAAGTAAAATTATCGAATGGTACGAAGTCCTCATTACAGATTCCTGGAGGGCTTTGCAAAGTTTATAGAAGCGCTTACTCGGGAGTAGCTCGATACGCTTCGAGATGGAATGGGCCAATTTACACTCTACACTGTAAAACTCCATTCTGCCTTAAGCTCGTCTCAATTTTCTGGGATTATAGTTACGTTTTCTTGTTTTTGTCACATGCATGCAACTGGTTGAATCAAATCATCCGGGAGAGATCCGGATTTTGACTTACGTCTCTTATATTTTCTATTCAATCGCTGTTCTAGATTCTATCCGAGAAATAAGATTGAAATAAAAGCCTTTCCATCGCGAAAAATATACGTTTTGAATACATATTGCTCGCAAACATAGTATGAGCTTACGAACATCAGCAATAATGGAACTCTCTTTACATTAAATGGTTTGAAGATAAGCTTGGAAAGTGACTAAGCTTACATTTACGTTAAGATGTAATTTGTGAAGTTTGAAATATATTTTAAAACTATAGGCTAGTTATCTTTATTGAAAGCAGCTCAGTTTATCATGATAGAACGAGAGGACCTGTAAGCCCCATGAAGAATTAAAATAAAGAAGAAAGGTTGTCCCAACCGTCACAATTGTTCAAACCGATAGAAATTTAGAATAGAACACAACGTGGGAAAAAATTAATCAGAGGCAAAGTGGAAAGCCATGAGCTAACTCTAGACTCTTGATTGATGTGAAATGAAAAATAGCATTGGTTGATACGAATCAAAAAAAAGATAGCGAAGAGAAAGTATAAATAGAAAAGCTCAATATTCCTCGGGGTCTCTATAATTTTGGTTTGTAATTGAAATAAAAAATTGAATTTCGTTTTTAAAAATTCCAGTTTAATGAATAAATAGAGCTAGCTGAAGTACAATAAAGAAACAATTACATCCACAAATTGAACATGAGCAAAACAAAATAGTACGTAAAGATGGAAATATAGTTGACATATATGTTAATATGACTATTTTCCAAGAATTAACATATAATTCATATCTGAGTAAAGAATCATTATTATAGAGAACATAAATGGCAAATGAGATTCATTTATTATAGTTATGAAAGGATTCATTGGTCGCATTCGAATTTGTGTTATTCACTGCAACGTGTTCCTGTTTCCTACTTTCCATTTACATAAATCCCCGTCTCTGTCGTATTAATGTTTTCAAAGTTGACAATGAAGGGCCTACGTTATAAATTTAATATGGCAAATAAGCCGAGGTATGTCAGAATGAAAAATCGACCTACAAATCTTATTATTCGGGTAGCATTTTGTTGGTGTCGGAAAACCTTCTAGTTAAACAATGCCGAACAAACTACTACTACATGTTGGCCCTAATTAGTGGCAGGTGATATCCACCGGTTTTGCAAAGCCGTAGATTCGCATGCTAATCACACCGCCAAACCTCCCGCAAACACTACCCTCTACTTTAGAACAATCCCGTACACGTTTAAAACTTCATTGAAAGGATTATCAAGGCCCATCATAATGCATGGAGACAAGCCCGTTGGCTTAGGCATCAAGGTTATGTTTGTTTCGGATAAAGAGCGTTTGACACTTGTTTTCGTACGTTAATCTGATTGATCTGAGACAATTCGGTTTAGGAATAATCTTCTCAGGGGGTGATCAGATTTTCTATCAACCTCACAATGTGAAATATTGTAATAACTCTGACTAATGGCTGATTATATATTCCTTTTCAACATATTGTCTATCAGAATGTGATAGAAATTATTGTTAATTGCTATGTGTTTTATAATATTCATTTCCTTTTGAAAATTTAGGGCTAACATTGGAATTGACATATGTCTGTGGACCATACTATGATATGCTCCAGTTTATGACAAATTAGATGGTTAGAATAATTAGTTCTAGTGATATCGGTATGAGAAGATTTGTAAAAAATTGAATCATCTATTATTCCTCTCAATGATCGTTAAACCCAGAAAATTGATGTAATATTCATTGTTTCCTATTTCAATAGTGAATTTAATTTTACAGTGCTCGATCTCCATCTCAATCATTTAGTCACCAGCCAGAGGCTATGTTGCAGCTGGTTACTCGTTTGTTTCGCCAATGCCACTTTATTTTGCAGGAACGCTTGAAAATCGGGTCTGCTTTGTGGCCAATCAAAAAATTGGAATCACCTTTCACTTAATTTGTACATTAAATTTTCCGTTATTGGGTAATTTTCGATCCAGGTCACACTAACACCTGCTTGTAGTGTATCCGTACCTGGATATTATTATGAGCATATACTAATAATGGGCTGCACTGCATGTATATGTATATGTATGTATAGGTTTGCATATAATTGCAGAGATAAGTACTCCTCGAGTGAAGATTTCCATGATTACAATACTCGGAATAAGAGAAATATTCGTACAGATTTTCCTAGACTTGAAAAATATCAAAGTGGCCCAACATTTTTAGCGTTTCAATATTTTAATAAATTGCCCGAACCCATCAGAGAGTTACCATTGAAGAATTGGAGAAATCATTAAAAAATATTCTCTTAATTGATATATATCTCATTCCACAGAAAATTTTTTAAAATAAGTTTTTAAATTTAATATTGTGATCTTATTTATATTTTATGATGACGAGTGTAAACATATTATGTACATAACACAGATGAAAAAAAATCTATTTATCTTTGCATATTCGCATGTTTATGTACGGTGTTCCACAGGGATCTCTATTGGCACCAACTTTGTTTCTGCTTCATATAAACAAACTGCTGGAAGTGACCACCTCTCCTGTACACAGTTTTGCAGATGATGGTACACTTCATACCTCTCTTTCATCTAGAGTCCCTATACCATCCAATGAAGTCAGTGAGACAAAGACAGGTTGACGCATATAATGGAGATCTGACAAAGATTTTGAAATGAGGATCTGATAATCTAGTAGAGTTTAATGCAGCCACAATTCAAGCTTGCGTCTTCACCAGGGAGGCGGATACCACAATCCCTAATATGATCATGTCAGGTACAACTATCCCTATGAAGTCTTCCATATCCATAGGTGGATTATCACCTATACCACCCTATCATGGGATGATTATATGAGGTTCAATGCAAAAACCGCTTTCCGGCAGTTGGTGTTGGAACTTTTAGGTTCACCGAACACTTTGAGGGTGCTTCACATCTGCCTCGCCTAACTGACGAGTTCATGAGAAAGGCGAAACATCTAATTATAGGACTTGTTTTTCTCTGTTGAGTCTGGTGATTCAAAACTTTGTCTATCAACAAAAACATTCACGAAAACATCGTAGGGTCCAGATGCAACATATAATTTCCTACAGGAAACAGGTAGAACTCTGTTAAAGTCTATTATTTATCACCTGTCACATTCCAAACTGGCCTATCGTATGCTACGTCTCTGCTCCAAGACCACAGAGTGTTCTAGTGGTAAGTGGCTTGAATTTGCTATACAATTTCCACGGATGAGGTAAATTAGTAAACCATAGACAAATTGATGTGAGATTACGGTATGTTGATGGTGCCTATCCACGATTACATCCGAAGCAGTTGAAAGCTTGAACTATAGGTTTTCGTAGCATTCATGGAGTGAAATGTACATTTTCAAGCTTCCGAAATCTATTGAAACGACTCGTATTGAACTAGTCGATGCTATGAATTTCCTGAAATCTATTCAAATTAGTCAATGCTTCCACGAGCGAATAACCGTTCCAATGTATCCGCCAGAGTAATAGATAACGGTATGAGTACTCGTTCTAATGCGAAGGCGTACGTAAAATCCTTATAATCGTAATGGAGTTAAAACGTGGCTGCGGAAGCTTCGACTGATTAAAATCAATGAGCAAAGTGGAAGCGCGTAATCTTCGTAGTTCACCGGAAGTTTGCAACTATCGATTGTTGCGTTTGTTGAATAACGACGAGATATGAATTCCATATCGCTACTTCCGATATTCAAATAACGCTGCAGGAATTAGATCTCGGGCGCGGGAGTACGTTCAAAATAAGAACTGGCAGGAAAATCGACGGAAATGCTGAGCGAAAACAACTATTCCGAGCCAATTTAATATCCATTTAGTGGATTCTAAGAACCTTGATCCTATCTCTCTTACGTATTCGTTGCCATTAAGGATCCGGGAAAGGATGGAAGCGAACTGAATTTTAGAGAGATCGTTCGTTTACTTGAAATATGAACCTGAATTGAATTTCGCAGGAGTCTGCGATTATTTTGTGTCGGTGCTTATTAATTTCGAAGCGCCAGGGTTTATTTATTATATTCTTTCTCCATGGGAAAACCACGACGTTCATCGATAACCGAGATTAGAAGGGGCGTTATATCGTTCAGTTTACTTATTAATTTCGTGCCGTGTTAATAAATTACGGCTTTGTACAGGGTACGGCAACTGGTATGACCCATATAAAGTAACATTCAGTCCTGTGGGCCTGGCACTATCATTGTTCAAATTCTGCTCCCGTAGCTGTGTATATGAACGACGTTTTTCGGTGTTTCATCAGATCCTGTCAACATTGTTGACTGTTGTAACGTTCCGCCAAGCGTTGGGTTTTTGTAATAATAAATCTGAACTTACTGCAGATTGCTCTAGATTTAATATTTCCCAAATAAGTGAATAGGTTCGGAATCCTATCTCACTTCTCGTAACACTTGAACTTGTAACAGTCGGCTGGGTATTATTTCAGGTAGCGTTAATACCTCATCGACGTGTTATATGAATTTTAAAATTGTTTGTTGGAACTTGTTCGGGTATCAGAGATCTTAGTTGATCCGTGTACCCTTAAGGTTCTTTTAAGCTGCCACCACTAGGCTTATATTTCAGCCCACCTAGAAGCTATTTTTAACTACTTTGATCCCTTGATCTCTTTCAAGGGACCGCCTCGTACAATTACTTATACTTATATCTTCATATCTATTCAAGCGTAAATTCTGATGGTCGCATCCGCTGATAGGTGACTAGGAATTACCAGTTAAACTCGTAAATCAAATTAAAAAAATAAATATGTATTGAATAAAACAAAATTAACAAAAAAATTGATACATTAACCAACGACGAACGATTATAACATTAATCCAAAATTTGGTTGAAGGAATGATAGCATAGATCTAAAAACGTCTAATTCAGGTTCACCCCAAAATGGGAACCTGTGAAACCGTTATCAATGTCGCTAGTTCTACTCCTTTCGCCAGCGAGCGAGTTCCTGCCAGGATCTCTGGAGAGTTTGAATCAAATGAAAGACTAATTAGCACACACGGAACGGTGATCGGTTTCGTGCTCGATCTCGCCGATGATTGATAAATAATGTTAAAAAAATTAAAGAATTCCTCCCTTTCTGGTAAGCTGGGGTAAACCTAACGACAAGATGCTCTATCATTTCCCCTAAGTAATCTCCGATAAGCGGAATTTGTATAGACACTCAAAATAGCCTGAATGGCTGGAAAAAATTATATTAACAAATAAAACAGTGGCGGATGGAACATGATCTGAATGGTAAATAACCACATTATATTATATTACCGATTCCGAGGTTGAAGTCAATATAACAGTTGTTCTTTGGCCATCAAAATGCACTTACCCTGTTGGTCTAACAGCCCAATTCCCTCTCGAACCCCATTGTAGTGATAAGGCACAAATAATTTAAACACTCGATTTTTACGTTGAATTAAATTTGGTATGATGTGGAATTGGCACAAAAAAAATGATTTTAAATAAGGGAACAAACATTTCACGCGTGACGCGGAAGACGCGAACAATTCCAGCGCTGCTTTAGCTCCCCCAGGGATGTACAACCCTTGTTGCATTGTTAATTTATTATCTATACATTTCTTGAACTTGATTTGTATATTCTGGACAAACATTATATTAATTGATTTGATTTAATTCAACAATGAGCATCCCTGTGGACATAAAGCAAGCTGGCCTTACCGACAAGTACCTGGTGGAGAACTAACTGAGAAGGTGGTTGAGAACTCCTTTTTTCCTCAAAGTAATTAGTTTTTATGATTTCATTGAAGCGGGGGGCCACCCCACTCTCAATCTTAGAAAATATGTTCAATTTCGAATTCCGGGATCAGAACACGCCCATGAAATATAACAACAGCCAATAGGAATCTAACTAGGCGAAAGAATTGCTCTGTTCAACTCCACGTAAACTTTTCCCGACTCGGGGAAAAAAGTTCCATTGATCTCGTGCCATGCTTACGTTTGTAAAACATGGTTGATGGCTGACCGGCCAATGATACAGGAAAGAGGACTCAGATTACCGTCGCTAGGTCTGTCTGGTATATCGTGTTCAAGATACAATGATTTATAAAATTTTCAATTTGAATTTAAATCAATATTATTCAAAGGCCCCAAAACAAAAAGTAATAATCCGTCGGATTATTACACTGTATTCTAACTATTTTATCAAATGTGCTGTTCATATTAGATACATTCAAACAGTGTGAGTTTTAGTGCGAGTTATATGTCATGGTATGAAGAAAAGCTTTTTAAAAAAAACTTCATTTGAATTAATATTAAAGCATCTACGTGAAGTAGTGAAATACAATGAATTATAATAATAGAGATACATATGTATTGGCATGAAAGTACATGGTCAGCAATGATAAGGTTTATCCTGTCACGGAGAGGCATCAGTTGTATACGATGTAACACGCGCAGTCTTTGTGTATCCGCAACATGACCGATTCAAAAGTAGATGAGTACATGACGAAGGCTGCCTCCTACTATAGCATCTAGCATCTATATTTTCTTGCGTGTAACCTCGAGCGATAGTCATATTGGCAAGTCCCACTCCTCCTCACATGGTTGGTCGGCGGTGTCTCTCGAACCTGTCGCGTTCTGTATGAAATAGGATCCCAAATATTTATAGTTATTTGTGAATTGGTAATACTTCACATAATAAATAGTGTCACTGATTGAATTGATCGGCTTTACTTCCCTAATGATGTTGTATAAGGAAAGTCTCGGGGATAGTATCGTAATTGGCAGCACTATCGGAGACTATTAATACTGAAAAATTTTAAAATTTGCGACATCGCTTTTTGCGTTTGTCGTGATAGAGATAATCCTGAAACATATAGGTCTTGGACCATTATATTTTAAGAGAGTGATTGGAGCCATCATATGCCCATTACGCTCACGGCATATAGTCTTTCGTCAGCCCACAATTAGGCGCATTCTGCTTAATCTAAGTACCAAAAGACCTACGGGGCCAGACAGAGTTTCATGTAGCATTCCCAAAGAATGTGCGCCAGCATTAACACCAGTTCTCTGCAGTTTGTTTAACCTTTCATTCAAACTTACTGTGAGTCGTTCTAGCTGGAAGACAGCTAGAGTCCAACCGATTCCAAAAGGAGGAAAGAAGGCCCTTCCTAAGAATTATGGACCCGTTGCACTATTATCTGCGATCTGTAAAGTGATGGAGAAAGCAATCAATATCGAACTCATCCAATACCCGAAGATTTCCGAAATGACTGGCAATATGGCTTTCGTCAGAAGAGATCAACAGGAGACCAGCTTGCCCACGTAACACAAGTATGGCAAGTATGGAAACTTTCGTCATATGATTGGCCGCCTCGGCTTTGTCGCTTCAACGTGTTTCCTCTAAGATAGATTACTCCATGTGGTGGTTGACGGAGTATGTTCCGATACAATGCCTATCAACGCTGATGTTCCACAGGGATCTGCCTTAGCTCCAACTTTGTTTCTGCTCCATATCAACTACGTGCTGGTGGTGACCACCTGTTCCGTCCTCAGGTTTGAAGATAAGAGTACACTTTGTGCAGAAAGGAGGATCGTACAATCCTTAATATGATGATGTCAGGTACAACTATTACTATGAAGTCTTCTATATCGATGCTGGGGACTACCACCAAAGACACCCTCTCATGGGATGATCATATGAGGTCCATTGCGAAAATCGCTTCCCAAAAACTTCCATTTGTATTATGTGCTAAGAGCTATTTAACATCTCAGCAACTCATAGTAGAATGGTGGGAGATGTCTCCTTCTCTATAGGTGTTTACATGGTCGGTATTCCTCAGAAAGCTCGTCTCTTATTCCGCCACGAGAGATTTCAAATAGGCGGACTAGACGAGCTCAAGCAAGTGCCACACCTTCAATGTCAAGCTCGAGACCTTCAAGAAACATTGGAATGATTTCCTTTAGGTTTTCCTCTCATGTAGTAAGAGTATAAAAAAATTTGCCCAGTGTTATGATATTCGAAACATTCGAGGAAGCATCATCAAAAATAGTGTCAAGCAAAGCTTAGCTGTCGAAATCTATGAATAGGTTTAGGCCTCCTTTCGAATTCTGGAAGAGCGTATCATCTGCAATATCCATGATATAAATTCATTGATCAACTTGAGGATTGGGAGTGAACTGGAAGGAAAAATAAACTTTGTTTTCACATAGAAATCAAGTATAATCAATTTATTCGTTACCTCCAACCACTCCAATTTTTCTAATTCCACTTTGCTGTTCACAATCATTAGTTTAAAACAAAATCGAACAGGCAATTTATAAAAGCAGAAAGGATTCGAATCTCAATGGTAGTTGGGGAAGGGGTAAATGAAAGGATGTCTTCATTTCCTACAAATAAGGCAGTTGCGAAATCGAGACGACACTTATTAAAATGTCGAATGAGATTACGCCGGAAGTTGTAGTATCTCAGAGTTGCAAATCAGACAGGCGATTGCCTGCTATTGCTGGATCTGATTAGCTATATCCAATAAGAAGTTTTCGAAGTTGCTTTCATAAAACTTTCTCCGCCGCTCATGCAAAGCAAAATAACACTGACGGACTTTTACGATCTGATTAAATGATATTAGCAAATCGATTTCAGGGTACTTTGCTATACGGTCCCTACAGATTTACCTTTCAAAAGTTGATGTAATTCATTTACTTCCTCGTTGAATCAATACAACTCTTTTCGTTAAATCGAACACAACGTGCAATATGCTAGTAAAGTTTCTATTAAACGTTTTGAATGGAAATTTGTAGAACCGGGGATCGCCATGTGATATCCAGGTTCATCGGGAGGTTTGTAGTTGATGAAAATCAGGACGAATGGAATTATGTCATCGTAGATTTTTTACACATCTAGGGAATAACACTTGACCTAGTTTTAAGACTTGTAGTCAATATACTGTAGGCCTCAGTATTCATTTGGAACTGACTATGAATAATTTAATGATACAATATTATGATATATCGTCAAATCGTTAATACAATGTTCGTTGATATCCAACTTCCTGCTCTGACATTGATTTCATGTATTGTAACAATGCGATTTTGCTTATAACCTATTCACAACATTGGATGTTTTAATATCCTTATGTTTGTTCATCTTGTCTAGTTACTAGAGTACAACGTCGAATATTATTCAATTAGAAAATGGAGTACTCCCTTGCATTTACCTGGTGTAGGATTTATTTGAGAGATTTCCTTTATAGTTACATTACAGATATCTGCATGTATTGAATTTACCTGGTTCAAAAATTATTGGAGGGAACTCCTTTATCGTTACATTACAGATATCTGTATGCAGGGTGCATGCATCCTCTTTATACTTCTCCAATATTAATAAGCCATAAAAATAATGAATTGATTGACCTATTTTAACAGCATGTGCAGTGATATTGAAGAGTTAAAAATAGGAAAAGACATATGCGATCACAATTATTCACTACACAGTAAGAGAAGTCAATACCAACATGGATCCTTGATAACAAGTATCATTCAACGTATTCCTCACTAACAACTCAGATCACTATGAGGTAAAATCTGTGTATCATTGGGAAAATCTGACCACCACTACGATCTGTGCCACGAACCAATCCAACATCTCCATGCACAGTTTGGCATTAAAACTCAGCCGACTGGGATGGTTTTTGCAGTTTCTTTTCCCAGTTCTCTTGTAGAAGCGTTTATTTTGAATATGATGAGCCAATGCAATATGCCAGAGAGATCTCGGATATTATCAAACTAGGAATGGATACTTGCATATCCCGTACCAATAAATCACCGTCATCTGGTGAACCATGGTTCAATAGAATCTGTTCTAGAGCCGTTACTTCAGATCAAACTGCACATCGTCGTCGGCGCGACCAGATCAGAATATGTTGAAGTCACAAAAGAGGCATATAATGCCAAAATAAGATCAGAGCTTTTCACTACCAGTTAATTCCCTCTCATAACTGAAGGAGATGGCACACTGGCTATTACATCACAAGAGAAAGTAGACCTTTCTGCTAGAATGGTTGCAGCAAATTCTTCTTTGTATCCATAAGGGAACTCCAAAACTATAGTTCAACCAATACCAAAAAATGGGAAGAAGACCCTTCTCAATAATTATAGACATATTGCACTATCATCTGTTATCTCTATAGTGCTGGAGAAAGCAATCAACATCGTGCTCAAACAATACCCAGAGAGCTCCAAAATCGCTAATGACCGGTAATATGACTTTCGTCATCAGAGATCAACAGGATGCCTACGTAACACATATATGGCAGACATCTATTGAAAAATAAGGAGAATCTCTAGCTGTAGCATTGGATATCTTCAGAGCATTAGAGCCAAGACTGACACCAAGAACTTCTGGGTAATTTCCGTCATATGATTTGCAGCCTTGAATTTGCCGCTTACTATAGAATTTATCTTCAGATAGATCACTTCATGTGTTTGTTGACAGAGTATCTTCCGATACGAGAGCTATTGACGCTGGTATTTCACAAGGATCTGTATTGGAAACAACTTTACTTCCGATCCATATCAACGATCTGTTGTAAGGGACCACCTGTTGTCCACAGATTAGCAGGTGACGTTGCACTCCATATCGCTTGTTTATCTAAAGACCATGTATCCTCCAATGAAGCCAGAGCAGCGAACAGAGACAGGTTGACGAAATTAATGGGAATCTGGCGTTGATTTGGAAATAGGGATCTGATGATGATCTAGAATAGTTTATTGCAACTAGAAGTCAAGGTTGCATCTTCTCCAGGAAGGGTAATCCCACAATCATTAAGTCATTTACAACTATCCATATATTGTCTTCCAAATCCATGCTCGAGTTCATTATCAACAGCGCCCTTTCATTGCAATGATCATGTGAGGTCCATTGCGAAAATAGTTCAACAAAAACTTGGTGTTCCATTCCGTGCCGTAGTTTACATTACAGCAGCTCCTCATTATCAAAAAAGCACAGATTTGACATGTCCTGGAATACTTTTCATATGTTTGGTTCCCAACATACTCTGAAAGTGCAACAGGGTAGATATGTCTTTCAAATATCAAAATGCTACTTTCAAAATGACATTAATTTGTAATGAAAAAATTACTGAATACAATAATGGTTACATAACTACTTCGAGCTTTGTTAACATGTGAATTACACTACTATGGTAAATGAGGAATGTATTACTTAAAAACCTTTGTTCATTCATTTATCTACAATATACCTGAAATTGAGACATACTCGTATACTGGAGTCAAATCATGATAATACTTCAGTTCTAAACGACTATTAAATGCGAAAACTATAAAATTGTAAGAGACAACTCGATTAACTCCAGCTTGTTACATGTTTCCATGGAAGGTTATCGATTAAAACCGGATTCGTTGTCATGTCAGCTTTGAAAATAAAGTTTGAGGAGCTTCTTTGAAGTACCGAATAATGTTTCAAAGAAATTTGACGTCGTAAAACTTAGTGCTCGAAATTGTTGGACAGATCATTACATTTGTTTGTTGTAACTTTCAGGGATTTTATTCCATCTAGATTCTTTTTCTATGTATTTTATCTCTTACGAGCTGCAGAAAAATACATCTTTATTTCGAAATAAAATCAGCCTGGAAGGCGAACGAAATCTTCCTACGTTGTTTTCTTATTATTTCGCTTCCAGCACTTTTGTTGCATTTCGTTCAAGTGATTTAATTTAACGACGTACAATGATTCGAACAACAATAACATATCAGCTCCTCTATTGTAACATTCAACTAATGATAAAAAATGTCTCCATATGAAAGTGCAAATGGAGACAGGGCTGGACTGTGCGACAATATCACCGTGGAGTTACTCGCGCACCTGGGTCTATTTTGAAATCTACACACCACGAAGTGGCATTTTAATTCAAGTTTGTAATGGTGTGAACCCCGTTACAGGGTTTCAGTTTAGTATTGTTCCAATTGTAATTAATTTGATTAAATAAGTCCGGATGACTCAGGCCCCCGACATCTATGTTATAATAGCGTCAATTAAGAATGGCACTCAATTAGAATTGTCCGTAACAACAAGAATATCCAATGAATTATCACAAATCTTTCACGTTGTGTCGAGTTTCAATAATTGTAAGTATTTTTAAGAATATTTCTATATAATATCTAGAACAATAGACTCCAAGAGTCATTAATAATAAATAGGACGAAGTATACGTGCATAATCACGACTTATCTTTAACGTATGCCAGATTTTCTATTCTCGGTTTGATTTAATCAAATCAGTAATTGACCAGAATACGTTCAAATCAGTCCGATGGCGTCTGTAGCAAGACCGTTTATGCCTGAAATAATTAAGAGCAATTTGAGGAAGGATATGTGTGCCCGGAGGAACAGGATCGCCGCGCCGAGCGTGATGTGTAGAGGTAATTTGAAACGGACATGGCCAACTATGATAAAGAGCTCCCTCGAGGAATTTCTTACAGGATCAATTGTAAGTTCCTTTAGTTGAACAGGCTGCAACCAGCACTGGTGGATATTACAATCTGCACGATTTAGTGGACTATAATTCACACGAGACAATATTCTTAGGATCTTTAATGTGAGCGTATGTACCAACCATGTTGCAGATTCCTTTTGACTTAAATAATATCTATATGCAAGGACATAGGATGGATCATGCGATAAATAAACCGATCAAAAGAAATGGTGGAAATCGCTATGAAGAGTGGTTTCACGATTGTTCTAGAGTACCTAGTTGCGAGGAGGCCATATAAGAACCAACGAAAATTTAAATTTGTCCAAACACTACCTTTCCTGACAGTGATAGCGAGTTTTGTGGCTATGCTTCTGATACGCTACTTTATATCCATCTGCTTTTTGTTGTACATCTATGTAGAGTTATTCAATTCAAGCATGATGGAGTCTAGAACCATTGATTGAACGTATAACTCTTTATCAACAATCTCACTGCACGCCATCGTTCCTCTCGAATCTATATATTATCGAGCAAAATGAACAAGATGATTTTTAGAATGAAATAAAATCATGTACCAGGCCATTGATGCGGCAGATGTACTTCAACGGCTGCAACTGAGGGCTTTCTTATAGGTCCTTATAGATGTTACAATCAAATGAAGATCCTATAATATTTCTATACAGGCTTTTTGCTAACCCTTGACATGGCGATTATGGCAGGATCGCCATGTGATATTCAGGTTTCAGGGATTCGAGTAATTACTCTCTACTCATCAATATGTAGCAATATAAAGATTCTCGACCCAGTATGAATTTATATAAAAATTCTCGGGAAATAGGTCACAATAACACTCTGTTTTGATTTTCGTCTTTACGTACGTTTCGGTCTCACGACCTTCATCAGAAGACTTATTATGTAAAAAGGGGTTAATTGAAACTAATTAGCACAAGCGTCCATATCGCATAATTTTCAATCAGAAATCCCACGCCGTCTAAACGAACAGAACCACGAATAATCGAAAATTGTATCGTTAATATTAAAGTATGTTTTTTTGTAACAAGAATCCACTGTTCAGTAAAATTCTCATAATATGCAAACGCATATTGCTATGGTCTCAAAGCAACTGAAGTTCGAAGCTATTTGTTGATATTTACTCGAAACAGATGTAGATTTATGACGTACTTGAAAAGGTTTTAGACCTGCATTGGAATTCACTTTAAGCGTTCTTCCTAAAATATACTTTTCACATTATAAAGACGCATGTAGCAATTTGCAAGAGTTTTAATTGATCAAGTTAGTATAAATCTGACTCAATCCCTGAATATCATTCCTATGGTTCACAGAATTGGAATCCCGTTTTATGTGAATCATCTCCAGGATAGATCTTTTATAATAATTGGTTTCTTTAGTTAAAATATTAACATTTTTGTAATCAAACTGATGGTTATAATCAAAGCAGTGTTTAGCAAGGGCTGTGGAATTTTCTAAGTTATTATTTCTTGTGCTGTACTTATGACCGTACATTCTTTTTTGTAAATATTGCTTAGAGATTCCAGTATAAGTTCCATCACATGGACGCTTGTGCTAATTAGTTTTAATTAACCCCTTTTTACATAATAAGTCTTCTGATGAAGGTCGTGAGACCGAAACGTACGTAAAGACGAAAATTAAAACAAAGTGTTATTGTGACCTATTTCCCGATAATTTCAATATGTAGCTGTTGACTAGTTTATAAGTGGCACTTATGAACCCCGTAAAACCCTGAGATAATATAATTCCACCATTCCAATGACACCAACTACAAACTGCCAGAGCCTTGGACATTAACGTGGCGAACCATACATTCAGGACTCCTTCGAATGGCGATCCTTTTTAACAGCCCCATACATGATGATCTCCCTCTTTCTAACCCTTGACATGGCGATTCTGGCAAGATCGGCATGTTTTAACCAGTTTTTAGAGGTTCGAGTAGTTACTTTCTACTCTCCAATATGTAGTTATTGACTGATATATGATTATTTATAAGCTGTGTAAAACCCTACGATGACATTATCACACCATTCCAATTACACCAAATGCAAACGACCAGAACCTTAAACTTCCACGTGGCAAACCATACATCCAGGGCTCTTATACATGATCTATCAACATGTTGATCTTCCTTTTGCCAACCTTTAATATGGCGATTTTGGCAGGATCGCCATGTGATAACCAGGTTTCAGAGGTGCGCGATTGATGATAATTAAGTCGTGAGAGATTATAGCATACTGGATTTCAGGGGCTTATCACAAATCTCACCCATATAGTAACAGACCTACATACAATTGATGACTTGAATAACCTGACTTAATACTAACTGTGATAGCACTGATAACTCATATCTATCTATATTACCTCAATAATACTGCCCTTAATCAATGTACTACAGATCTATTAAATACTCTATTATAGATACATTTCAAATATTCATTTTGTTAATCTACCGGTCATTGAAATTCTATAAAATTGTACTCACCTTGACCTCAAGTATTATAACAACTCGACCCTGCTGATATTGCGTTTATATCTATCTTCAGGTACTATTTGGATAACGTTACCTTGTTTACTGGATCTGATCTTGAGTTATTTAAGAAACTGGACCAATCTATAGAATTGAACACATCTAGGATTTCTTATAACTTCATTACAAATTATCATTTCTTGTTAATGAGATTGATTTTGATGCAATTTGAGTGGTGAGGTCAGTGTATGTCCAGGTAGGTTAGTAGGAAAAGGAGACATCTTCCGAGATGACCGCTCAAAGAGTTGATGGCGATTCACGTCAGATGTTTCCTCAAGTAGAGTAAAAAGACAATTTCCAAGTGACGAACAGTGTAGAACATGAACGTCTTCCGATATGAATCACTTTAAGCAGCAAAATGAGTTTGATTAGTTTTATCGCAGGTATTCCGTCTTTTGAGATAAAATGAAGTATACAAAGTGATGAGTAGGTTTGCGCCATCAGTGTGAAATCGAATGAAAACAACACAGATTGCTGCGAATTAGATTTCCAATCTGTCGGTTGGAACATAAATTAAATTTTCATCCAGAGGCAATCTTTTAAAAAATGTTTACCCTCGAGAAAGTGAAGTTTGTAGAAGTTGAAAGCAAAAGCCGAATTGTTAAATCAACACTCGCGAATACGTTCCCGCAGAAAACGTGTCAGGTTTAAAAAATACGAAGGAAATATCGAACAGATGTATTGGCCATGGTAGTGTACGTGAAACAAAAAGAAAGGAAGAAGGACGAACGGTGCGAGGGGAATTTTGTATTCACGCTCGAACACATCTTTGAATGCTACGTGCAAATTTATGATAAAAACTTTCGACTGGAACTTTCTGCGGAACAATAACCATATAAAATATCACAACCGAAGTTTAACAATAATGAAGTATCCAACTATTGAGAGCACAAGTTTAAGGTCATAATTCTAAAATAACAGACATTTTGAAGATTAATAACAACGTTATGGTATGATATTGATGCTAAATATGAATCCTGATAGTATTCGACTCAAAGATAACTGATCCATGTTTTGAAAATTGTGCATTTATTTCAGTTCAGGTACAATGTTTTTTCAAGATTTGTAGTAATGCTTTTGATGAATTCGTAGACGGAGCGTCGTAGTAACTGATCACAGGTCTTATGAGGAAATCTATTTTATGTAATTTAACTGACGAATATAATTTAGCGCATGAGGGTTCATAATGGTTAATTTAAATAAATCTCTCTTTTCAAAAAATGCAGGGTATTAATTAATGGTTATTTTGATATGGATTGGTTGGGTCTTTTTTCATTAATTTGAAACTTCCTGACTTTAGAAAATCTAATGTTTCATTGACATAATTATCGTGGTCAATAGCAATGACTGTATTACATTTAGATGCCTTCGTGAAACTATATCATCACTAGTTACCTCAATGGCCTTTCCTTCCCACCACCACCCTGCCCAAAAGCAATCTGTCATGAACTCCTTGGTCCACAGAGCTGTCAACTTATCTCAACCACAATCCTTAAAATCAGAATTAAAACATCTGTCTTATTATGAGAAACTTTCTCCCATTATATCATTCAAAAAGCCATAAAGAAATATACTTCGCCTGCAATTCCAACTCAACCTGAACCGCAAACCCCCTCGTGTTATTTCCACTGCCTATCTTCCATATATTGAAAATTAACAGATCCAATTTCCAAAATCCTTAAAAAACATAATATTTCTACTCGGTTTTCCAAACTTCCAAAATTATCTCAGTTTTACAAACCTATCAAATATCCCCTTTCTCTTCTCCATTTAGAAAGTGATTATAGCATTCCCTGTTCTGGCGGTGAAGTCTACGTTGGTGAAACAGGTCGTACGGTAGCTGCTTTAAATGAACATGAGAGCTGTACAAGGCTTCGTGACACCAGTATATCTGCACTTGCGAAACAAAAGTTTGACCAGGGCCGGATTTAGAGTGGTGAGGGCCCGTGGGCACAAGTTTAGTGGTGGCCCTCATGGTAGACGGTAATATTAAATGCCACAAAATATTTTTACAATACAAAATTATAATGTAATGGCCCTGAGTTTGACACTGATCATCAAATCCTTACTAGCCTGAACCTCGAACTTCTATCAGCGAAAATTCCTTGATGCGATAATAATCCTAAAGCATCCAAATAATCTAAACCATGACTCAGAATATTACCTTCCCAATATTTGGAAACCCATCCTCGAAAATTCCACTTCTCACATGATCACACAACAGCAGGGTCAGGTGCTAGAACGGAGTTAACTACCGGAATAACGACAGTGAATTGTTTAGGGTGAATAATTTTATCCTACAATAAATACCGCTACAGAAACCAGTAGAATCAGTTTCAGTTCAAGCCTCAAGGCTGCCCTGATGATGCCACGTAGTATCCTGAGTCATGGATCAGACTATTTGTATGTCTTATGATTTCTATCAGCTTCAAGAATTTTCCGCCGATAGAAGTTAATAAAGAATAAAGGCAGTGAACTATGGCCTTCAGTTTTCAGTTCAAACTTCAAGCCTGCCCTGAAGATGTCACCTGTAATGGTTGGCGAAACGTCGGCATCAAGTCGTGCTATTGTGACGGGGGAGCAAAAATTCGTCGACATTACTACGATTTAACAATCTTTCATTAATTTTTTGCCTCATAATCATGTTTTCCCAAATTTGATTCGATTTTCTTAGCATATTTAAAAAAATCCTGAAACGTTCAGCAACATTCTCATAAATTAATAAATATTTTCGCTCATAGTTACACTCCACAAGGATCGCTTGATACTCTAATCGTTCTATAGCAAAACTAGTATCAAGTTGTTACGTTTATTACCAATTATCCTCAACGATTAATTCAACGACTCAACTTCACTAACGAACTTCAGTTTGTACAACTTGTAGCGAGTAATATCACAACTATTACGTTCCTTGAATTATAACTTTCATCTGGGTCAACTTTAGACGAAACCCTGGAGCAATTATCTCTAAACGGACATCAGACGTAACTTAAATGAAACCGCCTTCAGTGGTGAGATAGAAATGATAACGATTGCCTTAAAGAAAATTTCTCTTTGTCGCCGCTTCGTCCATTCAATTTTCTTGAATTGGACAGAGGATGACGCGTTCGCTATTGTACACGTATGTTGTAAGTTTTCTATTAACAATACGAATTCACACAGATTGCTGAATGATTCTCATCCCATCATGTCTCTAGAAGTCGAACAAGAAGGGATTTATTTCTGTGACATATAACACACTGGAGATCCTCTTCTTCATCGTGGCACTCTTAACTGTTCAATACTAAAAAAGTACCTACTCTCTAGAATTCTTGAATTCCACTTACTCAATTACTGTGAATCAAACTAATCAAAGGAACCATTTTCTACTCTCAGTAGTCTACTCCATGGTATCGGCCAAGAGGTTTGGGACGTGCACACAAATAGAAAACTTTCTGTCTCTGGCGGAGTTTTGGTTCTGGTCGGCCTTATCTGGGACAACTCCGCGCAGGGTGACATATTCTTCCATCCTTGTCATCGAGGTCAATCGATTGTTTCAAATAGTTTTGAATAACTGTATATAAATTTTGTATGGCATTTCTTACATGTCCACTCAAATTTGTTCTATGCTCCATAATAATCTACTACATTTACTTACAAACATTTGAAATCTCTTTTTATATATACGTATCTTAGTACCGGGATATCAAAAATTATCTTGGTCAAGGGTGGTTGTGAAATCTAAAACGTGTGTCTTACTTTACGTTTGAAATAATTATGTCACTGTCACACTGACATCATCAATAACCTTCAAATTTCATACCTATTTATTTCAGTTGCAAAACAATGTTGAACTACAAATTATGAAATAATTATGTGAATTTTGAACCTTGTCAGAGGTCGTGATAGCCACAATCCGGGTCAAAAACTGTTTTGAAATAGTTAATTTTCCGTAAATCGAATGACGTTCACGTGAGAAGCCTGTAGCACGCGAGTTAGAAAAGTGCAAACTGGTTGTACCTAATACGGCTTTACGACAACTTTTCGGGTGCCGTTTTCGCTCCATGTAGTTAGATTTAGTATCGGACCGTGCCCGACGGCCCTTCTCTTCTCGATAAATGTCCATTAAATAGGAAAATTTAATTAAAACAGTTTGAGCTATTCTCAGATCTCAGCTACGCGCGTCTAACGTGCGACGTACCAAAAGAAATTTTCTCGCGACTAAAATATACACGAAGCGGGTAAAAGCTAGCGGCCTATAGCCAAAAACACTTTATTACAACTGGCGCCTGTCGCACGGGGCAAGGAACGACCTCAAATTAACAAGACCGAGGTAAAATGTATAAACTCTAAATTACGCGCAGCGAGCTCCTCGAGGCATATGTCAAAATGATTTCGTTCGTAGCTAATTACAGAGGACGTCTGGCGTTCATGCAATTATGATTTTAGATAGTTCGAACCTTCTAATTTCGATAGGCCACGTGAAAATCCTGGAGTCCAAAGCGCTAAAGACTTCTGAGTGTTACAATATTCGTATAAAATTGCGAAATTTCGCACTTTCAGAAACTTCAAATTAATTATGACATAATTATTTCAAACGTAAAATAAGACACATGTTTTAGATTCCACAACCACCCTTGACCAAGATAATTTTTGATATCCCGGTACTTATATCATTTGCATATTTTATTTGACAAATGTAAACAATAGCTTATACATGCAATAAATACTATACTATACTCCACTGGCTGACAAGTTATTCATTAACCTGGGGAGCATGATGAACACTCTAGTGTGGAAACTACCCTTTGGTGGCCTGGTGAACACTCGTCGGTGGAAACGGCTTCACTAGATGACACGTGACACGGGATACAAAGGGCTCTGATCGGTCTAGGCATTAAGGGGCCACAATGCCCCCTCTTAATTATTATTGATAATAAATACTCTGATGATGACTACTTGGTAGTTGCAAGGTCCTTAATGCTTTTTATTTTTATTGGATAAGGGTGATTATTCCGTAGCAGTGGACGTCAATTTTTGAGTGACAGATCCTCCATTATATGCACCTAATATCAGCTTGTATTCACATTTCATCTCTCCAACCTGGTTATCAAAACGGGTGACGAAAATCAATGTTCGGTTGTGTTAAGCGAACAGTGCAGCCAAATGGGTATAAAAATATGCCAAACCCGAAAATTCTTGGGAAATGGATCCATTTTGATAGGAAAAAGTGCATCCTTTTCAGAATTTCAGAATGAATTTTGGTATTCTGTGTTCGATTTCATCGACAATATTGCCGAATGTATACCCAAAAAGGACCCCGCTAATTCCTTTTGGGAATTGGGTCTTGGCGTATTTAAGCTTATTAATCATTTTCCAATTATTTTTGAAGTGATCCAGAAGAAGGTATATTTTTTAAGCTATTGCATATAGCTTTTATCGCGGGCTTTGAGCGCGGCGACCAAATCAAGAAATTCCGTAAATAAAAATAATGTAAGACCTAAACACCTAACATGTGTCAAATTAATTAATTAATTTGAAGTTTCTAAAAGTGAGAAATTTCGCTATTTCATACGAATGTTATAACACTCTAGCGCTTCAGATTCCGGGATTTTCACGTGGTCTATCGAAATTAGAAGGTTCGAATTATCTAAAAACATAATTGCATGAACTCCAGACGTCCTATGTAATTAGCTACGAACGAAATCATTTTGACATATGCCTCTAGGAGCTCGCTACGCGTCAGTTAGTGTTTATTCGTTAGACGCGCGTAGCAGAGACCTGAGAGTACCTGTTTCTATTAAGTTATTGCATATATTGCATATAGCTTTTATCGCGGGCTTTGAGCGGGGCGACCGAATCAAGAAATTCCGTAACGAAAAATAACAGGAACTCGTTTATGTTGCGCTCTTGCGCTCTCTCGGGTGACTAATATTGAATAATTGTATATCACGACAAAAAACGATAATTCTACATTCAAGTTTTATAATAATCGAAGGCAAGCTGCATCGGCTGCATCTTTGTTGCAAGAATTCAAAAGACTGCCTTTAAATAGTGTTCAGACGACAGCTCAAAGTGTCTTAGATTTCATTAGTAATAGAAATGGCATTTCAATAATGACTTTCAATTGCCAAAGTCTAAATAGTCACAAATACGATTTACAAGATTCAGTTACGAGACAAACAAATGTGTTACTTCTTACCGAAACTTGCATGGCGCATGATAATCCGATTGAAATACCTAATTTCAATTGTATTGTTCAATTCAAACGAGATACTGTTCCAGAAGGTGTGGTAGCTATTTACCAAAATTATAATAATGTAACTAATGTTATGACTCCGAATATTGAAAAAAATATTGCACACGTTAGCGATGTTAATGTTAGGTGCTCATTTGTTGGAGATATTTGTGCGTGCTCATGCAAACTTAGAAATGGCCTACACATAGTCATGGTAGCAATTTACATTTCTCCGAATCCAAAATTGGACGAGGTAGAGCATTTTATTCATCGCACTTTACTGGAGTACACTGAAGAAGGGTCGAAAATACTTGGTACAAATGGTAATAAATTTCCACTTATCTTGGCTGGCGATTTCAACATCAACTTCGCTGATGAAAAATCAGAGCGGTTGACAACTTTTCTTTCGGAAAAATTGAATTTGAAAATGAATAATGATCCACAAGAATCCACAACAAAATATGGAACCACCATTGACGCGGTATTTTCCAGATATTTAGAGGATATCAAGTCTCAAACTTATGTTTCTTATTTCAGTTATTCAGTTACCATAAACCTATAGTTTCAATGATAACAAATTCCTGAATAACCTACATGTATTGTAAGATAATAAAAATATTTTAAGCGATATTAACTTCTCATTTATTCAATAAAAGAAAAAAAAATGTTTTCTTATCGGTCACCACGCTCAAAAAGTGTAACTTGAATTAATATCAAAGACAAAACTTGAATTAAAATATCAAAGAAAAAAAAAATACTGCATAAACTAAAAAAAATAAATAATTATAATTGCATAAGTTGAGAAAAAATGCTATGCAATAGCTTTACCGCGGCAGTCCCCGAGTGCCACACGTATTTTTTTTTTATTAAAGGGGAGTTGGGGGAATTGGGAGGGGCTTCAAAATTTTTTATGGGAGAATAACAATATTATTCAGCATAAGCTACAATGAAGCATGTTGAAATCTGTTCGTTTTTGGAGGTTGGCGCATTGATAACATTCGTTGAGAATAACATGGACTACATCATATCAAAAATTCCGAAATATCCACCGAGACCCAATTCTCGTAAGGAATTCGGGGGTCCTTTGCTGATTTGCTAATTTGTTATATACAAATTATATTTGTTATTAAATATACGAATTTGACCAAAATGTCGAGTTTGTAGTCGTTGTCGGATAATTTTGATCTCCTGAGTACGATTCTATTGCTATTATTGTCTTTAAATGTATACATAAATTTTAGAATTGTTATAAACAAACTGTTTATCAACAAATAAAGAAAAAAGAAATGTGACATTTTTATTCATTCTTATATAATACGCACACCCAGAACTTGTTTTTTTTGACAAAATGTAATTGTTTATAACAATTCAAAAATTTAATTATGCATTTGAAGACCATAATAGCAATAAAATCGTACTCATGAGGCTAAAATTATCTGACAACGGCTATAAACTCAACATTTTGGTCAATTTCGTATATTTAACGATAAATATAATTTGTTTATGGCAAATTAGCGAATTTGTGGGTATACATTCGGCAATATTGACGATAAAATCGAACTCAGAATATCAAAATTATCCGGAAACGATCCTGAAGACGGAATTTTGGTCGAATTCATCTATTTTGTTAATGAATAAATTGTTTATAACAATAAATAGTCTTTATCGGATCAAACACGGTCAAATTTTGCATTTTTTGGAAATTCTTAGGTAATCTCAAAATCGAGCTAATTAAATTGTTTATTTGTTTATAAACAATATAAACAATTTGGGCAACTTTACTTATGGTCAACTTTTTTTCTGATGACATTCTGAAGGCTTTGTCCCATCAAAATCGATTTATTTCCCAATGATTTACGGGCTCAATAACCATTTGACTGCACTGATTCCCATTCAATATATTCGAACTATTTATTAAAACAGGTGACGATCATCAAAGTTAGGTAGCGTTAAGCGATGTAAAATGCATTTTAATCCTGAGAGGGACCGGCTAGTTTATGTAACAGTTGACGATCGCAACTCTCAGATTGAAGGAAAACGCCTCGCTACTGAATAGCGATAATACATTTATACAGACCGATTACAATTCTTCCGTTACGATACTTATAGTGAGGGACATAATAAAGGAATCATTTCCCAATAACATATTATAAGTCTGAACAGTCATTCAAATGCGTGGAATGGACACACCGTACTGGACAAATGGCAACATAATTCACGTAATTTGAATTAAACATCCCAACGACGTCGACAAAATATCGGAAATTGGTGAAATTAATTCTGACAGCTTATTGTATTAATGTGGAGTGCAACTAAAAATACGATATACGCATGCATTCGCACACAAATCGAACCAATAGAAAACCGTAATCATGTCTGATTACGGTTCCGACTAATAAAGTACAATCTGAATAGCCTTAATAATTAATCATGTAGAATATGCGTTGGGTTTTGGTTAACGCCCAGTATTTACAAACATCTTTATCGTTGCAGTCAGTGAATAATTATCATTATTCGTACTTATTATTAAGGAAAATAGTGATTTCGATTTGCTTTCATTCTTTAGATGATAAAATTGGTGATATTTTGATTATTTTCGCCTAAATTTCCTAGAAAATATCAAATTTATTGTGAATTATCTGTCTTCGATTTAGTTTTCGTTTGTTTTTTTTGCCGACGCTTCTCAGTGGCCAGCGTCGAGCTGCTCCAAGGCGGAAAAATTACAAAAAGTCACATTCGAATTGCAAGACGAAAGCAGTTCCGAGTTGCTCGACCGGAAAGACCCTTATTAGGGTGTGTAATTTTATTAACACTGTAGGTACCTGGTACCAGATTTTATTATGGATGAAATAAGGAATTTTTGTTTCGTGATAAAAACTGGTTTAAATTATATCCCACAAAATTTTATTTCTAAAATGAATAGTTTCGAAGCTTATAGCTGTGCAAAATGGCAAGTTCCGACTTGCTCATATCGTGAAATTTGGGAAAAAGATGTACAAACGCCAATGGAAAAACAAAGTGTAAGGCGACGTAGTGATGGAGGGGGGTCAAAAAAAAATAAGACTCGAAGACTACCTCAAAAAAAGGGTTGAAAACCTGTTTCTTGCATATACTAAAGGGTTGCACAAAATATTTTTGACAGTAAATTCAGGGTATTGGTTAGTTTTATCAATGCTAACATTTTGCGCCGGATTATCACAACAGGTAACAAAGTCACTAAAAAAAGTACAACTTGAGTCCATAGTAAGATATCGTTAGAATCCCTAATTCAGCTCAAGACTTAAAGTTTGAATAGTCTTGTGTAAAATCGAATGAAATCGTCGTGATTAATCAACGCCAAGTTACAATAGGAACTAATGACGACTATAAACGGAAACGTTTTCTTAATCAATAAGTTCGTCAGTGGTGAAGAGCATCAACTCACCATGCCATACCACTAACGAGTCGGCTATTAATTGAGTTTCCCATCAACCAGCCCACCACCGCTCGTTAGTTGATTACGTGAATGCGAGAGGCAACCTTTCACGGAGGTATATATCTGGAAAAGTTTGAGCAAAGTTCGCTTCGGAAATTGGGTTGCTTATCATTCACCTCATATTATATGATCAGCTAGCTTCTTACAGACAGGAAATTGTTACCGCTACTAAAATTTTCAGATATTCCAGTTTCCCCGTGAACACACATCTCTTCCTTTAACTGATTCAGAACTGTACGTTCAATTTTTGTACGCGCTCGGCATAATAAACCCAGCGCGCCGCCCCGCTCTACGAGTTCGGCAACTGCGGAAATTCGGTAAACGTCGCACACCTTTCTGCTAATTGAAAATCATCACGGATTTTTACGCTTTTCATCGAGAGCATGCTGAAAGAGTAATGGTCTGAGAGAATAACAAAACAATTTCGAGACACGGAAGGATCAATTTAGGCCTTCTTTCTTTTCTGTGCGTCTCAAGTTGGTACGATTGCCAAATGTGGGGAAAGTTATTCTTACATTTACCATCATCAACCGTTGAAGCGTTATTTTTCTTGAAATTTTGAATTTGAACTGGTCTTTACTTGTTGAAAATCCATTAGCATACAATGAACAATACACTATAGAAAAATTTCAAAATAGAAATCGAATTGTATTTTCACTGTGGATGAACAATGGTACAGTACATAACGTACAGTCATCTGTGTTACATGATCTAGAGGAGGGTAACCTTAGTGACCTCACACTAGTCGACGTTTCCAAATGTTTTTATATTCGAAAAGTAGAACACAATGGAGTTCGAGGTTCACCTCTAGCTCTACTTGATTCTTACCTTTCGAATCGAAAGTAATGTGTGAATATTAACAATGCGAGGGAGGCATGGTGAAAAGTCCCTGTGAAAAAAAATAAAAAATAAATGATTTATTTGGTCAAAACTTATTTTGTTTCTCATCATAATCTCCTTATAGTCCGATACACATCAACTTCTTTTTAGTTCTTCGATCCCTTCCAAATAATTCGATTTCGGCAATCCTTCAAAATAGGCGTTTGTTCCAGCAATAACCTCATCGTTGGAGCCTTTCCGCCAGCCATTTCTTCAAGCCTAGAAATAGCTAGGGGGCCAAATCTGGAGAATATGTTGGATGACGAACCAATTCATGCAATTTTGCTCTTGCGACCGCGGACCTGTGCGCCTGTGCGTTGTCCTGTTGGAAGAGCACTTTTTTCTTTGCCAAATGCAAAACGGGTATCAACACCGAACTGAATAACATATCAGTTTGAAAATGTTTACGCGTTTTAGTTGAAGATGGTACATCACAAATGTCATATGAGATTTTCGATTGTGGCGCCTTTTCACCTTGACGCAAAAACTCAACGACTTATCTTCTCTTCTGACATACGATCACGTCAAGGCCAATTGGCAACCCTACTAGGAATATCGTTTGATGATCGCTCATCAATGTATAAAGATCGAGGTTTTTTTCCAGTTTTTGCTCTCGCCTGAAAGCCCAGATAAATGCTGCGGAGTAAAATCTCATGTTCTGGTGGCATGTTGACCAGTCGATACACGCTGTTTTCTACAGACACAATGAAACGCTCTGCAGGTCAACGAGGCAGACCTTCGGCTACCTAAATCATTCAAGGCCGAGGGATTTACCGCAGTTGCCAAGATGGCGTAATCAACACTTTGTCTTATCGTCGCATCGTGATGGGTGTGCATGTTCCTGATGTCAATTGCAGGGCCTAACGGAAGGCACCTGAGACGCTTTTATCATTTTGGAAAAGTATGGAATGATAGTCAGCCATGGCTACCATCAAAGACTGTTAGAGGAGTGAGTTCAATATTTTCATCCACTGTATTTGGAGTAATATGGTATAATATGGCTGAGGCATGTATTTTTATGTTTTTTTACGACGTGTTGTGCAAGGATCTGTCACAATAATATCAATTTGCAGCTTCATAAACAAGACGATACATACAGATTGTACTGAACAATATGCCATTTAACTCTTGGGTTATAAAATAATTTGTTAGTCGAGATGGTACGAACACTTCACAACACATAACTCTCATATTTTATTAGCCAGACTGAAATGTTTGGCAAGGAATTCTTTTATTTGTTTCGACACTGTATTTAACGACAAGATGGATGCAATAGAGTAGTATTTCTAGGGCCCTAGACCGCGGTTATACTTCACAACATTCAGCCATGCTGAAGTGGCATAATAATTCGTTTACCGCAGCATCTGGATTCTATGGCCATAAACATATCTGTGCACG
Organism: Endomychus coccineus; assembly: GCA_958510875.1. Classification (NCBI taxonomy): domain Eukaryota; kingdom Metazoa; phylum Arthropoda; class Insecta; order Coleoptera; family Endomychidae; genus Endomychus; species Endomychus coccineus. The sequence goes on from OY294068.1 coordinate 4,339,269, forward strand.
GATATTCGATGTACGAGCTCGCAGCGGCGGCAAGCATTAGAACAGCGTGCTGCCTCCGGGTGATAAACCTACGCAGCTATAAAATGGTAAATATTCGGGCCCCAGTAAATTCGGTCTCTACCGTCAGAACTTTAATATACAATCAATCTAAATCGTGTGTGACTGCGGTATACTGAAGTTTGTTTGTTTTCTTGCTTGGCGACATTCCCTCATTCGGATTTTGCCGATTTCTCTTTCAAATATTGGATGAAGTTAATAGTTTCAGAGGAAAATTTATAATAATACTTTATACTCCTGAAACTTCATCGCCGCTTCGTGTTTGGGAATATCATTTCTCTAAAATCGAACAGGTTCTGAACCTATTGAGAATACCCACTTCGCAATGCACGTTTCTTCTTCTTTATTTATCTTTAAAAACAGTGACCTATACAAAATAAATGTGTTTCTCTGTTTTTTTTATACTAAGACTATACGAAAGGGAAACCTGTAATGTTCGAAAAACATCGTGTGAGTCAGCAGGGGAATGTAGGGAAAGGAGATAGGCATTCGTATTTTTTTTTGAGGTTTGGAGGTTATATGCATAGGGAAATACCTCTCTTGGTGAAGAGTTTCACAATTCGCTGTTCAATAAAAATGAAGTCTGGTAGGTCTCGAGTTTGACAGTGAAGTGGTGACTAGTTTGAGCTCGTCTAGTCCGCCTATCTGGAATCTCTCGGGTTAGAACAACAGACGAGATTTCTGATGAACACCGACCATGGAAATATCTAAAGGAAAGGTGTGACATCTTCAATCAAACGGATAGCTCTCTTCTGGATAGAATTCGAGGGCTTCAGCGTATGTTTGAGAGCCGAACTCCAAATATGTGAACAGTACTTCAGGACAGGTCGAATTTCTGCTTTGTAGATTATGAGGAGCTACTGGGATGTAAAGTAGTTCTTGGGCCGTAATAGAAAACCAAGTTTTTGTGAAGCGGATTTCGCAATGGACCTCACATGATCGTCCCATGAGAGCCACCTCAGGTGTACCTCAAGGGTCGGTACTTGGACCACTCATTTTCAATTTATGTATCAATGACATTTGTTCTTTATTTGTCTGTTACTTTCTTCTTCACGCAAACGATTTAAAACTTTATTCGGCAGTAAAGCATTCTAATGTTGTATTTGCATCATGACTTGGATGCACTCAGTACTTGGTGTGTAATCAATCATCTGGAGCTTAGTATTAGTAAGTGAATTGAAATGACTTTCGTCGAGAAAATTACGCCTGTTATTTACAATTACAAACTTATTGTCACAGCCCTTGCTCGTTCCTATAGTTTCAGAGATTTGGGAGTCTGGTTTAACGTGAAATTGTCATTCGCGTCTCATATTGAATCAATTGTTTCTAGCACCTACACAATGCTGGGCTTTATCATCCCGAATTGCCGCCTATTTAACAATATTGATTCAATAATAATATTATACACTTTATTTGTCCGTTCTAAGCTCGAATATTCTTCAATCGTGTGGAACCCCCATTATAAAATTTATATATAAACAAAATAGATCGCGTAAATGGGCGTTTCTCAAGATATTCAGCCTTCAAAGCTGTTGGTAATTATCCATCCATTGGATTTTCCCACCAGGCTCTATTAGATAGATTCTCTTGCCTACAGTTATATAAACGTTGGAAAATTCATAGTATTTTATCCCTGTATGTCATTCATAACATGTTTGACTGTCCTGTGATTTTATCAAGGCTGGATTTACACGTTTCATCTGTGTATAATGTGTATAATGTGTAGATTCTACGATATGATCGGTTTGACATATTTTGTTGTAACCCTAATGACATTTGTAAAGCTGATTTCATTAGTTTATTTTAATTTCTACTCTGTAATTATATCATGTCTACTCCTAAGCTCTCCTAGAGGTATCTACTGTTGAGCTAGTGCAATTAAATGGATGAAATAAATAAATTAATAAATAATAATTCTCAATAATAGCCATACAGATCAGAAATAGAGTACTCGTATGACAGATTTCGTGACTAGCTCTAAGAAATCTACAATGTTTGTATCTCTTTCTAATTTGTCGGAAGAGAGAACAGACTATTGAGACTATTAGAAAAGGATAAAACCACCGCCGCTCATTTAGGCCTAGTCAAATTGATTACATTGCTCTTATGGGCTTCGAGTACTCTATTCTTGATCTCTATGTTAATAGATTGTATCATTGATTAATTAATCAATGTTTGTAGTTCCATGAGAATACCAAAGTGAAAGATGCATATCTTGTCTAACTTTATAATACTGAATTCGTTTGTTTCCTCAACTCTCATTGACTTTTGTGTGACTTCATTTCGAACATTGGATTAAATTAATGCTTCCAAGAGAAATTTCATCAATTTGCTCCGTACTTCGATTGCTGTATTCTCAATTTAAATTCTGAACTTCCATTGCTTGCTTTATATGTCATTACAATTTTGATTCCCTCCAGAATTCAACTTTAAATTGGAAAATTAGCACAACACGGCTGTGTCAATCGTAATCTGAACGATTTATGATACTGCAAAGTAGAATGTCGAAGACTTTATTCTTTTTCGAATCAACAAAAAAATCGAAATGAGACATTCCGTCTACGTGTTATGTTTTCGAAACAAGTTTCACAATGTATCGAGCGTTTCTACGAAATTCAATTTTATTATTTGTAGAGAAGCAAGCCCGCATGGACATATTCTACTAGAGATTTCTGATTAAAAGTAGCATGAACATAAGACCATCTCCATATAGAACTATACATATATGAATTCTCGGGAAATAGTTCACACTAACACATATGCTTATTATTTCGATTAATTCGATTACGAAAATGTTAATATTTTAACTAAGGCAACCATTTATTATGAAAGATCTATTCTGGGGATGATTCACATAAAACGTGACTCCGAGTCTGTGAATCATAGAACAGATATTCAGTCATTAAGTCAGATTTATACTAATTTGATTACTTAAAACCCTTGCAAATTCTTACATGCGTCTGTATAATGTTACAATTATATTTTAGCTAGAATGCTCAATTAGCAATATTCTTATTAAGGTCTAACAACCTTTTTCTATCTCCTCAAAAACTTCAACATCTGGTTCGAAAGTGAATACTTGAACGTTCTTGGTTTTCCAGGTTGAAAAGTAACAACACGTCTATTAGTTCCAGGCAGATGTTTCGCGGTTTTCGTAAGCTCGCCAGTGGAACGAGGCGGACAATGAAGTCACTGCCGAAACATCTCCGGCAGAAGTATAAATATCGCTTTCGAAAATGCTCAGAAAACTAGGTCGGAAAGCAATGGTTCCACTGAAAATGTTATTAACAATGCCACATGTTGATGAAACAAATCAAGGAACCGACTGGAAAACAGTTCAACATATAACCGCCAGGTGACTGACCCGAGATAATACAAAGTGAATATACAATACAAACACATTTCGTCTTAGGACTTTGCACTGCTTCTGGTCCTTTACGTGGAGATTGAATTTCCAACTTGTTCCCCGTCGATTCTTTGAATCGAGAGACCTGTTTTATTAACTCCTGGCATTGTGAATAACATTCTCAGTGGGACCTATAACCTATATATTAATAGCGTAGCCGAAAATACAGAGGGTAAAGTGGCGGTTGAATTATAATTCGAAAAGGTCTAAGCTGTAAATATACCAGAAACTGTAACAATTGGAAAAGCTATGTCATTTGACTATAATGTATTATTGAAACCTGGGGAAAGGCTATAACGGGTTGCGTTACGAGATTGTATAGAACTTGGTAATGAACAGATTAGATTTCTTTTCGGCTAGGAAACTTGTCATATGATTAATTAAACACATCTGCCCGGTCTATAAAACATCGATTATTGAAACTAGCATTCAGTATGTATGATGTCGCTAATATCGCGAAGTGGGGCAGGTATGATAACGGAAGTCGAAGAGAACTCATTGTGGTGTTAACCATTAACAGGGTAAGTCGAGATTTATAATCCATTGTCTTTACATACATTTTCTTAATTTTTGCTTCCGAAATATGATGCACATCAGGCTATATATAATTTAATTTGGATTTGTAATAAAACTTCTTGATGTACAGTACCTGTATGTGATTATATTTCGGAGGAAGTTTCGCTCGACTTATCCAAGGTCACACAATCAAATTTGCATTGGCATGATTCCATGAATATCTTTTTCATCATTACAGGGATTGTTGTAGTCATTGTATGAAATTACTCTAACGAGACGTGGGCAGTTTATACAGTCAATATTTAATTTCCACCTTTGTAGTTGACCCCGCAAATTGTGCACATGGTATTTGCGCGATTTTGTAAATCGCCATTTTGTTATCCTAGTACAAGATACATAGTCTTATTGGACAAACGTGCAGTAAAGATTGATAAGGGTTAGGAGTTAATACAATTTACATTATCAATCCACGTGTGCAATTCATTTCAAGCAAACCAGATTTTTATGCTAACTGGCAAATTTCAACATTTCAAATAATATTCTTTCAGATACAATTTAATTATTATTCTGTCAAGTCACATTTTTTAGTATTATTAATTCAGTCAAATGTTAACTATTTGCTAATTTAAATATCAATTGTAATCGTTTAATTCTTTCAGATTAAATTAAATTTTTGCCTAAATTGATATCTCATCAAGATATCAATTTTGTAATAGTGTTTTACAATTTGGGAAAGATAACATTATCGGTTGTGGAATCACATGGTTATTCCAACCGACGGTGTTGCTTGTCCTTTTGTTCTCAAGTCAGGTACTGTTCGTTCTTTGAATTTACAGGGTTTGAACGTCTGAGGTTCCTCACCCCTTCACTCCAAGGCGGTTTAGTGACTTTCCTGACAGGACCGACTTCCAGTTCCTACGAGTTCCAAGGAGGGTAACATTTTCTTGTTTGAATGACTATAATTTCATTCTCTGATTTTGCTGTTTCTCCGGAGTTGTATTCCACTAATTTTTATAGAACCATTCGAGGTCTACTTTAGTCCCTCTTATTGGATTATTCGTTCTTTTCAATTAAATAATTGATTTAATTTTATAATTGTTTTCGAACGTCAGATCACCGTGAGACAACCGTCTAGGTCTAGGCCGACGTCGGCTGGGGTATTCCTATATTTTGTAATTTGGTAGCTATGCCTCTATTGGAGAGGATTGATCAGTGACTTCACGTCTGCCTCGTCTCACTGACGACCTCATGAGAAGAGCGAAACAGCTGTCTGGGACTAACAGACGTGTTTTCACTGTTCAATCTGGAGAACTAAGAAAGCTTATATATCGTTTGATTCTAACACGGAATGTGTTTGCATTCACTTTGTACTAGAACTAGAACGTTCAACAGAATTTCTTCTTTTTCCTTTATAGCATGAGCCCTCCAGCAAATGAATGTTCAAATAAGATTTAGCCACAATGCGAGTACTTACAAGTAATACAAACTTGTTTCAGTTTCAAGACTATTAGTTTTATTTTCGACGATATGCCAGCTCAAAATGTAGCGACGACGCTCTCATAAACAACTTTGAGTTGGATGTTTTACTTCCCTGCTTTTAGTTTTTACCTTGGGAAGGTTGGGTTTGCCAACTTTCACAGAGAGATATAGTTTTTCCGCCGAAACTTAGATGAAGTTTTCGTACATTACAAGTATAACAGATTCAGTTTTACTCGCTTGTTTATTTTATTTGGTTCCGAACGTACAGCTGTACTCTCGAGAAGTTACTTTGCTCTGACTTAGTTACACTGTTGAGTGAATATTGAGGATACGCTAGACGTTTATGCGTATCATCGGGTGTTTTTGACATTTGTGTATTCTAACTTTAATCCTCCTGATAGAGCATACATAACATTATAATTTGAAGGGAAACATGCTGACTCGTAGAAACTTGTTTATTCAAACAACTTGCTTCAGCTGGATTTGGTTCTTATCAATTGAGAAGACTTAAAAACAATTGATGGATACTGGACACCTCAGCGGAAACGAAACAACTGATGGCCATGCCAAACAAGGTGCTTCAGGGAACCTGAACTAGAAGGGCTATTGGCAGAAGACAAACCTCTCTCACTCTCTCGCCATAAAATTAACCAAACTTATCTTTTTGGGCAGAGCCTGCAACCCTCATTATACCATTTTCAGTAGGTATCGAATTTGTTTGTAGAAATGCATTGATTTTACTATATAAGCATTGTAATGATAATGGACGGTAGTTTGCAACACTTTCTCTGTTCCCCATTTTAAAGATATACAGGATGTCCTCGAACTGCGTGGCTAAAATAAAACCGAAGATTCTTTGATTGAATCTCATCAAGATATCAATTTTGTAATAGTGTTTCACAATTTGGGAAAGATAACATTATCGGTTGTGGAATCACATGGTTATTCCAACCGACGGTGTTGCTTGTCCTTTTGTTCTCAAGTCAGGTACTGTTCGTTCTTTGAATTTACAGGGTTTGAACGTCTGAGGTTCCTCACCCCTTCACTCCAAGGCGGTTTAGTGACTTTCCTGACAGGACCGACTTCCAGTTCCTACGAGTTCCAAGGAGGGTAACATTTTCTTGTTTGAATGACTATAATTTCATTCTCTGATTTTGCTGTTTCTTCGGAGTTGTATTCCACTAATTTTTATAGAACCATTCGAGGTCTACTTTAGTCCCTCTTATTGGATTATTCGTTCTTTTCAATTAAATAATTGATTTAATTTTATAATTGTTTTCGAACGTCAGATCACCGTGAGACAACCGTCTAGGTCTAGGCCGACGTCGGCTGGGGTATTCCTATATTTTGTAATTTGGTAGCTATGCCTCTATTGGAGAGGATTGATCAGTGACTTCACGTCTGCCTCGTCTCACTGACGACCTCATGAGAAGAGCGAAACAGCTGTCTGGGACTAACAGACGTGTTTTCACTGTTCAATCTGGAGAACTAAAAAAGCTTATATATCGTTTGATTCTAACACGGAATGTGTTTGCATTCACTTTGTACTAGAACTAGAACGTTCAACAGAATTTCTTCTTTTTCCTTTATAGCATGAGCCCTCCAGCAAATGAATGTTCAAATAAGATTTAGCCACAATGCGAGTACTTACAAGTAATACAAACTTGTTTCAGTTTCAAGACTATTAGTTTTATTTTCGACGATATGCCAGCGCAAAATGTAGCGACGACGCTCTCATAAACAACTTTGAGTTGGATGTTTTACTTCCCTGCTTTTAGTTTTTACCTTGGGAAGGTTGGGTTTGCCAACTTTCACAGAGGGATATAGTTTTTCCGCCGAAACTTAGATGAAGTTTTCGTACATTACAAGTATAACAGATTCAGTTTTACTCGCTTGTTTATTTTATTTGGTTCCGAACGTACAGCTGTACTCTCGAGAAGTTACTTTGCTCTGACTTAGTTACACTGTTGAGTGAATATTGAGGATACGCTAGACGTTTATGCGTATCATCGGGTGTTTTTGACATTTGTGTATTCTAACTTTAATCCTCCTGATAGAGCATACATTACATTATAATTTGAAGGGAAACATGCTGACTCGTAGAAACTTGTTTATTCAAACAACTTGCTTCAGCTGGATTTGGTTCTTATCAATTGAGAAGACTTAAAAACAATTGATGGATACTGGACACCTCAGCGGAAACGAAACAACTGATGGCCATGCCAAACAAGGTGCTTCAGGGAACCTGAACTAGAAGGGCTATTGGCAGAAGACAAACCTCTCTCACTCTCTCGCCATAAAATTAACCAAACTTATCTTTTCGGGCAGAGCCTGCAACCCTCATTATACCATTTTCAGTAGGTATCGAATTTGTTTGTAGAAATGCATTGATTTTACTATATAAGCATTGTAATGATAATGGACGGTAGTTTGCAACACTTTCTCTGTTCCCCATTTTAAAGATATACAGGATGTCCTCGAACTGCGTGGCTAAAATAAAACCGAAGATTCTTTGATTCGAAAAAAATTTGATGAGCCTTTTTACTTTTCCCTCAAGTGTCTTGTTTACCCGGTAGAGGGCTTCAAAATTGCAAAAATAATTTTGTTTTTTCGGTATAACTTGAGAACGTGATGGAGGACTTTTACAATATTTGGCAGGTGAGTTACTGTAAATAATAGCCGTTTTTGAGAGAGGAGCATAGAGCCTTAGAGACCATAGAAATGGCTCAAACTTGAGGATGTAACAGGAAAAGTGTCCAGAACTCTTTTGTGGTCAATGTGATTCACTCTATATTTTTTATGTGGATTGCTTATCTAATTTGAAAACTTTTTCTACTCTTAGGAAATTTGGATAAAATCAACGGATTAGCTTGAAAAAAATAGTTTTCGAGTCTCTGCAATTTTGGCTTACTAATTTTACTTGATTAAAATACCTTAGTTGCCTTTGCTTTTCTAATGTCATTTTGGCATTTGGAGAGTTTATCCTCAAAACTGTCAGTTTTTACTTTGCTTTCCGTAAAAATTTTATAAAATTATGGCTCAAAATGTCACTAACACTGAAATGGTTAATATCTCGGTAAAACACGAATAATAAAAACAATATAAATGGGGAAACGATGTGATTATTTAGGAAAAACAATGCTAAATTGAAAGAAACAACAAAACTTTTTGGGAAATCGCTAAGACATCAATTGTTCGAAATGTTGCCCATTTTCCTGAATACACAAATTAATTCGTTTCAAGAAATTGGATTGAACTCTGGCTAGTACTTCAGGATCATTATTCAATAAATCCGCTTCATGATTAATTCGTTGCGACAATTCCTCTCGTGTATTTACTGGAGCTGCATAAACTTTCGACTTCAAAGCGCCCCATAGAAAGAAGTCGCAGGGCGTCAAATCAGGGGAGCGGGCCGGCCAGTTCACTGGTGCATCGTGTCCTCTACCTATCCAGCGATCTGGATATTCCGCATTCAAATGTCGCCTCACAGCTAATGTGAAATGAGGAGGTGCACCATCATGGATAAACCAGGCCACGACGAATGTGTAAGGGCAAGTCTTCCAACAGTTCAACTAGCCTTTGTTCCAAAAAGTTCAAGTAGTTCTCCCCGTTCAATCGATCGGGTATAACGGTAGGGCCAATTCCAACACAAACATTGATTTTAGTTTTATTCTGAAAATATGTAACTTCCGTTTCATGAGGATTTTCATCAGCATAGAAATGTTCATTATGGAGGTTAAAAAGATCACATCTCGTGAAAGTATCTTCGTCCGTGAACAGAATTCTTCTACAAAAATTGGGGTTTGCGTTTTGTCTTTGGACAATAAGCCGACAGATATCTAGCCGATGACCTGGATCCATGGGCAATAAGTCTTGAACTTTTTTAATATGATAGGGATACAACAGTTCTTCTTTCAGTACATTATGAACTAATGATTTTGAGGCTCCAATACGAAGTCCCAAACGTAGTGTGCTTATCCCAGGTTCAGTTTCAACCGCTTCCAGTATCTCTTCTTCGAGCTCTAACGTCCTTCTTGTCCGTCTGCGTCCAGTTTGTCTGCGATTTGCTTCAAATTTGCCAGTTTCGCGAAGGTTTGCCGATTTGGAATTCTGCGATGCGGATATCTTTCCCTTCTCCGGCCATTGCAACGACAACGTCCATAAATCAATAACATATCAACCATTTCAGTGTTAGTGAAATTTTGAGCCATAATTTTATAAAATTTTTACGGAAAGCAAAGTAAAAAATGACAGTTTTGAGAATAAATTCTTCAAATGCCAAAATGACATTAGAAAAGCAAAGGCAACTAAGGTATTTTAATCAAGTAAAATTAGTAAGCCAAAATTGCAGAGACTCGAAAATTAATTTTTTCAAGCTAATCCGTTAATTTTATCAAAATTTTCTAAGAGTAAAAAATGTTTTCAAATTAGATAAGCTATCTACATAAAAAATATCGAGTGAATTACATTGACCACAAAAAAGTTTTGGACACTTTTCCCGTCACATCCTCAAGTTTGAGCCATTTATATGGTCTCTAAGGCTCTGTGCTCCACTCTCAAAAATGGCCATTATTGACAGTAACTCACCTGCTAAATATTGTAAAAGTTCTCCATCACGTTCTCAAGTTATACCGAAAAAACATAATTATTTTTGCAATTTTGAAGCCCTCTACCGGGTAAACAAGACACTAGAGGCAAAAGTAAAAAGGCTCATCAACTTTTTTTCGAATCAAAGAATCTTCGGCTTCATTTTAGCCACGCAGTTCGAGGACAACCTGTATATATAGTCTCTTTCAATTGTGTTGGAATGATAGAGTTTTCAAATATTGTATTTATTATAAGCTCTAACGGTTTACTCATGTGAGATTTTAAAAGTTTCAAAATTCTCACATGAATACCATCTTTGCCTGGAGTTTGCTTGTGTCCTCAAGTTAGTTATGGTTTTTTCAATTTCTAGATAGTCTACTGGTTCCAAAAACATAGATACCCTATTCTTACTACTTCCATTTGTGATTAAGTATGCGGAGTTTTCATTCTCGCCGGTGTTGCAATTAGCAGTGAGTTCTTCTCCTATATCCGTGGGATAATTATTGAGAATGTTTGCAATTTGCTGAGGATTGTTTGCAAATTGTGTTAATATCAACAATTTTGTGTAGTTGTGTGTGTGTGTGTTCTTGTTAGGGTTATTAGTGATCTCGTTTATTATTCTCCAACTTTTGTTATAATTTTGTAAAATTTCATTCAATACGCTTTTATGGTACTCATTTCTCGTAAATTTTATTATATTTGTCACATGATTACGATATCTGTTGTACTCCTGTTTTAGTTATCTATTCAGTTTGTATCTCATCAGTTTGATAACCTTTTTAGGTTATCTCTATATCTAATAGATATTAAAATACCAGTAGTTATCCAGGGCTTCAGCTTTAGTTGCTTATTTTCAATCGATATGATCTCAGTACAGCTATCTATGGCACCCAGAACCTTCCAATAAAATATATCAACATAGCTGTGAATCAGTGGAGTTGAATATTTCGGGAAAAATCATATTTTGAATGATTGAATGATATTCAAAAGCTTTCCTCGTCCATTCTTTTATAAAATTAACATCTTCAGTTTTGTTGTTTTTATTTATTCCCGAAGTTTTCATATTAAAAATTATTGTGTAATGATGCGTCATAAATTTATAGATTTAAATTTTGATTCATTACTCAATTTTTGAATATTTGACTCATACAAATAAATATGATAGTTACGAAATCACCATCTACATGTGTTGGACAATTTATTTGTGATAGACATCTATTTTTTTCCATCAATTTATATTTAATTCCATCATTTTATATTTAAATCTCCTGAAAAATCCATGAAAACAATTATATCATCTTTATTCAGATTTGAGATGTAAATTCCAATTAATACTAAGTATTAATTGAAACAAGAAATTAAGGCTCAGCAATCTATGACATATTGAATTAATAGTTGAGGACTACATCTACCTCATCAAGGAATTAATTGTGAAAAATTAATGAACTTTTGGTGGTTTTTAACTTTGATGGGAAGATGAAATGGTTCCTGACTTAATACCATTATCTATATTATTTAATTTATTGAAAATATCTGGTTTTTAACGTAGCATGTAGAAAAACAAATTATACGTTTATTCTATTATAGGATATAAAATGACATTTGAACTCAACTCACGGCCCCGCTTTTGCCATTTAAGTTTGCGCTCGACCACGCGGAATATTTAGTTTTCGTTGGTGAATTGTCTTCCTTTGAGTTCGCGGAGAGTACTAATCGATTACAATGCTGCGTGTGGCTTGATGCGTGAAGCAAATCGTGAATCGTGATCGTTGAGACACATGAACCGTAACATCATCGGACCTACAACGACAAAACTACGAAGGCTGCTTATTCTCGCGTTGTTTCTCTCACTAGTAGTCGTTTTACTTCCAACTTCCATTCAAGATCCAAGATATGGCGCGAGGATCTCGGCTTGGCCCGACTCTTGCATTCTAGGAAAGTTCGGGAGAATTAAGGGATACTTTATGTTTCCATTAATTCACAAGAAAACTTCGCAACAGAAATTTTCGGTTCTCCAGCGTACTTGATCCAGCATCACTTCAGTTTAAAGTATCTCTTCAAACGTTACATAAATTATTTCATTACTATTATTCTTCACGCTACAGTAGGAATTGTTTTCATTATAAAAGCACAACTGACAGAATGCTGTAAACATAGAATTATCAAGATAAATGCTACAATTTAACAATGGATCCTGAACCCACGTTCTCAACTATCTAGGGTAGGCTAAAGCATTACTAACCAAGCTCGTCATTATTAAAACTCGTCATTATTAAAAACGGATTTCAGGCAAATCACCTTTTTTTGCCTATTTTGCCTATTCTAGGAGTTTTTTGAATATTTTGCCATTTTTCGTAAGTTCCGCTTTCTTGTTCCTTTTTTAAAATTCAATGCTAACTACCCATGATATTATTCATATTTCTATAACTAAACCTCTGATAAAATTTTGGGTCAATAAGAGAATATCAATAGTTCCCTGGGAAAATTTACTTTATCCAGGTTTGAGGCCGAACTATTGGGAAATCCCTAACCTTTGGCCCTTTTATAATAAGCAATTATGGTCAAGATGGTCAATAATTTCACCTAGTTCTAAAGGAAATCATAAACCTGTCAAGATGAATAACCAACAAAGGTCGGAAAACGAATGCAAGCTATATAATCAATTTTGATGTCAACCATCTGGAGATTTTTAGGTAGTGGCCTCTTTTTTCCAGACCCATTCTTGATCTGAATATGTTTTGAGTTTTGAACCTTCCTTTCATAAGTTATATAATTCATCAGAATGTATCACACATAAATTTGGACGTAATGTAGTATCTTATCATCAAAATTGTAATTAAATGTAGTCTTGATTATAGCTGAAATAATATGTACATTCAAATCACCTAGTAATATTAAGAAAAGGACAGATAAGTTCAGCAATCCTCACTGAAAAAATTCTGAACTAGAGACCTCAAAAAAGAAATTTTACTGCTTATTGGTTAAACAATGCAAGGATCATTGTTAAGTGCATGGATCCGACCATAACTGGAACTCTAGATGGAGGTGGCGCATTTTTAAAGCCATGCGGCTTAATTTTTTCTCTCTCTCTCTCTCTCTCTCTCTCTCTCTCTCTCTCTCTCTCAGCCACCCCATAGCTAAATTCCAGAGTAGTATTAAAATTCTAATTGATTATATGAAAGAATAACTACTTTGTTTTCAAACCACTTTTATTAATAATAACGTGAAAACGTAGCTATAGTTTCAACACCGAAGTGCCATTATCAAACAATTAGAAAATTATGAAGAAATCAATGAAACAGTTCAAGTATAAATAGAGTAGAGTAAAGTAGGGTTGAGATTAAGGGGTCAACGGAAATTTCAAAAGCAGGTAGATCCTAGGAAAGTACAGTATTACATAGTAAACATAGCAACAATTTGTGAATTAGTGAGATTATAATTTAATATTCTAAGAATTATTTTAAGAGCGGTTTGAAAGACACATGAAAAGATTACTTTGATATAGTCTAACTGATCATTGAGGATATTTTTATTAGAGTTTTTGACACCTTTATAAATCTCTATTGATTCTAATATATTCAATTTAAAACCTCTGGTTTGGTTATGTAGAATGCTTAGACTATCTAAATTATGACCAGTTTGTAAAAAATGATTAGCAAAGGTTGAATCAGTTTTGTTGAGTCTAAACGAGCGAAAATGTTCTTCGTATCTTAATTTGAAATTACGACAAGTTCTACCTATATAAAAGTCATCACAGTCTGGGCAAATCATCTTATAAACTCCAGGTTGTCTATATTTATTGATTTTGTCTTTGGCGTTGTATATAAGATGGCAAAGTTTATTTTGAGGTTTGAAACTGATTTTAAAATTATGGCTTGATAAAATGTTAGCAATATGTTCGCTTACTGTACCAAAATATGTCAAAGAGATGAATTTAGTGGATACATCTATGTGTTTTATACGCGGATAAATTTTGTAGAAAGTTAATTGTTGTTGTTTGCGATTTATTAGTTTAATTATTTGATCTATAATCAAAATGATAAATTACCATAAAGTAACGGCTTCCACCATCGATTTTTTGAAAATTCTAATTATTGTTATTTTCTTAAATTCTCAGATTTCATGTACTTAAAAGTACTTTATTGACCAGGCCTTGTACTATAGAAGGTTTTATTGTAGTGTGGACGTTGGGCTTCAGCTCATTCGACCTAGTGAAATTCGTCTTGTGTAACAGGAATAAAATTATACTATACGCAACCAAAATACAGGTGTGAAAGATGCTAGACATTCCCGAAGAAGCTATGTGTCTATGTGAGAATGTTGCGAAACCAATTGATTGCAATTCAAACAACTAGTCAAATTTATCCTAATCATCCAATATTCTTCAGGATCGATACTCGCACAACGAGTTGATATTCAAGATTGATACGAATGCGAATGAAAGATGATCGACAACAGCGATTAATTATGTCGTCAATGAAATTACGGAACACGATTCGGAGAATTCATATCGCAAATATCAATTTTCATTCATCACTTACCCGAATTCGCCGTTCCAGTGCCAAGAAGAACGTCAATACTTCCGTCCGATAGGATGTCAGTGTCTTGATACGAGATGGAAAAAGTGGCATCGTCTTGTAACCGCGCCAGCATGGCTGCAAGACTTGACCTGTCCAAATCGTCAGGTTCTTTGAGTTGCAACGTGACGTTCCCGTCGGCGGCTGTGCTATACATGAATACGGCATGACCTCCTGTATAAGGCTGCAAAGGTAGTCGAACGCCTGTCAATTCGTGAATTCCCTGGAACAGAAACTTCGAAATAGAAAAAAAAATCGCAAGAACACTCCAAGGCGTTGCATACATATTTAAAATCGCTCACAATTATTGTTATTTATCGAGCTAACATAGATGCTTCATGTCTATTTTCTATCTGAATAGCATCATGAATATTCCTGAAGATATAGATTGAGAGGCAATATGTTGATTGTATGGAATGTAGAGATGCTTGACACTCGTTTTGTGTCTCTACGACCTCATCTAAAGGGAATGTTGGACTCCTGTGTATGATCAAAGATCCCACAAATTATATTTATGAATTCAGATATTTAATACCAAACCTCAAATTGACACGTTAACCATTTCGTAGAATCTAGAGTTTACGAGCTATAGAGGGAGCAAATATTATGAAGAGAGGATTGAAAAGATTGAAATATTGAATATTTTCGAAAGTCAAGAACTAAGTCAATAACAAATAGAAAAGTATTTATATACTTCTGAATAAGATTCAAATACTTGAATATTTATAAGTTGAATTTTAATTTCCAACGTATTTAAATATTCTCGAAGTCATTGAACATTCAATTTTTTTTCAGTTTACCATAATGAAATATTATCTAGTAATATGCTAGGTTTATGTTTTGCATCTTCTATATTTTCAGATTTTATTGCGAAGTGGTTGTCGTCATTATAACTGGCAATTGTAATAACAATATCTAAAGACTTAATGAAAAAGTGGAGATCGTTTGAATAGATAATAAATGAAATTAGTCCTAAGATTGAGCCTTGAGGTACTCCTTTATAGAATTTTTGCTTTTTGCTAATTGCACCGTTGTGTAATTTAACGTCTTGTGAACGTCCGCTCAGATATGATCTGAAAAGATGGTTGGCTTTACCACGAATACCATATCTATACTTTTCATAGAGAAGAATTTCATGGTCAACACAATCGACAGCTTTACTGAAATTATCGGTAGTTACTGTTACTGTTCAGTGCGAACTCTTCTTTAGTTTAGTGTTGTTAAGATGATAGAATCGCTTTTATGGACGTTCCTATCACGAAAATTCATACACTGAGGTTTCCCCGAATTTGAAACTAAAAAATCATCAACCACCTTATCAAATGTGTCATGTTCATTATAAATTTGTGCCTGTTTTAATGAACATCTGATTTCTTGGAGCTCTGATCCACGCAATATATCAAGAATTCAATATCACCTGTCTTCATTTCAAGAGTTCACGGAATTTGGAATGATGAAAAACCGTAAAAAATATCTATACCCTAACAATCCATTGCTACACCATTGTGAGCAACGCAATTGAATTTCTGGAAATTGCTTTTCGCAATTAGTGTAAACAATAATCCGGAGAGACAAAACGCATAAATAAATATTGCACGATGAAATACCGGGATGTTAAAGTGGACCATGTTTTATAACCATTGCGATTCAACGGTTAAAATTAGATTACAGCTCGTATGTTTCTATTTAATTGAACTGGAATATTGAAATGTTCTCTTGCTCAGGGTTATTGGAGTTGTTTTACGGTCATGGTTTTCATTATTGCGTTTTATGCATTGCCTTATTACCTAAATTTAATTGAAATATATGGCAGGTCATTGTTTCCACTAGTTTAATATTAAATTTACATTTGATTGCTTTTCACTCTCTGGGCCTCTCCGTTCAAGCGTAACGGACGTAAAATCGAAAAACGGTTTCCGTTTTCTGAAATCGTGGATAATTACTTGGACTTTGCTTATTCAACTGCAGTTGGCATCGAGCGAACTTTTCGTCCGATTTGAAGCTTCCGTACAATCGTAGAAAGAGTTAGATTAAAATGATCTCACAGATCTAATGGGAGTTTATTCCAACATTTGATATGAAATGTTTATCCAATTTCTGAGCTTCAAGGATGCACTGCGAAACGTTCATGCTAATTGTGTACATTGTTTAAAGGATCTCCGTGTAATGGGTTCCAATTCTGTATAACATAAGTGAAGCTGATATGTGCTATCAATAAGTGTTGCCAAACGTAATTTCAGGTACAGCGCCACCACACTGGAGAATATACGAAGCTGAAGGCTTACATATATTTCTCACAACTTTTATATATTTATATTTTCAATCCATATATTATATGAAAAAAGATCAATATACACATAGGCACCAGCACAATTTTTCATAGAGTGGGGTGAAACACGAGCTATATGAGTATATGAATGAATATATCCTTATCGTCTCCATTTTCACACAAGCCTTATCCTGGCTCTAGGAATAAGATTTTTATTTCTCGAATTCATTGGGCATACTTAAGATTATGATATACGTAACCAAAATAAGCGATCTTAGCTGTTCCAGTGATAGTAACACTAAAAGAGGGACATGCTTTTGTGGGGATCAGCTCTTAAGGTTGGGCGGTTTGCCCTAAACTGACCCGTGGACCTGGTGGAGGCATAGAAACACAACACTTACAAAAGCTATACTTCACTTAATGTAGAGTTCGACGCCATTATGGCTTAATGTCTCGCTCTATATAAATACAATTGGTACAAGTACAAATCAATGACAATACCGTCAATATCTGAATGATGTATATGAAATGATTTTATATCCTAAATGTCCTACATAAGTATTTATATATATAATAAATGTAATGTGATGTTATTGTTATTGTCCTAGTTAAACTAGTCTAAGATGTCAAGGTATCTGTGCCAAACAATATGTTTAATATACTAACGCAACATTGAACATATTGCTTTGTGGGTCAGCTCCGAGATGTAAACATATACTTATAATAACATTACTAAATAGAAATAAGGTCGCATTCTATAATTTGGGGATTTTAGGTAATCTCGTACAGGGATGGAAGATTCCTATACTACACTTTGCTTAGATGACTGATATGTTTATAGAATGTTAGATGTTCATCGAAATGAATTCCTAGCAATTTTGTCCTTGGGTCAAATTTGATAATGTAATATTTTTTTAACTGTTCTATATAGGATGCGAGAGATAGTTACTAATTCTTTTCAATGAGTTTGTGGTACTTTCACAGCTGAAGTCATTATGACTTACATATTGTACAGTATTAGTATCATCTGCATAACGAGATAACATAATGAGAGAGTGGTATAAAGTGTAATATGGAGGGGAAACAAAGTTGGTACCGAGAAAAACCCCTGTGGAGCACCAGCGTTGATGACACTATATCGAAGGATACTTCGTCAACCACCGGATGGAGTGATCTATCTGAGAGAAAACTCGATATTAAGCGACAAAGTTGGGGCGGCAAACCATATGACGAAAGTTTCCCGAAAAGGTTTTGATGGCAGACTCGGTCAAATGTTTTGGAGATATCCAATGATGCAGCTAGAGATTCCCCATGTTTTTCGATAGATTTCAGCCAAATATTTAATTTATGAATGAATATGACGTTTCAATTCCTCCTTGTTGCGCGTTTTGAAATTGCAATCAACAGTTTCATAAACGCAGAAATATTTAACAACAATAATTATTATTCGGATATAATGGGAAGTAATGAGACGATGCTCTATAAACATATCAAAATTGAAGAATGTCAGTCTAGAACGTTCAACTCGTTACAAGCGAAGGACTAACGTACGATGATGTATGTCACGAGTCAAGAGGCAAGTGTTGCCGTATCGCACCTCGAGGCACAAAACCACAAGCAATTCCTCAGTCATGTGTACCAAGTGTTTGTAATTTAGTGACCTTAAAACTGTAGCATCTGCTGTTTAATTAAGTGTGTTTAAATTACAAACTAAATTTTCATTCCTCGAATCTGACACACGCTTGGTTTTTGAAGTATATTCCCAAGCACGAATGCCGTATTTACCCCTGAGAATTTACACTTGAGGCATCGTAAATATAATTAAGTTCTTATGAGGCGTAGACTAGTTTAGAGCTGGAGAAAGTTACAACCTCGTTGTTCTATTGCAATTGTATTGTAACATCATTCCAATGATAATATTTTGAATAATATTCAGTTGCTGATACAGGATGGCTGATTTTGCATTGTCTATCCGATGCTTACTAAAATTATAGGCTCTTTTACGAGCACCTGGAACGCATGGAAAACTCCATGCTGTATGAAATCGAAGCTGGCATTCTGATAACAGTGAAAATGATTTTGGTGAAAACAATTAACAACGTATAGTACAGAGATTGTATGAAGTTTTATACTGCCTCTAATTCGAAAAGTTTTCGGTAGGAAGTCCTCTGAATATTACCAAATTAAGACCATATTCAATTACAATTTTGATTATTAGATACAAAGTTATGTCCCGATTTACGTGTGATACACTTCGATTAATTATGTAACGTATGAAAGAAACAAGTTGAATACTTTCAAACTCGATCACAGCGGTTCTGGACATCCTGCTATCTAATCATGACAGTTCAACATCAAAATTTATCATAAATTAGCGAAGCTAGTCGATTTGTTTTCAGGCCTGTTTTGGTTTTTGCGGCTTGACAGCTTTATAATTTCCAGTACATCGAATTCTTCTATGACAGTCAAACTTTGAAACTTTCTTCACCCTGACCTCAAATGGTATTATATCCCCTACTTTGGAGCGGGTATGAACTATATATATTTGTTTTAGAAATTCTTTCTCATTTTAAAATATAGTTACTGATATAGAACATTTGTGTTAACAAAAAGAGGTTGCAGTAAGTTAGTAATTTCTTATTTGAGGTATTAAGCACGATTTAGAAGCAAAAAGGGATTTGTGCAACATCGTAGCAAACATAAATTGCATTCCTCCTGCCTCTACTTCTTTTGCTACTAATTTTCATTTGTTATAAAATCCTGAGCTTCGAGGAATGTTTTTATGGATGAAAATCAGCGTACGCGATAGATAAAACATGGAGTCTTCCGTAAAATAATGTATGGAGTTGTCCCAACCCTTCTAATCAAAATCTCGACTAAACCCTTATCAGGACAGATGAAGCGTGGATGGGTTAATTAACGTAAGCCTTTTTAAATTATGCTTATTGCCTTTTAAGCTTATTGCGGATGAAGTTGTTCAATGATAGAAAATCTGGGTTCAATTTAGATTTACTTTGCTTTAAATTGGATACAGATACGTAGGCTCCATGGAAATGATAATTTTTGCTATTGTCATAGATCCTGCTGGAGTCTTTGTATTTAATTTCAACTCCAATGGGTTACATA
Organism: Endomychus coccineus; assembly: GCA_958510875.1. Classification (NCBI taxonomy): domain Eukaryota; kingdom Metazoa; phylum Arthropoda; class Insecta; order Coleoptera; family Endomychidae; genus Endomychus; species Endomychus coccineus. The sequence goes on from OY294068.1 coordinate 4,359,286, forward strand.
ACAAAACATACCATTAGTCGAGCTGGAAGTATCCAAAGTTATTCAGTTACCGTTTTAGCTTTGATGTGTTCCCCCATTGTAATGAAGCATTCTTCATTACTTACAAATAAATTTGAATATCTCAGTAGAATCGAATTACATAGGCAAAGTTAAGAGATCAAACTTCGTGCACATCTATGTATAAAAACTGGTGAACAGAATTCGCCAGCCGGTCACCTGTTCACGTCACGTCACACGCCGCGATCTGTATAAAAGCAAGCCCATTTCATAGCGAAAGGGGACTGACTTGCCAGACCAGCACCGAGATTGACCTGCCGTAATCTAAACAACCCGAAGCCGTTGCTATTGTGCAAATCCGAGAAATAGAGAGTGAGTATTAATTGCCGTTTAAAATCCATTCAAGTCATTGAATTAACATTCCAGGATATAAGTCCGATTTCAAATTCGAACTTTGTTTATAAATTCAATAGTCTACAAAACAATCCTGATAGCTTGGACGAATACGATTCAGCTTCTGCGAATTGTTTTTCTAGAGACTAAGTTAGGATATTGTCCGAGACCGATTTGTAGAATTGTTAATAAAGTCACACCTGAAACCGCTGGAAAAATCAAGCCTTATAGCTTGGACGAATACGATCCAGCTTCTGCGAATTGATTTCAGGGGCTACGTGGTGATTCTCTCCGAGACCGACTTGTGAAATTATTAAGTCAGTCATAGCCGATAGCTGACAAATCAACCTAGTCCGTTATACCCCGTTCCGTAAGAAATTACGTCTGAAATACAGGTCAGAGCGAATACACGACCCACGCTCCGTCAAAGTTAACAGTGTACTAAATATTCAGATTGTCGCGATTCATTTCATTTCTAGACCTAGGGACAAAAACTTGTCTACCATCTCACGCAGATGGTGGAGACTCCCGACGATAGGAAAACATCTAATTAGCGCGTTATTTTATACACGGAAAACGAACACATTAAAACGGCCTGTTCCTAGCAACATTTTGTAAATAGATTGTACATAGCTGGTGTAAATGTAAATAGAGATAATTAATAAACTTAGTTAAGCAAGAAATATCTGTTTTATTTGGCAATCCACACGAAAGAGAAACAGCAATTTTAAAACCTATATAAAAAGGGAACCTGGACCCTCAAGAAACCCGAGCAGGTCAGTTACTGTCATAAGAGGACAGTAAGTGACAACCTCCCCACTTGTAATTAACCATTCAAGCGGAAGGAGGTTACACCATATCGAACACGTTACAAAGAAAGAGGTTTTCGATGGTTGGAATGGAGGAATTCGATTGCTCCAGATACAAATAACAGTGGTTTTTTTTCACTACTGGTAGTGTGGAAGACTTGGAGTTTGTAGGCACAAGGGAATACCTCACTAGGCAAGGTGTTCCACAATACACGATCAATCGGTTGTTCTCTAAGGTGAAAAGTGAACTTAGAATCGAAAAACTCGTAAAAAAAGGATAATGATAAAGTTTTACTCGAACCGATGAGATAGACCAGATTCACTATTTTTCCATAGTTGCCCCTTTGAAAAAATTTTGCAAAATTTAAACATTCCAAAATTATCAGATAATCCTTATGTTTTATTCTATGTGATCTTGGATTATTGCCGATAACAAATTTGGGTATATTATTCTCCTCGAACATGTTTTTATTGACGTCATAAACAACTAGCAGATGACCAGAATTCAGGGTCTTGGAAAGATTCAACACAATCAATCGATCCCTAAAGTGAAAAGTGACCTTGGAATCGAATTCCTCATCAAGAAAAAGTGTATTATAAAGCAGTTTCACCCTAATCGAAAACATGGACCACATTCACAATTTTTCCATACTTACCCCTCCAAAAATTTCACAAGATTCGAACATTCCAAACTTTTTAGATATTCAATGTATTTTTTTATATGTGATCTTGGAATATTGTCGATATCAGATTTGGGAATATTTCTTCTCAAACATGTTTTTATTGACGTCATAAACTGGGAGATGACGAGAATTCAGGGTTTTGGGATGCTGTAACACGATCAATCAATCTCTAAGGGGTAAAGTAGCCTTTGTATCGGATTTCTCATCGGAAAAGTATACAATAAAGCAGTCGAAAAGATAGACCAAAGCCACAATTTCTCCATACCTCAGATAATTTCATACGACAATACAGAAAAGCAAGTTCACTTTTAAATCACATTCGACCAATACACGTGGCTTGACTACCTTCCTCACTCACTAGATCTAGCCCCAAGCCATTTTTTTTTGTCCCCGAAGCTAACAGTAGCGCTCGGAGAACAAAGCGCTAGGAGAAAAGATGACGAGTACTATTTGGACATGTTGGGGAGAAGGAAGCATCGCTGGGAGAAGTGTATAGACATATAGGGAGACTATTTATAAAAATAAAAATAAATTTTAAGAAAAAATGTCTTGTATCTTTGTTAGGTCGGAAACTTGCCAGACAACCCTCGTATGACGGTAGTTCCCGAAGAATGCTGTGGTGTCAGGCTCGGTCAAATACTTTGGAGATATTCAATGATACAGTTAGAGATTCCCCATGTTTTTCATTAGATTTCTGCCATACATGTAGGCAAGCAGCTCCACTGCTGATCTCTACTGGCGAAAGCCATATTGCCAGTCATTAATGATTTTGGAGTTCTCTAGGTATTGGATGTGCTCGATGGTGATTGCTTTTTCCATTACTTCAGAGATAATGGATAGTAATGTAATGAGTCTATAGTTAATAGGAAGGATTTGTTGTTGAAGCCTAATTATCTTCCAGTTAGGAGAAAATGCACCAAGTTTGTATGAAAGTGTAAGCAACCTAAAAAGATGGGGATAATTAGGTCTGATCCCAAAGCCTTCTGGTACTGAGATCAAGCACAGTGTGCCTAATTGCTCGCAGACGAAAGACAATTTCCGGCATATGGTTACCGATGGTAGTGATATAAGATGAGTACTTCCCTTGTGGATCCAAAGTGGAATTTGCTGCAAAAATTTGGCTTCTTCTTGTGGTATTGTAGCTAGTGTGCCATCATCTTTCATTAAGAAAGGGAATGAACTAACAATGAAATTTCTTCCAATTGCCTCGGCAAATGTCCAAAACTAACTGAAAGCGATATTAGGAGAGATTCAAGGTGAACTTTACTTCGAAAATTTCAGCAGTTTACTCATTCTGAAAATATATACAGGGTTCGGCAGAGTTCCCAGTGTCAGTAGCAGGAATTGGAAAAGGAGCAAAGTAAACAATGTCAGTGCCATCGTAATTAAATCATATATTAATAATTCTATGATAATCATCATGCCTTTTTGGGTTTGATTCCTTCGGTTGGATTATTCTGATTTAAACTGGCACGATTCAGAACAAACACAAACGTCACGTTTTGTTAGTACGCATCGTCACACCGTATATGTAATTAGAATAGAATAAGGTCATTTTTTTTGGTAGCGTTACGTGTAATTAGCGTGATGTTCATGAAATGTACATTATCGTGGAATAATTCGCATACAAACAGAAACACAAATACACACATAGGGTTCTAGTTTTTATTTTCAACATTAATGTGTGTTCGTATCAGTGGATGCACGAACATTGCCATCTAGTTGGCACAGATTTTTATTTCACCGCTAAAAGCTTCCGCGCTCTCGAACATGTTAATTCGCATTATTCGACACATGGTACGTAGATGCAAAAATTCGATGACAAGAATCCAGTTAGTACACCGTGACCGGACTCAATTTCCTTCAAATACAACATTACTGGCTTCAGCAAACTGTAGTTGATGTCACAACGCAAAAGCTTCATGTAATAAAAACGGTATAATGTGCTCATTTGGGAAAGATATGGTGAAGTTATTCAATATTCAAAGGTGGATTGATAATAATACAGATAATAATGATTTTATTGTTGTTAAAGGGGATCAGAAGGGGTCTGAGTTCTCCTTTTACAAATTGCAATAACTGCAGATGTAGAGCACTGTAATATCATTTCATATCATGACATTTTTGATTCTAGTGTTTCCATCTGTGATCACTCAAATAAACCACCAAAATAAATCGCTGATATCGTTTACTGTCAGAGAGATAAGTGCTCTTAGACCTCTTTGCCCGTTGAATAACATACACTATACTTCTTATGACATACACTGACAGTTATTTAGTAGATAGCGCGCGCACAAAGATGTTGAGTTTTCTTCTTTTTTGAAATAATATTGCATAAAATTAATAACGATTCTTGAACAAGGTATGAATTATATATAAATTCTCGAGAAATAGGTCACACTAACACATAAGTTTATTATTTTCGTCTTTACGTACGTTTTGGCCTCACGATCATCATCAGAAAGCGTATCAATGTCTAAAACGAGATTTCTTAAAACTGATTGTATCATCACAAAGCGTCCTTAATGCACCAATTTCAATTAAAAATGCTCACGTTGCCGAAACGAACAGAAACATGAATAGTCGAAAGTTTAACACATTAATGTTTTAAGTTTATGCATCAAGAATCCACTGTTTAGCAATTTTCTTAAAAAATTCGAAGTCATTTCAAAGAACCGTTGTGATGAAACAATTAGTTTTAGGAAATCCCGTTTTAGAAATTGATACGTCTTCTGATGATGATCGTGAGATCGAAACGTACGGAACGATGAAAATAATAAACACATGTGTTAGTGTGACCTATTTCCCGAGAATTCATATATAATTACAGATAATTTAATGCCAAGATGGATATAACTGTAAGAATGTAAGTCTTATAATATATTTTATTGACGCTTCTTTTTGCATTTCAGACCCGTTTTTTGATAACTCCGATGACGATCAGAATAAAGTTCCGTGTGGGGATAGTTCACATTCAGCTTGTGAATCGGAGCCCACCGTGGCAGAAGATAAGCATCAAACAACCAAATCAAAAAAAAAACGAACGAATTCGAAGATTAGCAGAGGGGAAGCGATCCGAAGCAAAAGTAAAATGAAACTCTGGTCAAACACACGTTGGGCGTGGGGGTGAAGTACATGAAGAGAACTAAGAACTAAGACTTTATGATCACATCTGCCGATATAAGTATAATGTAAATTTCACCGAAGAAGAACGAAGATCTATATTTACGGGCTTTTGGGACCTTGGAAAAAAGCAGAATGGTAAGGATTCGCAAACTTCGTTTATTGCCTCATGTGTTATCAAGCATAGGTACTCCTAAACGTCATATTCTACATGTAGTGTCTCAGAAGAATATAAGCACGACTATAACATTCAAACTTTGCGGTAACTTTCGGAGAGTTTCTCCGAAAATAACGATTCTTGTTATTTCTATACACTAATGCTGATAGTCGAGGAAGTGTCTTTCCATTTATTGCAATCTGAATAAATCTGAGTTTACCACGGGCCAGAAAAACATACAAAAGATAGTACTTCACACAGCTTTTCGAATATTGTAATTGAAGAAATTGTCGTATAATAAAATGGAAGACAGACTATTCCTTATTAATGGGAATTGTCCTACGGGAGGAATCTATTGAGATAATGAGCGTACGGCAGAGTAAATATTTTCATAGTACAAATCCATTAAAATGAATAAAAAAAAAGAAAGTGGTTTTAGCATCTGACAAACCTAGTTCTCTCGACGGCCGCCTGTACATTGTAGAGAACACTCCGGTACGTTTACAAGTCTCCACTATTTCTCACTAGAATCGGGCAGATTGTTAACGCGCAGAAGAACGCGTGAAACAGAACGAATAGCGTCGAGTATTTTGATGGACCGCTGTGCTCAAAAACTCGAAAACCGCTCAAGGTACGACTTTGAATGACTTCGACAGATAATTTCGATCATCATATCTAGTTTATGTCAAAATTTCAAGTCTCGTACGCTCACTCCGTCTTAATAACTTTTCCGATGTAAATGTGTCATATTATCTATTTTCACCCCGAGGAAAAGAACTTTGTAAGGTTTCATAAAATAGCATTTCTAGATAACCTCGATGCAAGTCAAATATGAATGATGCTTTAGATATTTGGCGCGCACGAACGTGAAGGAAGGAACATCAATTGTTCCTTTGATGCATATTATTGTACATGTTTCAAGATCTTGTAGAATGTGTCAATAGCAAGTCACTTTAAAGTTCAATACACAACATATTCAATATTTACGGAGAATGCTTTGTTTGGGTCTATAGAACCATGAAATTGAATTTGTCCTCGACTATGCGAGAACTTATTCGAATATCATGACCTGAAACAGCCATTTATTATCAAACTGCGTGTTTTGATGTGAACATTTAGAAACCTGAAATAGTATATTCGTGGTAAATATTCGTTGTATGTGGAATCAAAATCACTAAAGTAGACTTAAAATTGATATGAGTTGAAATAATTCTAAAAAAATCAATGGTAGAAGCCGTTACTGTATGGTAATTTATGAAAATTATGAAGTAAACAATGAACATTTCAAGTATGAATAGGGTTATTGAGATTACAATTGAGAGTAAGGGGATCATAGGACATTTTGAAACAGGTAGATCCCGGGAAAATACTGTGTGAATTAAGAAACAATTCATTCACTAGGATATTTATTATATAATAGTCTAAGAGTTTTCAAAGACAAAGGAAAAGATCACTATACTGTAGGTCTAACTGATCATTCAGGATATTGTTATAGGAGTTTTTGACAGCTTTATAAATCTTCATAATAATCCTAATATTTTTATTTAGTTCATTTGAGTTACCTACACTGGAATTATCTGATATTCTCTTTATATAATATTACCGAGTTTGTCGAATTTTTGTTAATTATTTCTTCGCAGAAAGTGTTCTTCAAAGAACAGCCGAAACTTCGAAGATACAATTCTGACATGAAACATATAGGTAAAGCGCACCCTTGTAGGCAATTTCTTCTCAGGTAAGTATTAATACTGATTCATGGACCTACCTGTGTCTCTTAATAACAAGTGACTATTCTACCCCGAGGACAATGTGTAATCAATGCCGGCTAGACATATAAAAGGGTCTCGCCAAATATTGTTCCTTTCATAGTTTCCCTGTGAGACACACCGTTGACATCGATAAGCTGAAGATGGAGTTTGTATCAAGCAACCCGAAGGTGGTCCTTGACGAATACCCATTTGTAGAGGACAAAACAAGTGGATGCAAGGACAAGGAAGTGCGAGCAATGTCAAACCTGGAAAGGTAGTTGCAGAGGTCGAGCCATTACCGACGGTTATACAAGAAAACTGGGGAACATAATCGTGCTACAAACGCTGCAAGTGTAGAGATATCAAAACTAATGAAGCAGATACTAGACACCGCACCCATTTCAATAGATACTCCGCACAGTCAGCAGCAATTGTACACGACAAAATCCATCTATTAGTCTCATAGAGAGTACAATAAGGAACGTACGATGCTGGAGCAGTTTTGCCCCAATAACGAACGGACGTAATTCTACCCCAGTTATATACACAAACGATGAAAGGCGAAGATTCTTTGATGCATGACTCAGGGCCTACTGAAGACCTAATATTGATTTTTGCAGCTGCACATTCCCTAAGGCTATTGCAGATATGTACCAACTGTTTTTTAGATGGAACCTTCAAAAGTGTACCACATCTGTTCACCCAATCATATATGGTTCATGAATTGAAGGAAAACATTTCAATTCTTCTGATGTATACACTATTACCGGACAAGACTGAATAATCCTACTCAAGAGGTATAAAGATAATGAAAAGATCCAAACGCCAGACCCTCCAGCATAATGATTGACTTTGAAAGAGCAGCGTTAAAAACATCAACTACAAACCTTCCGGAAATTCGGGTTCGTGGATGCTTCTTTCATTTTTACCAGTGTCTCTACAGAAAACTACAGCAAGAGAGACTTAAGAAACACTACTACACAGATGCTCTCAAATTGAGATTGTTGAACGCTTTGTCCTTTGGGCCATTACAATATCTAGAAGAAGCATTTCAGTTGCTGGTGGGTAATGACACTTTACCTGCGAAAGCCCAGAATGTCATTGACTATTTCGACGATACCTGGATAGGACGACCCACGAGACAGCAACGTAGGCGAGAGATCCACTATTTCCACATACTACGTAAAATTGTTATGATACAGTTCTCAGTGGATTGGCCAAAACAAAAATGCTGTGTAACCCCAACCTTTGGAAGTTCATTGAGGCAATTAAAAGAGAAGAACAGGGACTAAATGAAGTGAAAATAGAACAATATATAGCAGGCGAACCATCAATATCCTCAAAAAGAAATACCGAGTCACCGAGGAAAGAATCCGACGAATAGCCGAACAGTTTGACCCCACTAATATACTAGAATATGTTAGAGGTATTGCACCCAATATCACTTATTAAGTTATAGTTGTTTCCAATAAAAGACTTTTGTATTAATTTCTCTTGTGTTGTTTTACACATTTATAGTAATACGATTCTTGACCCAGTATGAATTAAATATAAAAATTCTCGGGAAATAGGTCACATTAACACTTTGCTTTAAATATTCGTCTTCTTTAAGACGAATATTTAAAGCAAAGTGTTGATGTGACCTATTTCCCGAGAATTTTTATACACATTTATTGTTTATAGTCGTATCCTGCATACGTGGCTTAAAATTATTTTTCGAAGAATTTTATATTCGAAGAACTGTCATTCGAAAAATGGTCTTCCGAAGAAAGGATAAATCGAAAGAATGGTTTTCGAGTAACTGTTTTTAGAATAAATGATTTTTCGAAGAACTGTCCTTGATAGGTACTGTCGACGGTGAAGCGGAAAATCCGATAATGCACCATCCTGACCAATAGCCTTATTTTGAATATTGCGACTGATATCATCGAGTTGACATAAATTCTTTTGGATAACTTTGATTCGTCATGCAATGAATATCCATACAAACATTATTCTTTCGAACATCTGATCTGATTCTTAGGTACTCAAATGATGACTGGAAGATTGCGAATATTATTATTCTTGATATTCATTGGTTCTTAACAAACGGGGTTGGTCCGCCTCACGTCACGTTGAAGACACTCTTTCACCTGAGCTGTGAATGAAATGTTCCATTCTAATTTTTTTTGCTCTATTCCTTCAACACGATACACTAATTTCATTACTGAAAACGACCTGTATGAATTGAAAGTTCTTATTACCAAAGTTAGAAGTTTCTAATTTGAGAAATAATCTATTTACCCTTAAAGTCTAATAATTATCGGATGTTATTAGCGTCATTTACTTTGGACCAAGCGGCAGCGACCCGGTCTGTTGAGTAATTACTCTGTTGCCCTAATTTCTAGCTATTCACTGCGAGTTTCTTGTTTGTTAGTCCGCGTGGCGCCTTTATTAAACGGAAGCACGTGCTAACCTCGGGACTAAACAGCGCAATGCGCGCGTTGCTTCCGGTTTCCGCTTCAGGCTGTTGGTTTAATAGGCCTTTGTTCCCTTCGTATTACGAGCAAGTCCCTTAGCTAACGCGAATTTTTAAACTACGTACCTCTCTACTCCGTAGAAATAACAAAGCGTAACCGCCTCCGGGACACTTACTTACTACCTGTGGGACTTAATATGCGGAAAGTTGAAAAAAGTGTCATTTCCTGTATTAACATGTTAAACATTACATTTTTGTAGCTTTATCGTGTTCTTTATTTCTATTCCTCAAACTTCAAAACGAGTACAATTAATTGAGCCATTGCTTCAAATACTAACCACGGACTTGATGTGTATGGAAAATATGAGGAAAGGTATTCTATGGGAAACATTTCTCATAAAGAACGGATGAAGATGATAGGAAAAACCTAGGGAAACTTCAAATAACAACAAGATTGCGATTAACGCTGTGTTTTGATGTCCTGAAGAAATTCATCCTGAATTAGATAACTTACAATATCCTAGTTTCTTATGTCATGATAATGTTCAATGAATATAAACACACAACACATTTGTTATACTTATTGCAGAATAACAATTGATGAGTCGATAAGGTTGCGACCGTGAGTTCACGAGATGATGGTTATTATTAGAGGAGCGAGGCTTTTCCCTCTAGAATAGATATTTAAGTACACTAGATGATAATAAGAAGTAAGTTCATTTAGTTCTTAGTTAGTCTAAGTTAGTATTAGAAAGTACCATCTGCTTCTATGTCTAAGTTCCATAGGGAACATCTACCATACCATTCATTAGTCAAATACTTCAGGCCATACTGTACAAGAGGAAATTCGATATTTTTACAGATCACAGACCTTTGATATACCTATTTGGAATGACGAATTCATCAAGTAGACTTACTAAATTCAGATTAAGTTGGAAGGAAACGATTCCACAATTAATCACACAAAAAGGACAGAAAATGTCACTGCTGACGCCTTGTCGAGGGTAACAATTGGACCTAAGGAGTTGCAGGAAATGCATAACAGAACACCAAAAAAGTTTTTGCTGTAACACGCGTACAAACCAAACTAAATACAAATAAAGACGTGAAACGCACTGATATATCGTCTACGTATCTTGTACAATAGAGAAATTTGCTACCTACTAAGGACATGTTTATGAATGATCTCTTCGGTATGATTCATGAAAACTTCTGTGGAAATAAGACTGAGTGGAAAGATCTTCTGATGTTCTAAAAATTTTTGTTATTGAAAGAAAAACAATTTCGATTTTTTTGATTTCATTTATTTGTAATATAACGGATTTCTTAAAATCGAAAAGAAAATTATGATGATGATACAATTATTATAGGTCGAATCTACAATTATAATACGGATTTAGTTTAGCTAAAATTGCAACATATACAAACTCACTTTTGGTTGAAACTTTGAAAATTATTGTTGTCCCCTCTACGTCTCTACGCTCTCTTTTGGAAGTGTAAGAGAGCAATAATTGTCATGAGGTGGGGTTTGACGCCTAAGCAAGTGATTTGGGTCGACTCAGCTATCATTATCCCAAGACCCCAAGTATGGTGGAAATGAACTGAGCTGGTTACAGCCCAGAACCTTTTGGATAGAATACAGGAACTGTTTCTCAGAGGCATTACATCCACGAGAAAGAGTACACTGACTGCAGCATTGAGGGCCTCACTGGAAACACCATCCCTATCAATGACGATGGGGATGATCTACATGCTTAGTTGCAATGGCTACCGAAAGAGAGGAAGTGCAGCTCAATCCAATCCCATTTATTTTGGAGCAGCCTGAAATCTGCGCAGAACAGGATCAAAGCCCTACGGTTCGCAGCATTTCAGGGTCATCATCTCATCTAGGGAGGAATGAGAAAATGACCACACGCCAAAGCCTAGCACAATTTGGTATACTGTTGTAAACTTGTAACACAAGAGTCGGAGTAGGTTTTTGCGGTCTTAGATATATTGATGGATACTCCGTAGGAATGCGGGATCTCAACACAGTCTTCCAAGCCGAAATGCTTGCCATCTATAGATGTGCAGAGAAGCTACTCGGCTATGGTTAGATGGATGAGACCATCTGGATATATTCATATCGTACTCTCGAGGCTTGTCAGGGATACCAAGGAGGTCCTTAACAGACTAGCCGGTGAAAACAGGCTATAACTGATCTGGATTCAGTTTGGAAAGAGAAGGAGATAGCGGATGAACTGACCAGAGACGTGGCTAGATGGGACGCTCCTCAATACCCCATTGCTGCTGATATTCCCAACAACGGGGGCATACAGATCTTGCGGAAGCATCTGAGAAATCAACATTCCTCTGCATGGAGAAGCATTGTAGGCTGTCGAACTGCCAAAGCGCTGCTTGGCAAGTGAGATACTCTCGCTGAGTAGACAAAGCATCAGGATGATCTCCGAGATTATTCACAGATCTCGGAGAAAAGCGATACTCCATTCTTCTGCGAGGGGAAACGAAGTGGAGTCGTCAACCCAAATATCTTGTGAATGTCCTGCGCCTGGGGTCCATCACAGCATTCTGTCCAACAAATGTCCAGGTATTAGTTCATCGTGGAGTGCTTGCCCCGAGGACTCAACTGCACGGCCCCCATGGGCGAGGGATTGGGATCACGCCGAATAAGCGCGGTAGGATGACACCTACCTGCCAGTATGTTCGTGAAATAAATTCCATGAACCACACTGGTAAGAGCGAAACTCTATCTTAGTCCCTACTGGCTCTGCAGTGTCAGTGCCCGAGCTGAGAACACCCGCTAGAAAGAATGCAGCTCTCAACCACTATACCCGGCAGACCAATGCCTTAATTGGAGAGGAGACAATCTTTTGAACCGTCTGGGCCCCTCACCCCCTGCTTACTCATGTTCAGTGTTCAAGCTTTCGTTAGACGAGTAGCCGTTGGCCTCTTATCATCGGCCTACCACATATCTTTGTCACGGCCGCGAATCCATTACCTAGACCTATAGGATAGGAAGACACAGACACTGGACTTTAGGGGTATAGCCATGAGGTGCAACAATTACCCCCGCAGAGGCAGCATTTTTATTCGCCCCCGGATGTATTACTTTCGGCGGACTCACTACGGGCGCTAGCTTGCTAGACTTATATTATTGCCCCTCCTGGACTATAGTCAACTCCACCTCAACATGTTACCAGTTTTATCAGGAACGTTTCACGGGTCACCTTTCGGCTTCGTTCAAATAGCCTAGCACATATGTCTACCACGGCCGTGAATCCGTTCCGACCAGAGAGCTTCATACTCCAGAGTTCTGGGATAGGAAGGCACGATATCATGGTTTTAGTGGTGGACTGTATGCGGTGCACAGTTCACCGGATCTTTTGCACTGGCAACTGTTTGATTCACCCGGTTGGTGTAGGGAGGTTACTTATCTCGAAACCCGCGCAAAGGACGTTGCTTGCTGAAACTTCTCTAGGAGTCAATCAGGACCATATAGTTCTCTCTCGAGCATCCTGTCAAACAGCGGGGTAGCCAAACACCCCATGAAAAACGTAGCAGGGGATAGTGTACAAGGGCCTTTGGCTAAGTACACTGAACTTTCTATTATGCCATCAATCAATACCAATACGTCTCTACGAACGTTTGTGATATCTTTGCGTCAACATTTCTAGATTTCGATTCTTCTTTGCAAGAATTCATATTCCTCATTCAAATCTCTGATCATTCCACTCGATACTCTTCATAAAAATAGTCAAAGCCTATCACTGTCCAACAATGTGTTATTCTATGAGTTATTGGGACCTTGCATGATCATTTTCGAATGTCATATCATGGATTTGTAATACTCAATACACACGGAAAGTTGAAATATTCTTCAACACATTGATTCCGAATGACACAAGTTTCGAGCAACAAAGATCTGGCAACCAATCTCAGTCTTAATAAACGTTAAAGCATATTTTGATGTAATTTAGCAAGTTAGCGTATTGCATCATCAATTTTTGTTTAACTTGTCAAGTGTATATGAATTATTTGGTGGCGTAAATATGAAGGCGAATTTAACCATGACAGATATATGAAGAGGGAATAATCTACAATAATGAAAGCATTTTGAACGCGTTAAGTTATTCCGACAAGCCGAGCTTAATTCCTAGCCCGAACGTGATGTCAGTTTGTTGTGATGTTTGATGCAAGTTGTAAAAACATGTTCGCTGATTGCCGTTTGCCTCTCGACGTAGTGGAAAAGTTTTAGCGGGGCGAAGTTCGCCATCTGAAGTTTGCCAAAACTGTTTTCGACAACGGCTAATTTTATTATGAACGCCTTATTCAAACATTTACACAGACACGGCATCGTGGCCCGTCAGACCTGGAGGACTGTTGTAACGCCGTAAGATATATCGTTGTTGTTTGTTGTTTTTACTGTTGCGGATATTTATGTGACGCACGCTATATAGGTCGGAAGCTAAACGCTCCAGAATTACTGCGTTAAAGTACAGAATTCATGACCGGAACAATTGAAATTCCTCTAAAGTACTGAGGAATTCGGACACTGACAACGGAAACAAAATCGTTATAATTAGCCATCGTTACCAATTGTTTTTAATGGATAGTCTTATGTATTTTACTTGACTTCCATGAAGAAATGAGATAAATATACCAGAGCATCAAACTGATAACTAGAAATACGTATTTTGGTAACTAAGTTGTCATCTCCAGGGGAACTATGAGAATACTTCACTGAAGATGGCAACGTAGCTGCCGAAATACATGCGTTATCTCCTTTAGCCCATTAATGCCCACTCTGTCATTCTCATGAGGACATGTGGGTTAGAGAGATAACTATACTGGTAGACTAGAAATGTCTACTAAGAGTAACAAGTACCGCTAGATGTTGGTCTAAAAAGTTGCATACAGTTCAGGACATTTCTTATTTTCATACCAGCTGCAGGGCCGCAGTTACTTACCTGTTTTCTTCTGATAACAGTTGCAAGTTTTTGCATCTTCCTGTGCCTTGATAGTATTGTGTTAAATACTGCGTAACTTTGATAGCTAAGTGTCTTTACGTTTTTATGCAAGATTGTCTTGCAAAAATTATTTGGTGCTCGAAAGTTTTGGTTAGTTTGTGTTAGAAGTAAGATAATATTTGATAGATTAGCAGGGCTAGTCTTATAAAACTATTGGAGCAGCTTTAGACCCGCAATTGTGAATATTAACATCACAAATGAATTCAATCGGAAGACAATTTCTTGATGAGGAGGTCAAGAAGAAGAAGATATCTTCTATGTGTTTGCAATGGAATAATAAGGATATATAAAATTAGGTAAATTCCGAACATTTCTCTATTTGTTAAATTACTCACTCACACTTTTAAAACACATTACAGACAAATATCTAGGTAATTTAGAGGGGATGGAAATTTATTTAATTCCGATTTATCTCTAGCTGAGGGTAACCCATAGTTTACATTTTTATACCCAAATAGCATTTAAACAGGCACATCTTGATTCATAATTTAGTTTACTCTGATGATGGCAACTCGGTAGCCGAAAGGTCCTCAGTACTTTAATAGTATTTTTAGTTAATACAAAATTCTCGGGAAATAGGTCACATTAACACATATATTTTTATTTTTACCCTCGTCTTTACGTACGTTTCGGTCTCACGACCATCATCAGAAGACTTATCAATACAATAACCTGATTACTTAGAAATACTGTAATAACACAAAGCGTCCTTATCGCACAAATTTCGTTTAAATGCCAACGTCGCGAAACGAACGGAAACATGAAATCGGAACTATAACACAGCAATGTTGCAGCGTAAAAATTAAAAATCCACTATTAAGTAGAATCATCAATAAATACGAACACATTTCATAAATGTCTGCGAGAGACTAACAGACAAAGAGTTCTATCCTCTTTGCTAACAGACGAGACCATCTCAAGTGTTCATTTAAGCGTCAAATGTCATAATTTATTAGGTGATAAAAGAAGGTCTCTGGCCTCTGAGAAATACTTTAGACAATTCTACCTAAAGTAAACTTTTACATTATAAGGACGTAAGTAGGAATTTGCAAGAATATTAATTAATTAAATTAGTATAAATATGACTTAGTGTTTGAACGTCACTCCTATGATTAACAGACTTGGAGTCACGTTTTTTTATGAATCATCTCCAGAATAGATCTTTTATAATAATTGGTTTCCTTAGTTAAAATATTAACATTCTTGTAATCAAATTGATGGTTATAATCAAAGCAATGTTTAGCAAGCGCGGTGGAATTTTCTAAGTTTTTGTTTCTTGTGCTATACTTATGGCCATACATTCTTTTTTGTAAATATTGTTTAGAGATACCAGTATAGGTCCCATCACAATCTAAATAATTTAATTTGTATACTGTGTGGGTTTGTTTATCTTTAGTTCCGATTTCATGTTTCCGTTCGTTTCGCGACGTTGGCATTTAAACGAAATTTGTGCGATAAGGACGCTTTGTGTTATTACAGTATTTCTAAGTAATCAGGTTATTGTATTAATAAGTCTTCTGATGATGGTCGTGAGACCGAAACGTACGTAAAGACGAGGGTAAAAATAAAAATATATGTGTTAATGTGACCTATTTCCCGAGAATTTTGTATTAATTCATACGTGGGTCAAGAATATTTATTATAAGTATTTTTAGTGAATAAGGATGATTATTTCTTCCCAATAGTGTTATAATATATCCACAGTGTAAACTCTTTCATAGTTTATTATATAATGAGGTTGATATAAAATACATAGTGGACCATAAGTGTAATAATACACCGTAAGCTACTCTATTGTTGATAAGTCATCCATGTCAGAATCTATATGATTGAATGTTATGGAAGGAGAATTATTTAGAGATAAGGATGGAGTTATCATAAGCAATTAGAATTAGAATTAATCATTGGAAGGTAAGATATCATAAAACATTATTTATCAGTCAAGAATTAGTTCTTAGTTATGGACCGTTATTTATATGTATAAGTGTTAATCAATAAATCGATAAAACCTACGATGGTATAATTTGTATCTTACCACACCACCAATACAACTAACAAATCCGAAAACAAGGAAATAAGATGAACTTTACGACTGAAGCTAACAACACAACATTTACTAATGTTGAGACTCAATTTATTGTTGGCGTACCATTAAAAAATATTGTTCAGATCCTTTTGTAGTGCATAGCAGTCATCTGAGGTCTTTATTTCTGAAAATATTTTAAAGTCATCGGCCAAAATTAGTTTCAAGCCAATTATGATTTCAGCCAAACAACATTAATAAATAACAGGAAAAGTAGCCTTGAGGCACATCAGATTTGGCGATGAATGAATTTGATCTTTGACCGTAATACTACAAAAACTGCGATCTATTGATGAGGAATGAGCAAAAAAAACGCTACTCGGGAGGTACTAACCCAATGGATTTGAGCTTGCCAGAAGAATTGTGTCATCAAGTTTATCAAAAGCTTCTGGAAAATCTGTATATATAACGTCAACCTGTCCTTGGTTGTCAAGAATAGTAGCAATATACATGTTCAAACAAGTAAGATTCGCAACCTTACATCTCTTTTGGACAAATCCATTTTGGTATGGTGATATCATATGCGTGAAAGTACTATAAATGCGTTGATACAGAAACATATCGAAGACCTTAGATAAGACAATATTGCAATTGGACCGATAATTGAGTATAATACCAATACTTCATCAGATTTCAGCCTGTATTCTTTGAACGGTATGTAGATGATTGCCTTATGTGTGTCCCTAACGATAAAATTCAATATGTGATTGATAAATTTAACAATTTCCACTGTAAACTTCAATTCACTTGTGAAATAGAAGTAAACAAAATATAAATTTCCTAGATATGTACATTAGGCATGATGCAGATGGAAAAATAAAAACTTCTTGGTTTACTAAAGAAGTTTGGTCTCAACGTTATCTTCACTTCAATTCCGTTGCACCAGCTTGTTATAAAAAAGTGTCATAAACAGCCTCACAGACCGCGCGGTAAAATTGTCCCACGCAGAGGACCGTCCCAAAAATTAAAAAATTGTTCGTAATGCATTGGAAATGAATGGCTACCCAAAAACTTTCTACAATCCTATCATTAAAGAGAGAATAAACAAAATCTATAATGGTTCTTCATATAAAAATAACATGAAAGGTAATACAGACAACTATATAACTTTACCATACATTCCGGAGACCTCAGAAGAAGTTAAGAAATGTTTGAAAAAGTACGATATAAATGTTGCGCATAAACCTACTAACTGTGTTGTTAAATATTTCTCAAATCTAAAACCTGTAATACCTAAAGATAAACAAACCCACACAGTATATAAATTGAATTGTTTAGATTGTGATGGAACTTATACTGGAATCTCTAAACAGTATTTAAAAAAAAGAATGTATGACCATAAGTATAGCACAAGAAATAATAACTTAGAAAATTTCACCGCCCTTGCTAAGCATTGCTTTGATTATAACCATCAATTTGATTACAAAAATGTTAATATTTTAACTAAGGAAACCAATTATTTAAAAGATCTATCCTGGAGATGATTCACGTAAAACGTGACTCCAATTCTGTAAATCATAGGAATGATATTCAGGGATTAAGTCAGATTTATACTAACTTGATTAATTAAAACTCTTGCAAATTCCTACATGCGTCTTTATAATGTTAAAAGTATATTTAGGAAGAATGCTTAAAAGTAAATTCCAATACAGGTCTGAAACCTTTTTCAAGTACCTCATAAACCTTACTCTGGTTCGAGTAGATACAGTGGATTCTTGTTACAAAAAATTTATACTTTAATATTGACGATACAATTTCGATTATTCGTTTCGACGGCGTGGGCTTTTGATTGAAAATTGTGCGATATGGACGCTTGTCCTATAATTAGTTTTAATAAACCTTTTTTGACATAATAAGTCTTCTGATGATGGTCGTGAGACCGAAACGTACGTAAAGACAAACATTTTAAAACAGAATGTTAATGTGACCTATTTCCCAAGAATTTTCATATATAATTCATACTGGGTCAAGAATCTTTATTAATATCAACAGATTTGTGAACGCGATTAATCTTCCCTTTTTTAAACATTAGGAAATTTATTTGATTCCAAACTGAGATTGAACAAAATCTGTAATGGGACAATCTGTAAAGGGCAATCTTTCATTAAGAAGCTTGGTATTTGATCATGTCCAGAGGTGTAATTATTCTTAAGGTTTTTGATAGCACTTCCAATTCCTGATTGACTCATTGATACAATATTCAAAAATGATGAGTTAATGTTGGTCAAATCTGGAATATGGCTGAAATCGTTATCGTTATTGGGTTCAGAGTACACACTGGCAAAGAATGTACTAAATGCTTCAACAATTTCTTTGGAATCACTTAGTAGTATATCATTGAAACGCATAGATCCAGGTATTCTAGTAGTGCCTTTTTTTTCGAAAACTTTTTCAATCACGAGTGCTGGAGCTAGCGATTTTCCCTAAATGGAGAATATAAGCTTCCTTCATTCGAACCTTGATTAAAGATCTCAGTTGCTTAAAATCTACAAGATTCTGACGAGACTTATGTTTTAAATATCTAGTTCTAGCATTATTCTTATGTTTTATTAGATCGATAGTAGACCTATCAAACCAGAGTGGATAGCCACGTTCTTTTATTTTAAAATAATGGTACATTCACATCAAATATAGAGTATAACATACTGTAGAATTCAGAGTTATCCTCATCAATATTAGAGTAATCATTCATGATGGACCAGACAATTTCAAGTAATATATTATATAATTGTAAGAAATTAGCTTTCCGATGTTATATGTGTTGTTTACACTTATACCTCTGAAGTTTTGATTATGAAGAGCTATGGAGGGCGTTCAATGAGGACTGAGTGCTCTGACCGGTAGGGTGACCTATTGTTGAGAGTGCTGAATCGACACAGCAAAAGCATAATTCCGTCTTGCAATAAATTATCCATCACTCAAGAGTTATTTTCATTTAGTAATCTTTTAAATAATACTTCATTATTCGCTACTATGTATTCAAATGTATTCGGAAAATGCAAAAACGCAATTCATTGTACATGGAAGAACATTTATTCCTTCCTAATCAAACCAGCCGGTGATTAAAAATGCACTCCCATATCGGTCCAGGGAAATTAACCGTCGGAAAATCACATTTCTAAAACCGCACACACGCGTTATTGACTTTTTCCGGATGATTTGCCTGTGGAATTCATGTTGGGTTTCATACATTCTAATTTGGAATCAAATAGACCGAGGCAGATTTATGTCGAACCCGTCGTGGTGTGGTATATGATTTTAAAGTAGGATGAATACG
Organism: Endomychus coccineus; assembly: GCA_958510875.1. NCBI lineage: Eukaryota > Metazoa > Arthropoda > Insecta > Coleoptera > Endomychidae > Endomychus > Endomychus coccineus. The sequence goes on from OY294068.1 coordinate 4,379,041, forward strand.
TCGCCAGAGGAGCGAGTTCTCTGTCCTCTAGACCTCGCATCGTAGGCTTAGATTTTACGCCCAACGCTTTTGATTAGCTTGCCCCCTGCGATATCGTCATTACTCTCCGCGGACATCTCAGTAAGCCGTGATAAAAGTGAATAGCTATTGTTTATTACCCCGTATATCGTTTTTATGCTTCCAGTGGGATACGTCAATATCTACGACGTCTACATACACGATGAGGGAGTCTACGACGCCATTTCTTTTGTTCTGTTTTTTAACGCGGATATTTGAATAGTATACGCTGTTCACGATAAGGAAGACATGTCACCATAGTTAGTAATTTACTATCTTCGTGATGAATATTTCATTTTAACAGTTGGCTACATCTTCCATTGGTGTCGGATAGAACAGCAGTTCTACCCAAATCATATATCAGTTTTTATAGAGCTAACTTCAGAGGTACAGAAATAGTTATTCTCCGTGTCAACTTCGCAAATATCGAAGTCACTTTCGTTCAGTGTTCAATGTATGGTATTCTCAACAATAAATCAGGTACTTTGAAGATGTTTCGTGAAAATGGAGAGGCATATCACTGTTGTTAGAGACAGAGTTGCTGCCGCCTTACAACTGAGCGTCTTAACAGTACATCAAAGCTAAATTATTTGCAAGGCCAAGAAGAAAACGGCAACAAGAGTTGTTGTAGATGCAGATAACTCTTAACAGATTGCAACCGAAATCTTCATTTTTGATATGCACAGAAACACACTAGGAGAAAATCTAGAGATGAAGCAAGATAGTATGATTCCAGGTATATGTCTCACTTCTCCCAAAATCCTCATTCCGGATAGAGGAGATTGGAGTAACGAAACTCTCACCCTACTGCCACCAGATGAGCTCGCATGGTTCACAAACGGGTCAAAGGTATGTCAGGTTTTTGGGGCGAGAGTGTACCTAAGAAGGCCGAAGATCACTATCTCAGTGACTTTAAGCTTTCACTGCACGATTTTTCAGGCGGAGGTAAACGCAATATTGACTTGTGCCATGAGAAACCTGCTAAGAAACTATGGGAATAGGCGCATATATTTTTGCATAGACACTGTCGTCTCAACAAACAGAGAGGCGAAAGAAATCACCTTTCACATCTTGTTTGAATGCCATGTATCGACATCCGTCAGGTATCGTCATTCCGGAAAATCAAAATTACTCCCAGAAAAGCTTATGGCTTCCAGCATTGGTAATATCCTGGGTTCCTGGCGGGCCACAAACCTGCTTACAATAGAATAGGTTTTTGACCACGAGGCTCTGAATGGGCTCATCTAAGTGGCCTTAGTGCCTTTGGGGATTAAGCCCCCTTCACTCAAAAGATGATGCTGATGGAGGATACAGATAAGCGTAGGGAAAATAACATTCCTTAATTCAAGAAAGGCCGCAAATAGGTTATTTAGTTAATATGAGAATGAATCTTCAAGGCATGTAATTTATATGAAACAAATATAAATAACTAAAACAGTAAGAATTCATAAATCGACTGTCTAAAATCAACTAAAAACCCCTGGTTGGTACCTTTTTCCATGAAAAGTATAGAATTTTATAAAAATGTCTGTTTTATTTCATACTAAATTGACTAAAGCCCTACCGCCTACATAGAAATAATAGTAATAGTAAGTATAGAATTTTCAGGAAAACGTCTGTTTGTTTCATGACTAAAACATAAAATAGACAGATATATAGGCATATAGGCAGACAGGCAAACATGCCAGATATATAGGCAACCAGACAGACTGACGAAGGCAGACAAGAGAAAGGAACTGCTGAATGAAAATTACCCCGACTCCAATATAACGGCACTACCAACTGCGCTGCTGATACATACAACTGATAATACCAACTGATAAAGCTACTATTAAGACTATCTAGACCGTCCTATATACCTATTTTTAATTGCCCAGATAACGGTTCTGAATAACTGTATCGAGTAGACACTTTGATTTGAAGTCATCAACTTGCACTTCTGTATTGTGAATGTCAATATTGGGAACTGTTCCTTCATATTTTTTGTTTCACTAGAAAAATGTGAGTTATATCTAATACCATAAGCAGTATTCCATTCTTGAAAAATATAGTATACACTATGTGAATGTTTAGGTTGAATGATGAAATGTTAGTGAAACAATAATTTAACAGCAACAGTAATAATAAGTTAGGAGAGGCGTCTGTGCCAAAAACATTATTTTCAGATGATCAATTGAAACTGAATTGACCGTCAGTTATCACTAGTAATTGATCTGTCATTTTGTAATAAACTATTAAAGAGTTCATACTGTAGATACACTATAACAATATAAATCTTATCCACTGAAAGAATCATTAAAATACTGAGGACCTTTCAGCTACCAAGTAGCCATCATCAGAGTAAACTAAATTATAAATCAAAATGTTCCTGTTTTGATACTATTTGGAGATAATAATACGAACAAGGGGATACCATCAACTGGAAATGAATCTGAATTAAATATGAACAGATTACCAGGAATCCGTTATCAAAATGGGTTAAACTAGTCAGTAATTTTGATTATATGGAAGAATAACTACTTTGTTTTTATACCACTTTTATTAATAATAACGTGAAAACGTAACTATAGTTTCAACACCGAAGTGCCATTATCAAACAATTAGAAAATTATGAAGAAATCAATGAAACAGTTCAAATATAGAGTAGAGTAAAGTAGGGTTGAGATTAAGGGATCAACGGAAATTCCAAAAACAGGTAGATCCTAGGAAAGTACAGTATTACATAGTAAACATAGCAACAATTTGTGAATTAGTGTGATTGAAATTTAATATTCTAAGAATTATTTTGAGAGCGGTTTGAAAGACACATGAAAAGATATAGGTCTAACTGATCATTGAGGATATTATTATTAGAGTTTTTGACACCTTTATAAATTTCTATTGAATCTAATGTATTCAATTTAAAACCTCTGGTTTGGTTATGTAAAATGCTTAAGCTATCTAAATTAGGGAAATTATGACCAGTTTGAAAAAAATGATTAGCAAAGGTTGAGTCAGTTTTGTTGAGTGTAAACGAGCGAAATTGTTCTCCGTATCTTAATTTGGAATTACGACAAGTTCTACACAGTCTGGGCAAATCATCTTATAAACTCCAGGTTTTCTATATTTATTGGTTTTGTCTTTGGCGTTGTATATAAGATGGCAAAGTTTATTTTGAGGTTTGAAACTGATTTTAAAATTATGGCGTGAAAATGTTAGCAATATGTTCGCTTACTGTACCAAAATATGTCAAAGAGATGAATTTAGTGGTTACATCTGTGTGTTTTATACGCGGATAAATTTTATAGAAAGTTAATTGTTGTTGTTTGCGATTTATTAGTTTAATTATTTGATCTGCCGGAAAACCATTATTGATGGCTATTCGTTTGATCGTGTGCAACTCAATAGTGAGGTGTTCTATTGACAATGGTATCGAAAATGCTCTATAGATCATTGAGTGATATGCTGCTAATTTATGGCTTCGAGGGCTAAACGATGAGTTCGGAATAGTGATGTCTGTACAAGTGGGTTCCCTGTAGATATTGAACTTTATTTTGTTATGGTCACGTATTAGTGTCAAATCCAAAAAGTTTATTGTTCTATCTTTTTCTGTTTCTAACGTGAATTCAATTTTTGGGTGAAGTTGATTAATAAATGAAAGAAAGGAATTTAATTGTCTGGATGTGCCTTTGAAGAAGGCAAGTACATAATCTACGTATCTATACCATAATAAAATAAACTTCAATACCTACAGGAGCTACTGGGCAGTCAGTAGCTCTCGGTCTAGCATGATGCCCCCGCCATGAGGCAAGCGAAGTTCCACATTAGCGAGTTCTCGCCTAAACCCTTTGAACCCCTACTCTCTATGAGCAAGAGAGACCTACAATTGGTGGCATGACTCCTCAGAGGACACTGTCATCTGACTAAACATCTACAAACAATGTGCATTGTTGGTGACCCAGCTTGTAGTAGATGTAACTGCCCCTCACATCCTAGCAGAATGTTCAGTACTAGCTTATCTTAGGCTACAACACTTCGGCAGCACAGATATGTCGCTTGAAGCCATAAGAGATATCAACCCATGCAAAATATACGCTTTCGGCACTCTGATTCTCGTATCAACGGGCGCACATTGGACCCAATCAAGCATTCTAAGTTTTGATCGATTGATCGATCTATTGGTCAAAGTGTATTGACTGAGAATCCCAGTTTCTGTATTCAAGAAATCATAGCGCTCTTGTGAAACCGATGTCGACAGTGAAAATAAAGAGCGTGAAACTCGCACATCAAGCATGAAAGATATGGGTGAACTTTATAAAAAGGTTATGAAAACTTTTTGTTCAGTAACGATAAAACTGAACTTGCCTCAGAAGTTGTTTAGCTTTAATCAAACAAAATGTTAGAGTCAAGCTCTTCAAATGAAACTAAGAAACCTAATACAAATACTACTTGAGCAATTTTTAAAAAAAGCGTAAGCATTTGCATATCTATTTGAATCACATAATATACGAGAATTACTCAAATCTGTAAGCCTAGAAACGATCTCTAAAGCATTTCTATAATTTCAGAATGTGGCATATCATCGCAACAGCTGTCATTGTACACGTTGGTTTTGTAAATTGCTCACCAGTAAATGTTAGATGTTCCTGCTGGGATGGATACGTTCCGAAAGGTAGTGACAACGGTCCTGAATGTGAGGCAGTGACTATTTTCCACATTATGCCCTGTAACCAACTGACGACTCCACACTGCGTATGTACAGGTGAAATAACGATCGTTTTGAGAGACCGGACCGGTACGTGGTGTTTGACTAAAAGAGGGAGAGAAGTGAAAAGATGGCCTTGTGAAAATAGGGAAGAATGGGATTATTTCTTTAGTTCAGGTCTAAATTTGCCCAGCTAATTATCAACATCATTGGATCTAGAAGCTCGGATGAAAAGATATCGTTATGATTAGTGATGCATATTTTTTTAATAGGAATATTTCATAATATGGAATATAAAAGTATTTTTCGACATGAAACCTGAACTAAACAGTGCAAAGTATGAAATTGTTATGGGTTAAGTATTAATTGAATGTATTTAAAACAAATTGGGAATAAGTAATATCCTTCATCATAAGAAAATTTTACCATTGGTACATTAATTCTGGTATAACGAAAGAGAACGTTTGTATCCTCAGCCACAATTTTTCAATTCACACATTCAAAATGCAAGATGATTAGATGAAAAGGTAGATGTAAGAAGTTAGAGAAAAAATGAAAGAGAACGGATGAGAGGAAGGAATACAATTACTATTGAGACCTATCTACATGTTCATTCTTCAAACAAGACACTAAGCTTGAGCGTTAGCATCTAAAATTGCGTATTTTTATAGGCACAATTAACGTTGATGATTTCAGCTTCAAGAAATATACTAAAAAAAGTTCACTACCGTTGATACACTATGATACTAACATTTAAAATACTGTTAGTTACTGGGAACTTTTCAGCCATCAACAGCCATCATTGATGATGGATACTTGATAGGTGAAGGGTTCTTAGTACTAAAACAATATTTTTAGTGATTATTTCTTACTCCATAGTAGAGGGCAAGGTGAACAGTCCCTGTGATTTATTTGGTAATAACTCATTCTATTTCTCAACATTATCTCCTTGTAGTCCGATCCCCATCTGGCAGATAGCTTTCTAATATTCAAAGATTTATGGAAAATTTTCCATACTCGTTCAGTTGAGATGCCCATAGCTTCAGCAATTTCGCACACTTCAACTCGCCGATCGTCATACCATCGATTTCATTGACAATTTCTGGCGTAGAACCTCAATTGGACGACCAGAACGTTCGGCGTTCTTTGTGGTCATACTACTCAAACGAAAAACAGTAAGCCACTTGCATCTCTTCCAATGCACTTTCAGGAGTTGAAATTCAATGTAAAAAAAAAGTACCACATCGGGGGTTTTGTGATCACAAATTCCGTCGCCAGATTCAAGTACGTCGCACCTGGGGCCCAGGGCATCCTGGTACCCAAGTCGTCTCCAGGGGATTCATCAACATATATTTTGCAATAGAGTGAAACTACGTTTGACTATTTCATCAAGCATTACCGTTCGTTTTGGCGATCGATTGCTCAAATGATAGTGAGTTTTTTAGAAGATTTCACACACAATTAACTTCACGTCTTCGAATTAAATTCACACACTGTACACTATTAATGCTAGACGTTCACTGGAGATATTCCGCTTTGTGCCCCAAACCGACATAATGAGCGCGTTTGGCGAAGATAACCGTAGTCAACGGAATCATACTTGAAATAGGTACACTTCAGAATGTTCCCTGCAACATAGTTTTGAACCTTAGCATTGCATGCTGCTGACCTGCAAAATAAAATAATGCACTGAATAACAGGCGAATTTCTTTCTGTATTTATCTTGGTGTTTGGGTGAACACGTTGGTGGTTGGGGGAACACGTGCCTTGTACCCTTCAGTACCAGCCGCCGCTGAACAGATGTACAGGCGAATATACCACACATTTAGGCAATCAAACAGACTGATGGAGGCAAACAAGAGAAATGAACCCGCCACTGCTAGAAGAAAATTACCCTAACTCAAATTAAACGACACTATCAACTGCGCTGCTGATACATACAATTGATAAAGCTACTGATAAGACCAACTGATAAATCTACTATTAAGACTATCTGGGCCGTTCTATATACTTTTTTTAATTGCCCAGGTAACGGTTCTGAATCACTGTATCGAGTAGGCACTTTGATGTGATCAACTTGCATTTCTGTATCATGAATGCTAATATTGGGAACTATTTTTTGCTCCACTAGAAACATGTGAGTTATATGTAATACCAAAAGCACTATTCCATTCTTGAAAAATACAGTATACACTACGTGAATACACTATAACACTATAAATAAGAAATATTTACCCTTATCCTCTTAAAATACTATCAAAGTACTGAGGATCTCAGAGTAAACTGAAATATAAATAAAAATGTTCGTGTTTGAATACTATTTAGGGATAATAAGACAAACAATAAGGGGTTACCCTCAGCTGAAAATAGATAAAATTCAGCATGAACAGATTACCAGGAATTATCAAAACTAGTTGTGTGAAACTCGGTAAAACATAATTGAGATGTAATACTCGGCTGCTGGGATCTTCGGAAGACACGTGGCTACCTTGTGCGCGCTTCAGAACACTACACCTGCCATCGTGGCTTGCTGGTGCCAGACCGAGGGATTCAGGGTCGATCCTGAGAAGGGCAAAGTACCGCCCACTCTGGCGTGAGAGGAAACGTAGTGAACGATGAACTGGCTTAACGGGGTTCCTTTGAGTGCCCTTGGCCCCGATTTAACGATCGGAATCAAGGAGCAATTGGATAGTCACTGGCTCTCGGTCTGGCATGGAGCCCTCGGCATGAAGCGAGCGAAGCTCCACATAAGGGAGTTCTCGCCTAAAGTCTCTAAAATCACACTCTCTATGAGCAGGAGAAGCTTAAAACTGATGACAGGACTCCTCACAGGACACTATCATCTGAACGAACATCTAGACACAATGGGCATTGTTGAAGACCAAACTTGTAGTAGATGTGGAGAGGCGGATGAAACTGCCCCTCACATCTTAGTAGAATGTCCAGCGCTGACATCTCTCAGGCTACAACACCTCAGCACCACACTTGTGCCGCTTGAAGTCATAGCAGTCCATGCAAAATCTTAGCCTTAGGCCTGCTGTGCTGATTCTTGTATCTAGGGGCGCACGATGGATCCAATCAAGTGGTCTAAGTGCTCCGGACTGGTCCGCCCCCGTTTTCATTATTCGATTGATTGATCTATTGATCAAAGTGCATTGACTGAAAATTCCAGTTTCGGTATTCAAGAAATTGTAGCGCTCCGGAGAAACAGATTTTGACTGTAGAATTGAAGAACCTGAAACTCGCACATCAAGCATTAAAGATATGAGTGAACTTCATAAAAAACTTGTCGATATTCGAAACTTTTTGTTCAGCAACGATGAAATTCAACTTGTTTTAAGCGTTTTTTATATTTCATCAAAATGTGAGAGTCAAGCTTTTCAAATGAAACTAAGAAACCTAAGACAAATATACTTGAGTAATTTTCCAAATTACAATAAATAAATGTTCATTTACTCATTGACTACATCCACTGTGATATGATAATTATACACCTACATATAAGACGGAGGTAAATAGAACCAAATACTTGCCCACCGTCCCAATAACGGCCTCCTCTTTATAACGGCAGCTTTCATAGTTTTCATTTATGGCCGCTGTTTCCTGTAGCACGTAAAATGATGGAAGTGAAAGTACAAATATCAATCCCAAATTTAATAGTTATTTATGTACCTTGTAAGTGTTTTCTACAAGTCAAGGTTCCAGTTTGCAGAAGCGAATCCCGTAGGCCTGGGATTTGCAAGTATTCGAGACCTGGAATATAAGATACAAGCCGAGATACCTACAAAATGTTCCATCCAACTACCTAATATTACAATTTTCAAGAAAATAAATCTTAAATGAAAATATCCATTAGTTGGTTTACAATTTGCTGGGAATACCTTCGAGTTGTTATTGTTACTGTCAAAAATTGGTCTGTAAAATTCGAAAAGTTATAACAATATCTGAAGTTTATATTATTTTTGTGAGATTTCACGTAAGAAAATATGAATTCTCGCCGCGCCTGATTCTATATCCATAGTATCTCTCCAGAATCGGATGAGTTCTCGTCTTACAAAGTTTGCACACTGATGAATCACATTATATACGAGAATCACTCAAATCTTTAGACCTAGAAACGATCTCTAAAGCATTTTTATAATTTCAGAATGTGGCATATCATCGCAACAGCTGTCATTGTACACATCGGTTCTGTAAACTGCGCAGCAGTAGATGTGACATGTTCCTGCTGGGATGGATACGTTCCAGAAAACCATGACAGCGGTCCTGAATGTGTTGCAGTCGATACTTTCTACATTATGCCCTGTGAAGACCCGTTGACTCCACAGTGCGAATGTTCAGGTGAATCAACTAACATTTTTAAAGACAGTACCGGAACGTGGTGTATAACTTATATAACAGAAGAAGACGTGAAAAAATGGCATTGTGAAAATACAGAAGAATGGGATTATTTCTTACGTTTAGGTCTAAATTCGTCCAGCCAACACCAGTTAGAATAGATCTAGAATTTCGGATGAGAAGAGATCGTTATATATTGTACCAGGAATATTATATAATATGGAATATAATAGTTATTTGTTTTACTAGGCATTAAATCTGCTTTTCTGTCGTGTGAAACATATAATTTTTTCTTCAAATTTGTTCCAATTCCACGCAAAATCGACTTTTTCATATTTAAATTGCGTTTCATTATCAATATCCAAATAACTAAATTATTTTATTAAAGGTAACTGGGCCCTGCGTTACCATGTTTACCGCTGATGACGTTTGTTGGATATGTTTGTTTACTGTTTACTTTGTCATTGTCAATTTTGAAAAGTTGTCATGTTAGAAATGGATTTACTGCAAAGTGAGGATGAATTGATGCAATTAACACCACCTGAGATAAGAGACCAGGCGCGAGATGTGAAATTTAACCTTTTACCGGAAAAATCAAGAACTGTATATGAACTCACATACAGCAGATTCATGGGATACAGACAGAAGAAAAATATAGGATCTTTCTCTGAAAATGTGCTGATTGTCTATTTTTCCGATCTTCCAAAGGAAATGAAGACTTCAACGTTATGGTCTACCTATTCGATGTTGAAAGCTACCCTGAACATAAAAAATAACATTGATTTGGCAAAATACCAGAAGTTACGGGCTTTTTTGGAACGCCAGTCAGACGGTTTCCATGCAAAAAAATCCCGAGTTTTTCAAAGAGAAGAAATCGAGAAATTTGTATCAGATGCCCCAGATGAACTGTATTTGTGTACGAAGGTAGGAATATATTGAAAATGATCTATTATGGATTAAAGAACTAATTTTCAATTTGTATTTTAGGTTGTAATTATTGTTGCAGTCGCTGGGGCATGTAGATGTGATGAGCTTTTGCAAATGAAAATAGATGATATAAATGATATGGGCGACAAATTGCTAATTATGCTACCAAATACTAAGACCAAAAGATCAAGATCTTTTGTAGTAACGGAATATTTAAGCGTTTACAGTAAATATGCAGCCTCCAGACCCTCGAATTTAAATAATCGGCGTGTCTTCTATAAATATGCGAACGGTAAAGCACATCATCAATTCATTGGCATTCACAAATTCGGTAAAATGCCAGAAGAAATTGCTACTTTTCTGGGACTATCCCATGCGAAAGAGTATACCGGGCACTGCTTTCGCAGAACTTCGGCCACGTTGGTGGTGCATTCTGGTGGGGACATAACAATGTTGAAGCAACATGGAGGATGGAAGTCTTCCGCTGTCGCGGAGGGCTATATTGAGGACTCGCTAGCCAATAAGTCGAACATCGGCAATAAAATATTTTCTGGCGTTTCCGGAGTATCAAGTGTGGATACTAAAGTTGTTAATTTTACTGGAAAGGAGGGAAGTGGACAGAGTTCAATTGTATTCAATAATTGTTCACAATTGACCATAAATATATCTAATAAATAAAAATTTCGTGTTGTAGTTTTTAGTTTTAATGCAATAAAACCAGTTTATTATCATCATCATTTTGAGTTTTCTTAATGTCATTGTCAATTTTAATAACCAGTTTGATTTAAATTATTACTTGGAAGGTTGCCTAGCAACGAACTTTTTCTGCCTAGGCAGTAAAAGTGGACTTTTTCTGCCTAGGCATTAAAAGTACAACTTCTAAGCCTGCCAAGTGTCATTAAAAGGCCGCTTTTAATGTCATTTGGAGAAAAAAGTATTTTTGGACATGAAACCTGGACTAAACATTCCAAAATATGGAATTGTTATAGGTTGAGCATTTAAATATTATTTGAATAAATTAAAAAAAATAGGAATAGGTAATATCGTTCATCATGAGAACATTTCATCATTGGTACTTCAACTCTGGTATAACGGAAGGAAGAGTTTGTATCCTCAACCACAATTTTCCAATTCACACATTTAAGATCTTAGATGATTAAATAAAAAGGCAGATATAAGAAGTTAGAAAGAAAAATAAAAGAGAATGGAAGAAAGGAAGGAATACGATTACTATTAAGACCTACCCACATGTTAATTCATCGAATAAGACACTAATCTTGAGCGTTAGCTTCTAAAATTGCATATTTTTATAGGGACAATATAACGTTGATGATTGAGTCTTGAACACTTAGCTACAAGAAATATACCAAAAGAGTTCACAACCGTTGATACACTACTAATACTAATATGTAAAATACTATTAATGCTACTGGGAGTCTTCCAGCTGAAGGGTCCTTAGTCCCACAACAATATTTTTGGTGAGATTGATTAATTCTTACCTCATAGTAGAGGGCAGTTTGGAAATAGATAAAAATTGCAGGAGACCAAATCTGGAAAATGTAGTGGATGAGGAGCCAATTCGTAGCGCAATTTTCGGAATTTTGCCTTTGCGACTGCGGACCTGTGCGCCAGTGCGTTGTTCTGGTGAAAGAGCACTTTTTTCTTTGCCAAACGCGGCCGCTTTCGCTTCACATCGGCGTCGAACAGCTCCGCATAATATACGCCGATGATCGTTTTGCCCTTTACAAGGTAATCGATATGAACGATACCGTGTGCATCACAAAAACCTGTCGCCATGACTTTGTTGGCCGATAAGCCTACTCAGGGCATTTTCGGTTTATATTCGCTAGGACAAATCCTCTCTTTCGACTGTTCTGTGAGCTCTGGTGTGTTGTGATGTATTCATGTTTCGTTCAAGGCTACGAAACGGAGCGAGTAGATATACTGGACTACTTCTACGACAAAAACCAAGATGGCCATAGGGGTGTCGGTCCGGTGATAAGGATCGGTTGTTTGTAAAGAGTATACAGGGTGCGTGCAAAAAGTGTGTCACATGAAAGAGTATACAGGGTGTGTGCAAAAAGTGTGTCACAGGGTCACGTGACTAACACATGACAGCATGGCGGCCCTAAGGTACAGCTGTCATGGCGACCATAAGGTCCAGCTGTCATGGCGACCATAAGAACCAGCTGTCATGGCAATCATGAGGTACAGGTTGCTTCGTGTAGGTGTCACCACCAAGTGACAGCTGTCATGGTGACCATAAGGTCCAGCTGTCATGGCGACCATAAGGTCCAGCTGTCATGGCGAGCATGAGGTACAGCTGTCATGGCGAGCATGAGGTACAGCTGTCATGGCTACCATAAGGTCCAGCTGTCATGGCGACCATAAGGTACAGCTGTCATGGCGAACCCAAGGTACAGACTGCTTCGTGGAGGGGGCTCCGCCACCTCTAGGAAGCAATCTGTACCTTTGGTCCAAAGGTACAGGCTGCTTCATGGAGATGTCACCACCACGTGACAGCTGTCATCGAAGGTACAGAATGCTTCGTGGAGATGTCGCCACCACGTGACAGCTGTCATGGCGACCCTTGGGTACAGGCTGCTTCATGGAGATGTCGCCACCATATGACAGCTGTCATGGTGAACCAAAGGTACAGGTTGCTTCGTGTAGGTGTCACCAACACGTGACAGCTGTCATGGTGAGCTAAAGGTACAGAACGCTTCGTGGAGATGTCGCCACCACGTGACAGCTGTCATGGCGACCCTTGGGTACAGGCTGCTTCATGGAGATGTCGCCACCATATAACAGCTGTCATGGTGAACCAAAGGTACAGGTTGCTTCGTGTAGGTGTCACCAACACGTGACAGCTGTCATGGTGAGCTAAAGGTACAGAATGCTTCGTGGAGATGTCGCCACCACGTGACAGCTGTCATGGCGACCCTTGGGTACAGGCTGCTTCATGGAGATGTCGCCACCATATGACAGCTGTCATGGTGAACCAAAGGTACAGGTTGCTTCGTGTAGGTGTCACCAACACGTGACAGCTGTCATGGTGAGCTAAAGGTACAGGCTGCTTCGTGTAGGTGTCACGTGACAGATGTCATGGCGGACCGAAGGTACAGGCTGCTTTGTGTAGGTGTCACCACCACGTGACAAAGACTGCTTTGTCATTGTTTCAATCCAAGGACCATAGTTTACGAACGATGATGACGTCACTGCTTCGAACCGATGACAGTAACTGATTCAATCCGGCGACCATAGTTCACGAACGATGATGACGTCACTGCTTCAAGCCATGACAGTAACTGATTCAACCCGGCGACCATAGTTTACGAACGATGATGACGTCATCATCGTTCACGAACTATGATGGTCAGATGAGGAATGAAATGCGAGTAATAATAATGATACTCTATGTGTAAATGTGAATAGTTGGAGGTTATGATAAAGATATCCAGTAAGTTTGTAAATGTGTCATTATGCATATATCTTTTGAAGAATACACACGTATACTTAGAAAATTTGTGGAGAAAGTTCATGAACTAAGAAGAGACTTGAATTTTTACGAACATAAAATAAAAGTTATAAGACTGTTGAATACATTTACAAGTGCAAAAAGTGAAGATAATGATGGGAGTGGGGATGTTAAAAACAAATTTCGTGATTCTAACCACAATTCTGAATGGTATTCTATACGCAAACGTTCCCCAACACGTGGAGCGCATTTATATTTGTCTGAAGGATGTTGCAACCGATGGTGGTGGGGGGTGTAACCGTACCGAATGGATTCCGATGAATTTTAGAAAAATCAACGATAATCAATTAGAGGTATTCGCATTCAACATTCCTCAAGATAATCGTACCACCATACATTATAAACTTAAACTTTTATTCTTTGATCGGCGTGAGGGAGATATGGCTGAATGGCAATTGCTCCAACAATCATCATGTTTACCACATGTCATACAAAAGACAATATCAACACCATCCACACGTACATCATCCTCACTAGACGAAGAAATTTCTAAAATTTTCGCAATTTTGTATGCAATTTTATCTTCTTTATCAGTACTAATGTTGAAAATGTTTGTTAAATATGTAAAGAAGGCTATTTACCATGTAAATAAATGATTGTATGAAGATATAAGTGTTTTAATAAAACAAAAGGAATGATAATTATAATAATATATTGACATTATCATTTGCTAGTTCATAAGCTTTATTTTTGTGATTGATAACACATTCTATCAATGACTCGATGTTGATATCACTAATCAATTGTTCACCCCCCTCTTCTTCTGCGGCATGAATAATATTTCCTCTTGCATACCATTTCAAATCGCGGCGGAAATTCTGTTTCACTTCGTTACCAATATCGATAGCATGAGATATGTTAGACCATTTACGTATTAATCGCATTCCCCGATTTTGTAATTTTCTGTCGGCATCACGCCAACCATCCTCCTGTCGACGCATTAGGTACCATTCTGGTCTCATATCATTCGATGTTCGATATAATCCTAAATAATATATATTATATAAATTTTATTATAAAAAACAAAGTAATTACCTAAATTTCGTCTCTTTCCAAAATTTATAGGAGGTGGAACAATATTTGGTGCAATGTTATTCCGTAAGGTGATAACATTCATTTGAATTTGTTGAGATAAGCGTTGAGATCGTTCATTCGCAAGACATTCACGTTCCTCAGCTCTTTCACGTTCTTGTTGTTCATAGAATTTCTCGTACTCACAATATTTCATCATAATAAATTTCATTAACGAAAACAGTTCACGTAATTCGATGACTTTAGGAGTTCGCATTTGCATCAATAATGATTCGAAATCAATAGCATCTAGAACATAATATTTCTTTCGTGCATCAGTCTTATCACAAATTTCTAAATGGTGTATATGCGGGTTTTTCCTCAACAATCTTGTTATAACACCCTTTTTAGCATGATATTTTTTGCGACGATAACCTAACCAATCCAATAGATCTTCATTCATCAGAACGCGTTGGTTTAGTTGAATATTCCAAAATAAATAGTTTCTTTTATCGTTTCTTATATCGATCCCAAATTTTAGACACACTTCATTAACTGTTAACTTAATAAAATTGTTGGTGGACCATGTAGCCACATTTGAATCACGAACGCACGCTGCTAAGTTCATTTTTATAACTGAACATTTTCTGAAATGATTCTCTCTTACATACGTGAGAACGTGAACGTGAATAGTGAGGGTGAGGGGTAACTCTCCGTTTCGATATCATTGCAAACGTTGATAACTGACTGATAACGTCACTAGTTGTTTCAATTTGTTTCATTTCCAGCAACCGACTACCATAGTTTACAAACTATGATCGTCGGATGTTTACATCACCACCTACCGTTTGAGAAATAAAATATCAAATATAATAATAATAACATTTATTGGGAAAGATACATTTTGATAGTACATCATTTAGAACATAAATTATAACATTATGATTCATCACCTGGTTCTTCACACCAAATTCCGAACTGATCCTGTAATCGGAGAATACTCCATTATACGATCGTTAATGATGATGCAATAAGCCCTGGTGTTTTTGGGGAAATTCAGGAAACTTTCCATCTCTAGTTTGACGTCAACTGTTGATGACTTTATAGCATCGTTTTGTTTTGAACAGTCAATCACAAAAATTGCTCTATTCTTGAATGCTATATAATCCAACATGGGTTCGCTTATTATTTTATTTGAAAATGATTTCTGGAAATCATAGTACATCTGGTATGCTTCCACGTATTGCTGGTCGGTGAAATTCAATTTCATTGCTTCATATGGATAACACTCTGAATTCAAGTATAATTTAACATTTAGCAAGTTTATATTATCGAAATATGCACTGTGCTTAACAGGATTATTTTTTCGATCAGTTTGGAAAGCTAGAATCACATATCTGGGTCGTTCCAAATTCATTGAAGTTTTAACAGCCCAAATGTCGCGAGTGCTCTCCTTCATCAACGGATTTTCATGCAGATCCCAACTACGGAATGGAATCAAAATAGGCTTCTCAGCACTCAAATTCCCCAACATTTGAAATTTAACTTGATCACTTGGAAACACATGTCGCACTTTTAATGCTATCGTCTTCACATTTATTTTAGCCGTTTTCGTGCCTGTGCTATTAGTATAGCAATCGTTATCGGTTCGAGACCTTATCAAGCGCAGCTTATGTTTTCCACTCAAAACTTTGTTATAGTCAATGAATAGGCCTAGTAGAAAATTCAACGGTATCCATAAATTGATTTTATTATTGTAGACTGAACTCAATACATCCTTAAATGACCATCCAGAAATAGCTAGAGGTATAGATTCATGTTTGGCATATGTTAGATAAGCTCTGATGGTGCTGACAATACCAGGATCACGTACTTTGTCTATCTCTTTTCCATTCAATTCATAACTGATATATTCGAAGAGAAACGCTCCGAAATTATTCGTTAGTTTACATTCACCATCACCACTTGCTTCTGGCTGCAATTCTGCCTCGATGAATAAAGCAGACGAGGCCAAATCTACCAACACATCTTGTTGATTGATTAATATCTCAATTTCATCGCTGTTGCCAAAAGATGTTGTGTGGGGATAGTAGGTATGAGTTTCTTCTCGGATGATGTCTTCATTGAAGTTTGGCTCGTTGAATATTTGAAGTTTTTCCGACATTGTAACCAAGGGACTTCAAAAAATTGATATTTTCCAATGATAGTGATGCAGAAGCAACCTTCTCCCTCGAGCTCGTTGTAGATAATGACTGATGACCACTATGGAGATGTCTTCTATTGCTGAAATCCAAACCCATGTTCTCAAGTGATGGCTACTGCAACCTTCTCAGTTGAATTCCTTTCATATAATGAGTGGTGGTGAGTATTGGATTATTATTTATTGTTGTGAGGTATAATCCCTAACGATCTTTTTCAATTCCAATCGTATAATAATTTCTTCTCCACGAAAATTTACCGGTTTCCAATTCTGATCTAAAATATTCAGCGTGATGTTATCGAAGGACGTCTTGCTGATGACCGGTAGATAAATAAGATTCTTCGGCTCTATATCAATGGAAAACCCAGGTGGTACAAGAGGTGAGAACTCATATATCGTATGAGCTATCTTATTGTTATAATATGCTCCTGCGGTTAAGTTACACTCAACACGTATTGTTTGAACTTTGATTATGTTTATAGGTCGATCAGATACGTGTAGTTCGCGAGATGTCAATTTCTTTTTGCTGAATCCCAACAGTTCGCTTATACTATCTTTAGGAATAAAATTCACTTCAAAATCACTCTTCAGCTCTGTGTGTAGAGTGTTGTTGTTAGATTTTATTGATAATTTCCGGTCACGTTCTTCTTGCTTCACTCCTATCCCACAAACTGCACTTTGTATGAAATCCTCGATGTCTGTCAACTCGTAGGACCCCGTAGGTATAGTTACTACTTCTTCCTCACCCTTCACATTTTTATAATAAAATTTATTAAAACCTTCTTCAATGTTCGGAATGCTATTGTACGTATGCAAGCCAACAAGTGCGATAGAATAATATGAATGAGGATCTAGTTCTATAGGTGGGTGGAAATCTACAGATAAGCGGGAGCTCTTACCCGTGATAGTGAACGTCTGAGACATGATTGATGCAAACTTTACCAACAATCTATTTATATACTAATAAATGCAGGGTTAGTCGAGCACAACTGAAGAGTTAGAGAGGAAATCTAAACATAACTGACCACAATTATAAGTGTTATATTGTTGAAAATTATCGTGATTGAATAATATCTTACACTTTTTGAAATAATCCACTAGTTCGCGAGGGGGGCGTAAATTGCCAAAACTATCATAATATAAAACTGTATCACCGACTTCATTAAACCCAACCCAGTGAGTGCCTCCATTGTCCGAGCTATCTAAATTAACTATTCCACGCTCGTTTTTCCATGGTCCGTTGGATGGTAGTTCATCACGCATAAATACTCCTCTAAAATGGGGAATTTTCAGAGCTTTTGCTAGTTTTCGTAGATCGAGATCGGTCAGAGGTCTTCTGGGTAGGTTTACTGACAGTTTTTTGGATGTTTATTTAAATATAGACCAAGACCTTTGCGATACTTTTTCAAATATAGACCAGATCCTTGTTTCCCCAAAGCTATAGCTTCCATTGTTTTATTATGTCTTTCCGTTTCCTCCAAGGTTTTCCGAGCTGCTTTGCTGTCGTTGACGGCCTTAGCGATGCCTGCACCACCCCCCGCCAATGCTCCAGCAGCTGATAAGCCGGCAAACAGAGGTATTAAAAATGGTAGAAATCCTCCAGTCTTTGGAATAGGAATTACTCTTGGTAACCGAACATTTTTCCGACCACCCGCTTTTTTGAATTGTTTTCGTGCAACTTTCAACGCTGTTTGGGATGTTTTCTTCAGATTGGATGAGTCAAACTTATTCTTCATAACTTTTCTCACCCCATCGACAATTGCACTTCCGAACCCAACCTTCTTTCTCATACCCATTCCCAATTTCCTCTTTGCCTTCATAATTTTATTTACACCGAAAGCGGCAATCCTTCCTCCAAATTTTGTGTCTTTAGATTTGACACGTTGCCAAGCAGCGTTCTCTAATATTTTATCCGCCTCGTGACGTCCTTCCAAACTAGCGTTTCGCAGATATGAAATATCGTGTTGGCGGCAAGCTTTATCGAGTGGATTGATACCTGAATCTCCTCTTCTCAACCGTTCTTCTAATTTTGTACCGGGACCACAGAATTGATAACCAGGAATATGAAGTTCAAACGGGAGCTTGTTTATAAGCGTATTGAGAACACCTTCTCCTACGTACGCTTCCATACAGACTGATGAAAATTCAAGATTGCACCGTTATTTAACGAGGGGAGGGAGAAAGATCAAAGATCTCAAAATAATATTTTTTATTAATTTCAAAATTTTCTCAATACAAAAGACTTAAGTATAATCTTAACAATATATGTTTCAAATATTATAATCTTCACTCTTGATTCACCCTCATATTCACGGAATTTTTGTTCTATTATAATAACCATACCCTCGAGTCAATAATATTCCAGCTATTTGTTTGTTCCTAATAATCTCCAAATGATCAATGATGGATTCATTGAACGAGATCCGAATTATTGATCCAACTGTTGTGATTATTATCTAGACCCAACCATTTCACATACTGTTGACCCCTCCTCTTTCGTAATATTTTTTCGACTAAATACACATCGGGTTGTTTTGTTTTCTGTAATTCTTCCTCGTAGAAACAGCCGCTGATTGGTGCGTTGGTCATATCTTCTAGTAGATATGTGACCGGGTTGGTAATTTTTACTTTGATGATTTTAAATAATTCCGTACTCCAATTGGGCGTAAATCCCTTCTCAAAAATATGTTTAGCCTTACTCATTCGTACCACATCTCCTACGTTGAATTTGTGAGGCAGAGCTAACTTGATGTGTGAGTAGGATCGCTTCAATATCTCGCTCTCAATCTGTTTCGTCACTTTTATTGGAGCCATATTTATAGTACTATGTTTACGTTTATTATATTTTTCTGTGGTTTCTTCAAGTATATCAAGCCATTTGTATTTCCCGCTGAGACTGAAATGTTTGTAGAGCGATTCCTTTAACGTTCGAATGACACGTTCAGCAATGGCTGCTTTTTTCACACTATACGTATTATAATGATTGATATTATGTTTCTTCATTAGATCGTTAAAGTGTTTATTGAAGAATTCTTTTCCCTGATCGCTTTGCAGATTCCTAGGCTTACGATGTCCTTCTAGCAATATAGAACTGACCGCTTTCCGAACTTCTTCGGCTGATTTTGTTTTCAGCGGGCGTGTCCATAGAAATTTCGAGAAACAATCGATCATAATCAAAATGTATTTGAATCCTCTATTTTCACGAGCGTAATTACCCATTTCTGCCAGATCCATTTGCCACAAATCATCCAAACCTTTTATGATCGTTCTGCGTCGTTTGAAATTCTTCCTACTCGGCTTATGAAGCTCATGCACAACTTGTTCTCTACTCATCTTATCAATGTGGAAATCTAGTGTAGAATTAATTTTTTGGGTATATTCACAGGATTTGGAGATATACGTTTCACAGAGCCCTGCTTTGTTGTTGTGGATGATGAGGGTCTCTTCTTAGAAGGTTCCACAGATGTCATCCGTCGTTCTAACGCCTCCACTTTACTAGTAATGTCATTTAGACGCATGTTCACACTGTTAAATGTGTTATTGATCTCTTTCAATTCATTTCTGTTTTCCCTCACACTATCACTGATTGTTTTATACTCTGATTTTATATAGATCCCCATTCCATTATATTTATTCTGAATGTCCATCAGATGTTTATCAATGTTGAGAATAACCTTGTCATTCGTTAAGTTATGTTCATCCAGATCCTTGTTGATATCTTTGATCAAATTATCAACCCTAACATTGAAGGTATCTTTAAGACTGGTTTTCGTTTTCAGATTCAGTTTGTGTGTTAATTTATCAACATATACTTTATTTGCAACATCTCCATCATCATTCGGTGATTTTACGTTGCACAATCTACGATTTTCCATATCATAACTTCCATCGCTCGTTAGGAATAATCCTTGTCCGTGAACTTGTTTGAAATTATTATTAAATACATTTGTATCATATATCCACATGGAAGAGGAGGCTCTGCCAAACTTATCCATTGAAACCATCTTTATAACTGAGATGAATTTGTCTTACACCTGGTTTTTGTTCAATTACCCCTGCCTCTATCAATTCTTCTATTATAGAGATTATCTCATTGTGATGATTATGGTTACCTGCATGCGAGGATGCAACAAGAAGTCTCAGTCTATCCACAATTTCGTTAACGTCATCCCAATAAACATATTCGATAGGTTTCTCGTTATATTCAAGCATATCATTTTTGATATATGCACTTCCAGTGTATGTTTTGGCTCTGGGTCTTTTCATGGAATTAATCAAAGGTTTCAGTACATTTTTGTATTTTACAATGTTTCTTATTCGATCAGCTGGATCGTTATTACGCCTATGGGCACTAGTCATTTCCATCATTTGACTGTAATTTTTCCCATCTTCCACAGTGTAAGTATCAGGTAGAACATCTCTATAAAATATCAAATTATACAGTCCTGTGGTACCCTTGAACGGAGTACCCTTGATAATTATATTACTCTCACTATCAATTTCTATAGGTTGATTACCCATGAACCATTTGTCTAAAGTTGAATTATATTGCAATCCCATTCTATCATCGTATTTCTTGACATCATCATCCAATAGGAATCCTTCCAAGTAATAACGTGCTAATGTGGGGTATTGTTGCAGAAACTCCTCTGTAGCCTCTGCATTATCTTTCTTATGTTTTCTGAATTCTTCACGAATCTGATCGATAGTAGGTTCGAGGGTAAACACATCCTCCTCAGTATTTTGGGGGTTATATACGAACTCTTCCCCTTCAGTTACAATATTTGGGATTGGTATGTTCTCCATTTGTGTTGCTGTAGAAACAATACTTTTAGGTTTAACCAACGAATTTTGTTTGATTATTTCAGCATTTTTCGCAATTTCCTCCAGAGGTTTAGATACATTCCTGAACATATTATCTAGAATCTCATCATTTTCAGCTTTACCCAATTTCACAGCCATATATTTTTTCCTCACAACGTTTGCTAACTCCCAAATTTTTTTCTTCAATTGTTGTTTTTCTTTAAGCGTGTTACTCACACCCACGTCCATGCTGAGCGGGTTGTCTATTTCAAATGAAAGTATATATACATGTTAGATGTATATATAACTATCAAAACCTTTGCGATAACGTCCTTTGTTCATATCACAGTCTTTGTTTATCATAAGGAATCCATATTTATCTTTCCAACATACGCTACATATCTCTTTGAATTTTTCGAGTGACATGTCGGTACTTATATGATCGGTGAATATATGTTTCAAATTGAGCTCATCCTGTTTGAAAATAATCAAGCAATTGGCATTGTCGCGCAATCCATGTTTTGGACATTTAGCAAAAGACTGGCAAAGATAGAAACTATCAATTGAGTTGTGTCTCCCTCTTGAAAAATAAGCACGAATTTTCTCCTGTTTCTCAAACATCACGTCATCGAATATTATGATTGAATTAGGCCTCGCTTCTGTGGGGTCTATGACCTCATCACTTTCGGTACAAGGAAAATATCCAAGCCCCTCAATTTTCTTCAATGTCTCCTTTAGTAACTGGTATTTTGGTTGGTGTAAAGACTTTGAATATATGTACACGTTTTCAAATTTCAGACCGTTTGCATCTAACAATAGAGATAACATCACATTTGTTTTCCCACAATTACTTGGACCACAGATTATTGTTCGTAGAGTATTAGGCAGCAAAGAGCTGTGACGTTGTGGTTGTTCAACATTCTCATTGCTTGACCCTAAGTTCATAATACTCAACGAGTCTTTTTGCTTAACAATCTTCATCATGCCTGAAGGCGAATCGAAATCATACTGGAACATATGTTAATAAGCATTTGTTTATATACTAGATGATGATGTTATATTGTGTATGTCTGATCGCGCGGTTAGGTGCTTCTACGGTTCTGTCAAAATCAGGTATCAAATACATGTTAAATAGGTATGAATGCTGGAACACGTGTCTGAATGTTGAAACACGTGTCTGAATGTTGAAACACGTGTCTGAATGTTGAAACACGTGTCTGAAACACGTGTCTGAATGCTGAAACACGTGTCTGAATGTTGAAACACGTGTCTGAATGTTGAAACACGTGTCTGAATGTTGAAACACGTGTCTGGATGTTGAAACACGTGTCTGAATGTTGAAACACTTGTCTGAATGTTAAAGCATGTGTTGAATCATGCGAAAAAACATGTGTATGAATGTAATACAATCATTATGATTATTCACATTTTATTCCTCATTAGCCCATCATAGTTCGTGAACGATGATGACGTCATCATCGTTCGTGAACTATGGTCGCCGGATTGAATCAGTTACTGTCATTGGCTTGAAGCAGTGACGTCATCATCGTTCGTGAACTATGGTCGCCGGATTGAATCAGTTACTGTCATCGGTTCGAAGCAGTGACGTCATCATCGTTCGTAAACTATGGTCGCCGGATTGAAACAATGACAAAGCAGTCTTTGTCACGTGGTGGTGACACCTACACGAAGCAGCCTGTACCTTCGGTCCGCCATGACATCTGTCACGTGACACCTACACGAAGCAGCCTGTACCTTTAGCTCACCATGACAGCTGTCACGTGTTGGTGACACCTACACGAAGCAACCTGTACCTTTGGTTCACCATGACAGCTGTCATATGGTGGCGACATCTCCATGAAGCAGCCTGTACCCAAGGGTCGCCATGACAGCTGTCACGTGGTGGCGACATCTCCACGAAGCATTCTGTACCTTTAGCTCACCATGACAGCTGTCACGTGTTGGTGACACCTACACGAAGCAACCTGTACCTTTGGTTCACCATGACAGCTGTCATATGGTGGCGACATCTCCATGAAGCAGCCTGTACCCAAGGGTCGCCATGACAGCTGTCACGTGGTGGCGACATCTCCACGAAGCGTTCTGTACCTTTAGCTCACCATGACAGCTGTCACGTGTTGGTGACACCTACACGAAGCAACCTGTACCTTTGGTTCACCATGACAGCTGTCATATGGTGGCGACATCTCCATGAAGCAGCCTGTACCCAAGGGTCGCCATGACAGCTGTCACGTGGTGGCGACATCTCCACGAAGCATTCTGTACCTTCGATGACAGCTGTCACGTGGTGGTGACATCTCCATGAAGCAGCCTGTACCTTTGGACCAAAGGTACAGATTGCTTCCTAGAGGTGGCGGAGCCCCCTCCACGAAGCAGTCTGTACCTTGGGTTCGCCATGACAGCTGTACCTTATGGTCGCCATGACAGCTGGACCTTATGGTAGCCATGACAGCTGTACCTCATGCTCGCCATGACAGCTGTACCTCATGCTCGCCATGACAGCTGGACCTTATGGTCGCCATGACAGCTGGACCTTATGGTCACCATGACAGCTGTCACTTGGTGGTGACACCTACACGAAGCAACCTGTACCTCATGATTGCCATGACAGCTGGTTCTTATGGTCGCCATGACAGCTGGACCTTATGGTCGCCATGACAGCTGTACCTTAGGGCCGCCATGCTGTCATGTGTTAGTCACGTGACCCTGTGACACACTTTTTGCACACACCCTGTATACTCTTTCATGTGACACACTTTTTGCACGCACCCTGTATACTCTTTACAAACAACCGATCCTTATCACCGGACCGACACCCCTATGGCCGCCATCTTGGTTTTTGTCGTAGAAGTAGTCCAGTATATCTACTGGAGCGAATTGTCAACAGAGAGCATATGCGGCACCCTTTTGGCAGGTACCTTTCTCATATTCAAAATGTTATGCAAAATTGTCCGTATTCGTTCGGTATAGGTGCCCCTAGACTCAGGAATCTCATACAGTTTAACTAGCCAATCGTCGAATGACGTTGTTACCTCAATTGGACGTTGTTACCTCAATTGGACGACCAGAACGTTCGGAGTCTTTTGTGGTCATAATAACCACAACGAAAATCAGTAAACAACTTGTGAATTGTTCCAATC
Organism: Endomychus coccineus; assembly: GCA_958510875.1. Classification (NCBI taxonomy): domain Eukaryota; kingdom Metazoa; phylum Arthropoda; class Insecta; order Coleoptera; family Endomychidae; genus Endomychus; species Endomychus coccineus. The sequence goes on from OY294068.1 coordinate 4,403,760, forward strand.
GATGGTGAAGAGTCCCCAAGCAAAGCGTTCTAGTTAAAGATGGTACATTACAAATGTCACATGGGATTTTTGATTGTGGCGCCATCTGTTTAATTTTTCAGGATCTTTTCCTCTTGCCCTCATTCAAGAAAGTTAGAAAGACATCATTATTAACATTTTTGAGATGAATTAGTATATTCATATATTCATTTGTTTCTAATTCTCTTATATAATCTCTATGTTGAATGAATGAATGGAGTTATTGAATGACAAGCAATACGGGTTTCCAGGAAAATAAAAATACAGAACTTGCAATAATAAAAATCACTGACCAAATTTACGACGCTATAGCCCGCGAACTACCATTTGTAACTGTTTTCGTTGATCTGACGAAGGCATTTGATACGGTAAATTATGATATATTTATGTGTAAACTAAGAAAAAGTTAGCTTCAATGGTACATGATAATGACTGTGGGGGTTTTTACACCCCCTGCCTACCCGTCGTTGGACTTTGGACATGTTTTACGTAGTGCCCTCTCCTACTTTCACAGCACGCCAACTGCCCGATAGAGATCTACGCCTAAAATGGAGAGGAGACAGTCTTTTGAACCTTCCGGACCCCTCTACCCCTGTCTACTCGTGTTAGTGTTATTATTATAACAGCTCCCGTTTGACGAGTCGCCGTCGACCTCTTATCATCGGTCTTCCACATATCTTTGCCGCGGCCGCGAATCAATTTCCCAGAGACCTGGCATATGAAGCACTGACACCGGACTTTATGAGTAGAGCCATGTGGTGCAGCAACTACCCCCGCAGAAGCAGCATTTTGTTCACCCCCGGCGGAGTTACTTTAGGCGGTCTCACTTCAGGCGAACCCAAAGTGGAGCTTGCTTGCTAGACTCATATTATTGCCCCTTCTGGGCTATGGTCAATTCCACCTCCTCGTGTTACCTGTTTCACCAGGAACGTTTGACGAGTCACCGTTCGGCTTACGTTCAAATAGCCTATCACATTGTCTACCAAGCCCGTGAATCCATTTCGACCAGAGATCTGGGATAGGAAGGCACGATATCCTGGTTTTAGTGGTGAACTGCATGTTGTGCACAGTTCACCGGATCTTTTGCATTGACAACGTTAGTTTCTTCCCGTAGGGTTACTTATCTCGAGAACCGCGAAAAGGTGTTGCTTGCTGAATCTACTCCCGGTCTAAAAGCCGGACCAAATAGTTCTCTCTCGAGGCTTCAATGGTACAGTAGAAAATCTAATAGGAAGCTACTTAAAAGACAACAAAGTTGTAAGAATCAATGGAATTATTAGAAGAAACTTAGAGGTCCACTTCCGTTCATCCTATATCTGAATGATATTCTTAAGGAGCTAAATGAGGGGGAGATAATTGCCTTCGCGGATGATACGGCGATAGTTATACGTGGGAAAACATGGTCTAGTGCTCCAGTGTATTGCAGGTGACTCAAAATCATATGATTCAGTTGACAGAATGGTTCACAAGAAATCTCTTGACACTAAACGTAGATGAAACATGTTTTCTAACATATGGAAGTTACACTAATAGCTCACCAGAAAAATCTACTGTCAAAATACATAACATATTCTGCTCTAGGATAAACTGCAAGTATACTATATTGAAGAGAGTAGAATCTTGCAGATACTCAGCCAAACTTTGCAAACTACACAACATTGAAAACACAGCAATCTAAAAGAATTACGAGTTTGAATTTACTTAAAGTATATAAAGAAATTGAACGAAGAACATTTACATATATCAGTTATAAAGTTTTAAGCAACCCTTTGGTAGATTTAATATTGCAAAATGTTAACAAAAATTCAAAAACAAAAATATTGATTGGGAAATGGTTGTGCTCTACTTCAAACCGGAAAAATGATCAAATGATTTTTATTATGATTTTCTTATTTGGTGTCTCAGTTGAACTAAAATTCAAATCCAATTAATTATTACAAAGATGTTCGAGATTATAAATACTCATATAAATTAAATTCTAGTTTATAAATTCAATCTAAAAAAATCCTCTTCTCGTATTATTATTCATAATTATTGTAATGATCTAACTAAAATCTAACTTATTATCGAGCCGAAAACACAAATATTTGTTGTTATCATCAACTATTGAATTTAATAAGTTCAAAAGTCGAGTGTTTTCTCTTTTATTTAAATATTATTATATCTTTCTACTTTTTTCATTTTCTTTTATTTTTCTTTTTATTTTCATTTTCAGGCTTGTGCATAGATACTTATTATATTCAGGTGGTATATATGTAGCACTTATGTTTTTATTATCGTATAACACTGTATTACCACACCTGAATGAATATTATTATTATTATTATAAGCCTCAAGAATGCATATTAACCCGAATGGATTTTTAAACGAATTTTGCGTCAATCCAAACGGATCACATCAGGTGACAAATTTACTACTAGAATCTTATACTTAACAAATTACAACGAACTAGTCATTTTATGAAAAAAATAAAATTTATTAATTCCATTTCTTCTGGTACAACTTATAGTATTCAATTATAAATGCGTTTCTCTGGATGCCTATTCAAATATGGATTCCATACGCTCTTAGGCTCGCAGTTTATATCCGCGTGGTCCTTCACTGCGACGCAGGCGACTTCTCCCAGATCCAGCGTTGTTTCCACATTCTTGTTGTCGCGACATATACACACTGGAGGTTTTTCTTCTCCGCAGCTGAATATTCTGAAATTTTTGATTCCCCGACAATAAGTCAATCCGTTTTCCGTTTCCACCTTGAATTCTTCAAAGCACTTACAATCTTCTGCTGCTGTGGACAGTCCTAGCATGTATGTCAATACTAAGGACAATATTAGGTAAGACCTCCTGCAAATACATTTCTATTCAGAAATTGTTAATACACGATTAATCAATATTACAATTGAAATATAAAATTGTCAGGAATCAAAACCAATGCAATCAAGCAATATAGTGTGTAAATAATCAACATTTGATCCTTTAAGTAGCAATTGCTAAGAAATAGGTAGGTACTCGATGATCAAGTTGAATCGTTCAATTTGAAGAAAAAAAATGTGTTCAAAGATGTGGTTCGTTCTAAATGGAATCGGGAATGTGAAAGTTCTCAATCTAAACTACGAGAAATCAAAAATGATGTCCTCTCTTGGCATCCCCCCAATTTGGAAACCGGCGACTTGAATCAATAGTGACTCGCCTACACATAGGTCATACTCATATTACCCACGTTCATCTCCTGACTAACAGTGAAGCACACTTATGCGAACAGTGAAACAGTTCTTGATAGAATGTCCTAAATATAGTGCCGAACGCATAAGCCACAATAAACCCAGCTGCCTAAGACAACTGCTGCCGAAAAATGACTCATTTGTGAATTTATTTGACTATCTAAAATCAATTGACTCACTGAATAATATGTAGCTCACTGTCACCATGTATTGTACCGTCGCTGATGCATATTTTTAATAAAAAAAAAGAGAAATAGATGAGAAATATTGAGGTAGCTTAAATTCCACTGCTTCAAAATACGTTTGCTTTGTCATGACATAAATTCACAAATAACGTATTTCGAATGATTGGGTCAACTTCACTGAGACAGGATTCACAGATCCCGGGAATAATGTACAGGTGTTCCATCTCAGACGAGTCACCCCGTATATTTCTTATCCCATAGTGAGTGTAAAAATCTCCCGAAACACGTTGAATGATTTTGTTTGGGGACATCTTTTGACGTATATTTGAGGCTTGAACGAGCTACCCCCTAATAGGGGGCGCTTCAACCCCTCAAAATTGAATATGGGAGAGGGATTGAGTGATACGTCATTTGAAAGGTCTTGGAAGCTTCTTTACAACGGTGTATGAAAAACGTAAATTTGATGAATCGTTTTCGCCAAAAATTAATTTTGTTGCTCGAATGCGCCACCTTGAATATTTTGGTTATTAGTACAATGTACAAGCTCATTTTTATTAAGACTTTTTTACAAACTTAAACAATCTTCAAAAAATCACATTCGTAAAAAAATTGATTTTTGTTGTCATGCTTAAAATGAAAAAAATTAAATCAGCGAGCTTAAATCAAATGTTCAAATTGTCCTCCATTGACTTCCATACAATAATACAATCTTGACTGAAAACTGTCTCTAACATGGTTCAGCATAATTGGAGTTATTTGACGACACTCATTTACAATTCGTTGACGTAGTTCGTCCAAATTTTCAGGTTGAGTCACAAAAATCTTGGACTTAAGATGTCCCCACAAGAAGAAGTCCAGAGGGTTAAGGTCAGGAGATCGGGCAGGCCACTCCATAGGACCTCTACTTCCAATCCAACGACCGGGGTATTGCAAATTGAGGTATTGGCGAACTGTTGTGGCGTAGTGAGGAGGAGCTCCGTCTTGTTGGAAATGCAATTGTTGTTCAAGTAGTAGAGGATCGTTTTCTGATTGTTTAGTTATTAACGGATCAATCGCATTTTCCAACATTTCAAGATAAATTTCGCCATTTAAATTACCAGGAATAAACAGAGGTCCAATTAGGTGGTCTCCCAAAATTCCTACCCAAACGTTTAGCTTTCCCCGATGTTGAGTGTGAGCTTCTCAAAATACGTAAGGATTTGTATAGCTCCAAATTCTACAGTTATGCCTAAACACCTTCTAAGAACAAAAAATGAAGTCAACATAAGGAAACGTTTTGCTGTTTTTTTTTATACATTAGTTTGAGAGAATGTATTATTGTGTCGAAGTCAATGGAGGACAATTTGATTTAAACACGCAGATTTAATTTTTTTCATTGTAAGCATGACAACAAAAATCAATTTTTTTACGAATGTGATTTTTTGAAGATTGTTTAAGTTTGTAAAAAAGTCTTAATAAAAATGAGCTTGTACATTGTACTAATAACCAAAATATTCAAGGTGGCGCATTCGAGCAACAAAATTAATTTTTGGCGAAAACGGTTCATCAAATTTACGTTTTTCATAAACCGTTGTGAAGAGGCTTCCAAGACCTTTCAAATGACGTATCACTCAACCTCTCTACCCTATTCAATTTTGAGGGGTTGAAGCGCCCCTATTAAGGGGTTGCTCGTTCAAGCCTCAAATATACGTCAAAAGATGTCCCCCAAACAAAATCGTTCGACGTGTTTCGGGAGATTTTTCCACTCACTATGGGATAAGAAATGTACGGGGTGGCTCGTCTGAGATGGTACATCCTGTATATGAAGGTAACATATTTTCAACAATAGATTGAAAAGTAACACCAGAAATATGGGCATATACCATCCGACATAATGATAGAGTGAGTAATTTTGTGTTATTATGTGCAACATTCAAAGGAACTATAACTAACAGTTGAATGATATTTATCATTTTAATGAGGTTGTGCATGAAGCTGGAATTAGAGCAAGGGTACGATAATATATGAATTAATTTTTTTTCTGGAATATATCTATTTTCATTGTCCAATAGTACCTCGGACGGAGATACTGTTTATGCAAGTGGAAACACCTTAGGTACCTTATTTTTCTAATTATAGGAGGAAATAAACAACAAAAAAGGACAACAGCTTCAAAAATAAATCGCCTGAACCGATTTTGCTGTTTTTTTTTCAATCGATTCACGAAGTCAGTTAGAATGAATGCTTGTTTTTGTATGACGCTCATTTATGCATTTTTGTAGACGAAAATGCAACTCTTTGAAAGCACTTTCAGGAGCTGAAACTCAATATGGAAGAAACTGCCAAGATATAACAGAAATAGCCGAGAATTTCTTACTCGAGAGTTTTTGGGGTCGCTGATCACGATTCCGATACCAGATGTCCTGGGCGCCAAGTGCGTTGTAGCTTGAATCTGACACCGACCCCAAGAACAGCCGAGTAAGAAATTCTGGGTTATTTTGGTTATATCTAATCATATCATATTGAATTTTAGCTGCTGAAAGTGCATTCAAAGAGATGCATTTTCCTCTATAGAAATGGAAAAATGAACGTCATACAAAAGAAAAACTGGTAACATTCTTTTTGAATGAGTCATTGAATCGATTAAAGAAAAACGTCGAAATCGGTTCAGCCGATGTTTTTGCTTTATTTCCTAGACTAAATTTAAATTAATGATCACACGTATTCACTTATTTTTCTTCAAACATTTGGGAAACAATACAATAGCTATCTGATTTGTATTATTTGATATTTGTAACATAGTTTATTGAATCAAATGCTGTTCTATCGACATGGATATTTCTAATTCACATCCTTGTGAACACATTTTCCGAAAGCTAATCCCAATCACAGACTTCGTCATATTCACTCTGCCCCTAAATAGATTACTACGTCATATTCACAATTCACTTTCTGTCTCAGAAATAAAATATGACGTATTTTTTCTGTGGATACATAATACAAATTACAAATTACTCACATGATCACGATATAGACAATTCAGTTCCACACTGAACAACGACTGTAGGTTGATTTTATTCAGATACTTATAACGTGATACGATAAGTTAAACTCGTTCGACCACTCAGTTTCATAAAGTGAAACTTGATTCTGCACATCTATTTTGAAGTTGCCTCTATCAATAATGCATAAGTTCATTAGAACAAGTTAAACATTCAATATTGCACGACTTCATGAATATTTATTTGCTTTTCATGACGACTTATTTACATTGACAATAAACAGACGCCAGAAATAGTTATTTACCAGCCAAGGTTGATATCTGCCAAACCACAGGTTACTTGACGACGTCTTACCTACAGTTTAGGGTTGCCGTTTAAAACATTTTACCAGGATTATATATTTCACCATATATTAGGCCCATAGCTAACACAAATTTTACATAATTATCATGTATAGATAAACGACTATACCCTTGACGACGCGATTTATTCACTCCGGTTTTTCGGTTGGTCCAACAAAGCAAAAATATTGGATAATAATTTAATAACTGTTATAATAACAACGAAAGTTTGTATTTATTAACAAACGTCAATCAAAATCGCAATGGATTGCTTCGGAAAAGCTTCAAATTTAGAAATAAGCGAATCAATTGATTCTTCAACGTCAGCAAACACGGTGAAAATGCATTTGGAAGCAGTTTTTGACATTTTGTGAAGAGCGAAAATATGAAATTTTCAAAGATTGGGCATCCAACATGAAGCGAGCTAATGGCAACGATAATAAGGAAGGACTTCTGAAGACTATTTGGAATATTTCCGCAACGCTCCTCCAGAAAAGTACTTTGAAGATTTCAGTCGGTAAACAGATCCATGCAAAGACATAGTTTTTGAGAATGCCAGAAGGGCACTTGCGGCCAAAAGAAGGGAGCTACAAGTGCTTCCAGAGAAATCGAAATTCAGTTTTGCAGCTTTAACAACTGGAGAGATCAGCAAGACTCATGAAAACTATGACGAAAACTCAATGGAAGGTTCTACCAGATTTCTGCCGTCGAGCTCGCGTGGCGTGGCAACGAAGCAACATTCTGCCTAGTAGAATTTTGCAAGAACGAAGTCGACTACAGGCCGGATTAAATACAACACCATATTCTGCAAAATTACACAAGGCGGAGAAAAACATACCAGTGCATCTAAATAGTCAACATCCAACAAAGAATGTCAAGACAATTGTCTAGTGTGTCTACTACAGAAGATAGATATCAGGGTAAAGAACACCAACTATTAGAACCAATCGATTGTTCTTAACTCAAAATCTGGATTGGAAGAAGACAGGTATTTGGTATCATAATTGTCCAATGGATATTATCCAAGTCAGTGAGTAAGGGTCAGGTAGCTCAGTGGTAGAAGCATCTATCTTCTAATCACTGTAGCTGCCGGTCACGGGTTCGAATTCAGCGACTGCGGACTTTTTACGATGGCCCGAGAAAGTGGTGAGGCAAGATACAATGGGCCTAAGTGTCATCGAGACTGCCGTCCTGGTTGCAGGATCGATCCTACCACACGAGGTGAAGTGTATATCTGAGTTTATTAAAATTCGGACTCAGGGATTCCCACACTACCTTATGGGATGTTACAGGACCATGAGGTGCCCATAAAGGGTTTCAACCACTTTCCAAAAAAAAACACAGTTAGTGGACACGTGTAGGCACGCAAATTATCGGAATTGATATCAAGAAGGTATCGTTCCTCCGCTAGAAGCAATTTAACATAATCTGGAGCCAACTAACAAGAAGTTTTTCAAACTACTGGTCATTCTTCAAGTGAGTCATACCTAAAGCTAAGCAACAAAAACAACGTTGAAAGAATGAGAGAAAGAATCCTGACGTGCACTACCAATAAAGGTAGCTCAAGCTCATTGACAGATAACAATGTTCCAAATATTATTTACAACATATTTGTACGTTCAATATTAATAAACGATAAATATAGTAATTCATTATCATCGTAAAATCTAAAAAGATGTCGAGTTTGAGAGAAGAAAGGTTTATGTCATACAATACAAGGAATTCGACTGCGAAAATTATCTAATTCGGTAAGAAGTGACCGGCTGCTTGAACTTGAACTCTTCGAAATAACCGGTCTGAAGAATAATAATTATTCTGGATATCAATGACTCTTTTATGTGAAACTGTTGTTAAGTTCAATAAAGATTTATAAAATGCTATATTTCTTATGAGTATATCTTCTTGTATGTACCCAAAAAACCTTCAGTATAGGATTAAAATTTAACTATGTGACTATGAAACCTGGAATAATATGGTTTATATAGCTTTGTTTTTTGTTTCATTTTGTTCATTACCCTGTGAACTATTCACGTTTACCACGCAAGTTGAGTAGGTTTATTACTCACTCAAATTTTAAAGGTAAACAACATTTTGTAGTGAATTTTCCAAAAAACCTGCCGACAGAAAGCGCATAAAACTCCCTCCCCCAACAAAAAATGATAGCACTCTGGCTACTACACAACAAGAAAGAACCAATCTTTTTGCAGGAATGTTTGCAGCTAATTCCATTTTGGATCCATAAGAGAAGGACCCTCCTAATATTGCTGCCATCGATAGCCATATGTCTGAAATTGTCTTTCGTCCACGAACAACTGGGCGCAGTCTGCTTGATCTCAATACCGAAAAGTCTCTGGGGTCAGACGGAATTTCAACTTTGTTTCTGCTCCATATAAATTATCTGCTGAAAGTGACCACTGTTCCGGTCCACAGCTTTGCAGATGTTGGTACACTTCATATGGTTCTCTCATCCAATGACACCAGAGGAGCGAGATAGAGACAGGTTAACACAATTAATGGAGATCTGGTAAAGATTCTAGAATGATGATCTAGTAGAGTTTAATGGAACCAAAACTCAAGCTTGCGTCTTCTCCAGGAAAACGGATCTCACAATCCCTGACATGATGATGTCAGGTACAACTATTCCTATGAAGTCTTTCATATCCGTGTTCGGGATCACCACCAACAACAGTCAAGAGCTACTTCACATCTCAGAAGCTCCTCATAATCTAGAGAGCTCAGATTCGACCTGTTCACATGTTTGGGGTTCGACTCCAAAACATACGCTGAAGCTCTTGGATTCTATCCAGAAGAGAGCTATTATTCTGATTGATGATGTCACATTTACGAGTTCATCGATCTCTCCCTTTTCTATAGATATTTCCATGGTCGTTGTTCTTCAGATATCTCGACGAGCTCAAACTGGTCACCCCCTCATTATCAAGATCAAGACCTGTCGAACTTCTCCCTACCTGACTTCATTTTTCTATCAAACAGCGAAGTCGTGAAACTCTTTCCCTATGCCTATAGCCTCCAAACCTTCAAGGAAAATTCGAATGCTTTTCTCCTCTCCCAACATTCCAGCGCTGGCTCACAGGATGTTCTTTGAAAGTCAAAGTATAAAAACAAAATACGTTGGATTATTTCCCACATGCTCCATGATTTTTGACAGATGGCTCAGATATTAAGCAATAGACGATCATGCTGATAATAGTTTTGATATTCCTGAAGACGCATATTATAATGAGAGTAGTGACACCAGTTCAGTTTCACAGTTTCGATAAAGAAAGAAGAAACAAAAAACCCAAAAGTCAATCGAAAAGTGGAGTTCGATATAAGAAATTATCAATATAAGTGCCAAAAATATGTATTAATGGAAGATTTATATCAATGACACGTCAAGTTTCGATCTTGTGAAATTTCATTTTGCACACGTGCTGTCAGATTTGAAAATAGAGAATGAATAATTGGAGAGTTTCCATCAAATCAGATTGTAAAGATATGCCCTACAGAAGCGATATAATTTAAAATCAGGAATGTGAAAAGCATTGTTATTATTTTAGCTGAAATTCTCCCGATGAAAGTTTTTCAATGATGTACCTTTGAAATATTTCAGATAGCATGACCAAAAGCGTTTGTTCGAAATATGTTCTCAGATATTTTATCAATATACTTGGAATTTCTCTGTGAAATACCGACAAATTGAAATGAACAAAATACTCACATGTTTATAAGTCGTGTATTACTGTAAGATTACTTATCGAAAATGGTCATGAGGAATAACTATTATCTATCTAGGCACGACCTTTAACATTCGATTAAATTTAAATACTTCAAAATCAAATAATAATAACAACTCAACAACACACCGTCAGTAGTTATGGATAAAAGAAACCTATTGTAAATACAGATTGTTGATAGCTGTTAATTTATAAATAATGATCTTGGCCCATTAGTATGTAAGTGAAATATTTTATTATTCTTTGTAATTCGTACGTCAAAGAGCTTGATTTCCAATGGATTCATATATTCTCCTTTCATATAGAAAACTATTTGCTTTCGCATTTTATGATTCACCTTACTAAATATTATATAATCACCTGCCCTAATTTGATATGTTGAGTTCAGTAATGTTTCCGAAGTGTGCGAGAACCTTTTGAAGATGGCGTTCAAACATTGTTGACAAATTTATCACGCTTTAGGTATAGGAACCCTTCATAGGTAAAAGGTGGTATATCATGGCTACCTATGAAGGATTCAAAACAGTTTTCCGATAACCTGATTGGAGTTAATGTTTATTCGTTATATTTCTTGAACTTGGCTTCGACTTTATGTAAATCCATATTATTATTGTCATTATGCATATATTGATTGAAAAAACTCAATGGTGGAAGCCGTTACTTTGTTATATATATTATAGAAACGAATCGTGACTATAGTTTCGATACTAGCATGTCATCTTCAAACGATACTGATGTATGTAAATATGAATAATATTCATGGTATTTATGGTACAATATGAGACACAGGTAACATGTGAGGTTGCGGTTGGAGAAATACATTGTAGGATAGTATAATGAAGTAGAGTTAACATTGTGATAAGGAGATTTCAATGCGAAGGTACACTAGGAAGGCACAACAGGATTATGGAAAATTTTACGTTATCAAGATATCAAACAGAATGCTTTGGTATACGTCAAATTGATCGTTTAAAATTTTATTGTCGTTATTGTTAATACATTTGAAAATTTCTTTCGATTCTAGTCTGTTTAATTCGAAACCTCTACTCTGGTTATGTAATTGCAACTTTAAATTTGTAAAAGTGTGCCTTGCTTCTAAAATATGGTTAGAGAAAGATGAATCTTTTTTATTAAGTCTAAAAGATTGAAAATGTTCCTTATATTTAATTTCTATATTACGGCTAGATTTAATTTATATACTTCAGGCTTATTAAACTTATTTGTTTTATCTTTAGCATTGAACAACAAATAGAACAATTTAGTTCGAGGTTTGAAGCTAACTTTTAGATTATGTTTCGATATAATGTCTGCAACTCTTCCACTTACGGTACCGAAATATGCGAGAGAAAGGTATTTTGAGGATTAAAATGTCCTTATCACAATATTAACTCTACCTCATGAATGCAATGTATTTTCCCAACCACATACCCAGGAGGTATCTTTCTCTATTCCAGAAATAATTTCTCTATCAAATATGGCGAATCTCTAGGTGTATCATTGAATATCACTGAAGCATTTGACTAAGTCTGAACTGCTGAAGTTATATAGCCTCAACATGAGCTATACGTAATCATAAGCCTTCTTGCGAGATTTCCGTCATATGGTTTGCCGCCTCAACTTTGTCGATTAGTATCGAACTTTCTCTCAGATAGATCATTCCATGTGGTGGTTGACGGAGTATCCTCCAATACAATGGCTATCAACGCAGGCATTCCGCAGGGAACTGTCTTGGCACCAACTATCTTCCTGCTCCCCATCAATGATCTGTTGGAAGTGACCACTTGTCCAGTCTTCAAAATTGCAGATGATGGTACACTTCATACCAATTTCCCATCTAGATTCCCTATACCTTCCAACGAAGCCAGAGAAACAGAGACAGGTTTGCTCAATTAATGAAAATCTGGCAATGATTTTGAAATGGGGATCTGATAACTAATTGCATCTTTCCCAGGAAGGCGTATCCCAAAACCTTATAGGGATACGATGTCAGGTACAACTATTCCTATGAAGTCTTCCGTATCCATGCTCGAGATTACCATCAACAGCACCCTCTCATAGGATGATCATGTAAGGTCCATTGCAAAACCGTTCTTCGAACATCATAGGTTTCCCTCTCGTATAGTCAAAGTATTAAAATAATGAATCAATGAAATTATGGCATAGGTAATATTATCCAAATTGATGAGATTGAAGCAAATCTTGAATTTTCATACTCCAGAGACCATAATTGGCTCCTCCGTTCTCAGGATGCTAGACTTTCCGAAGAAGAGTGGCATCGTCGTAGCTATGTGTGAAATAATGATAATGATAATAATAATAATAATAATAATAATAATAATAATAATAATAATAATAATAATAATAATGATGTCTTTATTCAGATAAATTTACAGAAGTGTAATTTCTTCAAGCGAAGTCTAGCTAATTAGCTACACCCAGGCTCAATTTAATACTCTATGGCCAAATCAGCGTGTCGTCCGCATAAGATTGAACTGTTGAGCACTCTACAGATTCACACATGTCAAAGGTACACATTAAGAAGAGAAGGGGTCCAAGAATGGACTCCTGCGGTACGCCAGATGTAACATAGGCAACATCTGAGGACATACCATGGCATACAACCCTTTGCAACCTACCATTTGAATGAGACTCAAAAAATGCAGCCGCCTACTGATCGAAACCCAAGAAAGACAACTTTGCGCAAAGCAATCCATGGTCCAAACAATCAAAGGCTTTAGAGAAGTCTAGAAGTATCAAAGCATACTAAGACCTGAGTCACGACTTCTAACAATACTGTCGACCAAATTTAGTAAGGCAGCTGTTGTACTAGATCCCTTCCTGAAATCAGAGATTACAATAGACTTCAAAAACTAGATGACTCACCACTAAACTAATTTGGTAACACGAGAAAATTTGGAGGACCAAATTATTATTATTATTATTATTATTATTATTATTATTATTATTATTCTCACAAATTCCAAATAATTACAAATACAAATATTACAAATATGAAGCAATATAATAAAATTTCACATTCTACTGATTTTTTTCTCCCACACTCTAAGTGAGTACACACTTGTATTGTGTAGTGAGAAAAAAAGAACAGCATGAACAGAATACAAGACAATTAAGAAATAAGGAGAAGGAAAGGAACAGTATAAATAATATAAAAGATGGAGGGTGAATGGGTACAAAGCAAAACATATTACAATATGCAGTAATTGTGTGAATCAAAATTCAATAGTGCAATTAAGGCTGTGAGCTGGTAAATAATAAATAAACTATGTTTATGTTTCTATAATTCTCAAGAAGTCCCTGTAATTACTATAAATATAAAGTTTAATGGCTGAAATGTATTTCTTGAGGTTAGCTCATTTTCGAATGGCAAGAGGTAATAGATTATAGGCTTTAGGTTGAATAAATGTTTCAAAACGGTGACTTATGTTCTTGTTGTTAAGTGGTGTAATAAGTAGCTGGTTCAACGTGCCGCGAGTATTGTAACCATGATTTGATGTTTGCTGACAATGACTACTCTTATAGGCCGATATTAAAATTGTTAGAAAATATAATGATCGAATATTAAATATATCTGGAGAATACAATGCATTCGTCGAGGAACGTTTTTAAAAATGATTTTTCGTATAAAATTCTGTATCACTTTGAGATTTTGTAATGAGTTCTCATACAGACCACCCCACACTAGTATTCCATTGCGCAGGAGTGACTCCACAAGTGATTTGTATATTATAAGTAACAGTATAGTCGACAATATCTCTCTCAGTATGTAAAATTTGTAAATCAATTTTCTGAGTTTTGTTGTTAAGTAGTTGATGTGAGTTTCACACCTGAGATTTTTGTCGATTATAATGCCTAAGTATTTGATTTGGTTAACTTCAGTGATGTTTTTATTTAGATTAGTGATGCTAATATTCTGGAACTCTGGTCTATTTGCATTATTGGCAGGAAAAGCTATATAGTGCGTTTTTTCGACATTCAGAGATAGTTGGAAAGCATTCAGCCAATTCGTTATTATATTTGGTTCACTTTGGACATGTAATTTAACTTGTGACCAAGAATTACCCTCGAATAACATCACAGTGTCATCAGCATAGGAAACAATTTTAGCATTTGATAGTGAAAGCATTGAATTGATGTAGAGCAGAAAGAGTACTGGTCCCAGTACCGTTCCTTGAGGTAGTTCTATCTTGACGGTAGTCGGAACACTTAGCGGGTCATGGATTTTAACTTGTTGTTGTCTGTTATGTAAATAATTGCTGAAAACATCCCACACAGTACCTCCAATCCCATTTGTTTCACTGTGTCGAATGCTTTCGCCAGGTCTAGAAAGACCCCTATACATTTACTACCCTTGTCCAGCATGCTTATAGTTTCGTTCACTACAGTGTACGTGGCATCACTTGTTGATTTAACTGCTTGAAAGCCAAATTGATAATCATTCAATATCTGATTAGCTTTGAGGAATTCCATTGAACGATTTTTGAGTCATCTTTCAAAGATTTTACCGAAGTTGTTTGAATGCTTGTATTGTTTCTGAACATTATATTGGAATTTTCTGAAATTTCTGTTAGAACAATAATTATGATAGTTCATTTCTGCTGTGGAAAATTACAAAGTAAACGGGTCAAATCAATTTAATTTTTGAAATTGTAATAGTTATGAAATTGTAGGTCTAATGGAACACAAATTGTTATTAGTTCCATTGATTATTGAAATCTAATATGTGAGCACAATAATATCGTCTGTTATCAAAACATGAATGGTTGGTTAATGGTGATGGTCGTTACCGTATAAATGATGTATTGTAACGATAATTGCTTGTACGTAGCATATGGTTGATTCAAAAGTTTCTCTCAAGCGAATACAAAACAACCGAATTTCGTGAAGGGATTCGTTGTATCTTATAAACAGTTTTGTAATGTTTTTCGTAACCTTTAGAATAATCTTAATAGGTCAAATTATTTTGCAATGACCTAAATTTGGTATTTGAGTCACGATGTCGGTGAAAACATGATTTAGATTATTATTATTACATTTATAGTGACCTTGTATTGAGAAGTTCACACATACCAAAAATTCCACATTTTATACTCTTAACTACTGTAAGACGCAAAATACCGGGAGCGCTAATGATGAAAAATGTTTATGTATTCCATAGTTCAAAGATCAGAAGCTTATATTTTTGAGTTATGTTGTTCCGTTAATATTATTATTCAATCGAATCGAACTGATTGACATCTGATTATTGTATCTTGCCTTCCCATCCCGAATCATCCTAATTTTGTTAACCATGTAAGTATTTGAACGTTAATTATATCATAAATTGCATGCATATAATTAGGACTCCTTTTTATTTCGTATGCGAGTTAGCGACGTGTAGAAGGTTTTTCCAATTATACGAAGCATTTCAAGAGCTACAATAACGAATTGCCTAGATTTAAAAGTGCACAGCCACGAAACTGTACACGAAGAGTGAAAAGTTCGAAAATTGTTGACTGCTTTGTTTGCTGGATTTCTTTTGAATTGTGACTCAACTCGATAGCCCTATTAGTATCAGAGTAATGGACAGAAAATCGATATTGAATGGAAATATGTGAATGAAACACAAATTCAAACTTTACTGACTTCATACGTCCAAAGCCTGTGACAATGTTCCAAAGAATATAAATTGAAACAATTATTGATTATTATTGGTGAATTACGAATATAAATTAATATTCAATTTGTTAAGTTATCTTTCACAAATAGCAAAATAGAATCATATATTTCGGTGTCGAAATTTAACATCACAACCATCTTCAGATGGATATGAACGGACTACAATTGAAATTAAGTTTCAACATTTGGCAACTTTAATATTAATATTCTGTAGAAATCCTAATATATTAGTTTCATAAAAATGTAACAGATAAATTCATTTTGTGAATTATTAGCCATTCTTAACCAAACCCTGGAAGACGTCGATTTTTGTGTCGAATTAAACTTCTGATAATTATTGTTAATTATTTAACTTCAATAGGTTACACAACAAGATACACCATAGTCGGGCTGGAAGTTTTAAAACTCAACCAGTTATCGTTTTAGCTTCGATGTGTTCCTCCATATTGAACACGTTACTAATAAAAAGGGTTTTGACGAATGGAATGGAGGAATTCGATTGACCTCATATTGATTAGCTCAAGTATTCATTAACACGACGGTTTGTTGGTAATTGCAACTCTAGAAGTAGAATTATAGCTTCAGATACAGATTTCGGTGGTATTTTTTTCATTACACGTATTGTAGAAAATTTGAAGGTCATTGGGCCAAGGCAATATCTCACAAGGGAAAGAGGTCTACATAACTCGGGCAATTAATCGTTCTCTAGTGGGGAAAAGTGAAGTTGGGATCGAATTCCTCATCAAAGAAAGTGTACAATAAAGCAGTTTTACCCGAATCAAAAAGACAGACCAAATTTACTTATTTTCCACTACTCCTTTGAAAATTTCTCAAAATCCGAAGATTTCAAAATTTTTAGATAATCGTAATATTTCATTCTATGTGTTCTTGGAATTTCGTCGATACTAATTTTGAGTATATTCTTCTTCTTGAACATATTTTCATTGACGTCGCACACTAGGACATGACCAAAATTCAGGACCTTGGGACGCTGTAACACGATCGATCGATCTCTAAGGTGAAACTAACCTTGGAATCGAATTCCTCATCAAAAAAAGTGTATAATAATGCAGTTTTACCCCAATCGACGAGATAGACCAAACTGACAATTTTTCCATACTTACACCCCTTTGAAAATTTTTCAAAATTCGAAGATTCCAAGATTTTCAGATAATCGTATTTCATTTTATGTAATCTTGGGATATCGTCGATACCAAATTTGAGTGTAATATTCTTCTTCAACATGTTTCTATTGATGCCATACACTAGGAGATGATCAGAATTCAGGGCCTTGGGACGCTATAACACGATCGATCGATCTCTAAGGTGAGAAATAATATTGGAATCGAATTACTGATCAAAAAAAGTGTATAATACTGCAGTTTTACCCCAATTGACGAGATAGACTAAATTGACAATTTGTCCATGCGTACTCCTTTGAAAATTTCTCAAAATTCGAAGATTCCAAAATTTTTAGATAATCGTGGTATGTCATTCTATGTGATTTCAAAATATTGCCGATACACTAGGAGATGAATTCAGAGTCTTGGGACGCTGTGACACAATCGATCAATCCATATGGTGAAAATAACCATGGAATCGGATTTAACATCAAAAAAAGTGTATTAAAATGCAGTTTTACCCAAATTGACAATTTTGTGAATTTACAACACCAACTGTTTCGTTTTTTCGAAGATAAACAACTTTTTGGAAACTGTGTTAGTGTTTTCGCAATCAATGCTCGCATTCAATATTTCAAAAAGTGTCGTTACAAAAACAAAAATTGAGCTGTTCGATTGTTTTGAGAATAATATTTCAATGTACAGGGATGATGAATTCAAGCATTAGGAATTAGAAAGACCTTATCTGGTGAAAGTCAACATGAAATAAATGAGTGTATTTATATATTCATTCCTTTCGGAATCTCTTACTTCCATAAAATATATACTTGTAAAATAGTTTATCAACGAATACACAGTGTTTCTTCAGAATATTTTTGGGAACCAAATTTGAGAATAATTTCATAAAGAAAATTTTCAGTTAACATATTTCGGGAGGATGGTTAAATAGAAATCCAGTTCCTCGGTATTTAATCTTTACTGATTTTAACCCAAATGAAGTTCGATTAATAGTTATTTTATTTAAGTTTAGAATGTATTTTCATCACGTAATGGCTGGTTCTATTCAATCATTCCTGATCTAATATTCTGACGTTAGTGCCGTTATTTCCCAAAGGAACGCTGAGAATTGTAGAAAATGAAACCGTTTTCATTATGTATTGCGCGAAAAGCCCACGCCGAACTAATCTTATAAACTGCAAATATATGCTCATCCCAAGCAACACAGAATGGTAGAAAAAACATTCAATTTTGTTATATACCGAGACTATATTTATGGTTGAACGTGAACCATGTATAAGCGATAAAATGACCGCACGATAAACGTGAGAATACTCGTTCAATACAATAGTTGTGAACGTTTATGAAACACGTTGATTACTTGTTGAAGAAATACGCTTGTAAATAGCGACCCTTTTTTTTTTTGAAAGAACGCCGCTAGTGAAGACAGATTTTGGGTATATCTTTTAGTTTTTATCAGCCAAAACTTGAAAAATCGTCGATTTCAGGTGACTTCTCTAGCGGCCCCTGTCTAAGTATTTTGAAAAATACGTTATAGAACTTTTTACGAAGAATCTAAAAAAGTGCATCTTTTTATGTGTGACACCGTTTTCGTGATATATGCCAAACATGCGTTTTTCTATCGGTAACCATAGTAGGCCATGACACCTTTGGAAAGAGCATTTTTCAGGATTTCCAAAAATGTTGACATTATATATTCATTTTCATAAATAGGGAAGTTACAACGGTTTATTGAACCCTTTTTCTGTACATACGTATTACCAACCTCACTGATAATTATTGAACCAAGTTGTCTGTCAATTTGTGATCCTATATAAATGCCAACATTCAATGAATCTTCGGAGTCACCTCCTAGATATGATACCATATTACCCCATGCCCATGCCCATTTTGATAGACCTGAAAAATATTCCCCAGCAAGGCATCAAAAAAAAATGACTGATGCTTTTTCACCGAATATAAGTGTTCTATTTAAAAAACTTTACAAACCGGGTAAAGAAAATCTTGAAAATTGTTGACTTCCGGATGGATTCCGCGTCACAATTAGATGCCGGCGTTTCGCCAACCATTACAAGTGGCATCACCAGGGCAGACTTGAGGCATGAAATGGTATTGTGACGCGGAAGCCATTCGGAAGTCAATAATTTTCAAGAATAGCTATCCGTGGAGAATAAAAAACACTGCCTCGCTGTGAACGTTCGATTAGTTTACATTGCTATTGGTAACTAGTTACTTATGATTTAAATCCGTTGGATGAGAAAGCAGAGGGGGAAATACTCACAGTTATTATCGCGTCATTGCTAATTATTGATAATAATACTCGTTTTTTTGTTCACAGGTTTCGTGCAGCCATTCTTGTGATTTCGATTGCTTTGGTGACGGACGCCGAAAAAAATAACTGTAAATGTTGGTCTGGTTTCGAGGTGACCATCAACCCATTCGGCAACATCTATTGTCAAGATAAAATCAACAGGACCTTCAATTGCAACGAACCTGAACCTCCTGTGTGTAAATGCACCTTAAAAGGTGATACGGTGGTATTGGATTTAGGCGAATCCAACTGTCAATCAGTGGATCCGAACAGTGGCAGTTGGTGCGATAATCGCGAAGAGTGGGTCTCTTACTTCGAGAGACATCCCGAGTATATGATGATATCTTGATTGTACAGCTGATTATTATTTTGTTTTATATTTATTGTTAAAATAGCATATTTATTGTTTAAGATTTCGATTAAAAATGTGAATTGTTTCCCAATGTCTACTTATCATGAAACGTAAAGTATTTTCTCCGTTTAGTCGTTTAAAATTCAAAATATACCTCCTTTTGTACCTGAGAAGAAGAAGTAATATAGATATGAAATAGCTTTATTGAGTTCACTAAATTATAAAAGGAATATGATCAATATTCTAGTTCAGCAAACTGAGGATTTCTAGAGTAAAACTTCTCCCATTCTTCCTTATTCTCACAAGCGTCGAAGAAACAATTCATGCTTCCCAATTCCAGAGGAACGTTTTCGCTTTTTATGGAACACTTACACAATGGAGGCTTTTCTTGATCACAGTAGAATACCTTATTCGTGCGGGTTCCTCTACAAAAACTGGTCTTATCACTACGTAATTCTACTTGGTAACCATCCCAACACGTACAATGGTCGTTGGTTTTCACGAGAATGATGTGAAAAAACGATAAAATGAGTGCATTCAGAATCCAATTCCTGAAACAGTAAAGTTTCTGTCGTAATTTCAACTAGATTTTGTGTTGCTTATCAAAATAAAATCCGAAATATTCCGTAAGTACATTATGCAATTTTGAAGGTAAGGTTACCATGGCATTTAATATTTGGGACTGTTGTGACGCTCACAGCAACCTTTTTGTTTGGGGTACAGAGACGAAATTGTTGATGAATAGGTTACATTCAAATTAGCAATTTCTTTTATGATGATATTGACCATCAAAACAATGAATTGACTCCTCAAGATGAAACTTACCGAGCAGATATTTTGGTCAAATGTTTGTATTTGTCGGATGAAATATTCTTAAACTTCTGAACATGAATGTAATGTAATGTATTATTATAGTCTTTACGTACGTTTCGGTCTCTAAGCCATCATCAGAAAATAGACGTATCACTGTCAAAAACAAGATTTCTTATAACTTTCTTATAACACATTAATGTTCTAAGTATGTAAGTATGTATCAAGAAGACCGTACATAGCAACCAATCTCTAGTAATCGAAGTCATCTCATGCAATATGAGCATAATATTCTTTTGTTTATCCTTTTTATTTGTTAAGAATTTACAAATTTTACCTCTAGTTTGTAACACATTATTCTCACATTGCATGAGATTATTTCGATTACTAGAGATGGATTGTAATGTAGTGGCTTCTTGAAACTTATTCAAATACTTAAAACATTAATGTGTTATAATTTCGATTATTCATGTTTCTGTTCGTTTCGGCGACGTGGCCATATTTAATTGAAATTGATGCAATAAAGACCCATTGTGCTTGATATAATTAGTCTTACGAAATCCCGTTTCAGACATTGATACGTCTTTTGATGTTGGTCGTGGGACCGAAACGTACATAAAGACGAAAGTAATAAGCATATATGTTAGTGTGTCCTATTTTCCGAGAATTTATGTATATATCTAGGTCAAGAATCATTACTAACTTTTCGGCTTTGATATAAGCCTTAATATGGGAGGAACAACTACCTATCCTCGAGTCTTAAAGGAATACGGAAAGTTGATGAAGATATTAGCAAGAGAGAAGAACCGCAGAATATTTCTGATAAAATGAAGGAATCTGCAGGTATTTTCAAATTTCATTAAATCCAAATCAAAGGTTAATATGTTTAGCAAAGTGCAAAATAAGAGGGCGGACGCTAAATGGTTGATTTCTCTTCATGAAAATTGTTTAAATTTGTGCATTAAAGAAGCATTAATTGAACGCGTTAAGCAATCCTGTTTGTCAGAATTTTATGAGTAAGTTTATCACCCAATTTTTTTGAACACAGCAGTACAATTTCGAGAAAAATTTCGAAAAAGATAAATTGCTTAATAAAGTAAATAATGTGAAATTAAAAATCAAGAACGATGGTTGAAAAACCTAACAGACACGGAAATTCCGGATGAGGTGCAAGATACGTTAAGGTTGATCTAGGATGCGGAACCAGAACTAAAATATTAGAGGAAAAAAAATTAGAAGTAAAATTCCAACATCTTAACAAATAAAAAGAATGAACAGAAGAGTCTTATTCTCACAATTGCTAGAGATAGGTATTGCTATTCAAAGGCTTCTTGATACCTATTCATATACTTAAAACATTAATGTGTTATAATTTCGATTACTCGTGTTTTTGTTCATTCAGCGACGTGGGCATTTTTTATTGAAATTAATACGATAAGGACACTTTGTGCTTAATATAATTAGTTTTGAGAATTCCCGTTTTAGATAGTTATACGTCTTCTGATGATTGTCGTAAGACCAAAACGTACGGAAAGACGAAAATAATAAGCATACGTGTTAATTATAACACACCCATTTTGAAATTAATTAAAAGTTTTATGAAAATTTGGCCGACTGAAATGAAATCAATTAAATATGATCAACTTACATTATAAAACACATATATGTATCTGGACCACTCTTCTCTAGGCTAACTAATTATGAACTGAATTTTGGTGACATTAAATCTACATTATTTTCAAATCTATCGATAAACAATTTGACAACCTAATTAATTCTACTGGTTTCCTTTCATCTGTTTGTTTATTGAGAATTATTGAAGACGTATCCGCATCTGAATTACCTGTCAATACGATGATCAGATTGACTTTTATAGATATTATCAGAGCTAAGCATAAATTATTTTGTCCCATTCGATGAGTTGCTCCTTGGGAAATAATATTCAATCATAAATTGAAATTATATAAATTGGAAAGATATTTGGCAGGTGCCAAAGCTTCAGGTTCCCAAATCGTGTGCCTAAGTAGTCTTATTGAACCCAGAGTTACTGCCTTCTGCAGTCGGTCTATCAAGATCCCAGATTTACCCAGACGGAACTCGAACAGGAGATTTTATTACTTTGTCCATTTTTCCACCTCTTTCATGATTATGTTCTTCTCTGTTGGAGCAGCGAATTCGACGACATACGTAATCGCCGTTTCTTTATCGAGGATGACAACGTCAGGCCTATTAGCTTGCATGGACCTGACGGTCGGAAACTGGCGTATGTCCTTTCCGACAAGGTCTCCAATATCTCCTGGCATGTGAGGGAGCACCGGCTCTCTATTCCGTACGAGTGCTTTAGATGGTAATACAGCACCCGTAGGGCCGCATTATGGTGATGAGAATACGCCGAAGCCGCTTTTGACAGAAACCTGCACACTCATCACGTTGCGGCGATAGACCAAGGTATTGATTACGCCATCTTGGCAAACTGCGGTAAATCCCTCAATATTGGATTCAAGCCCGGCTGAGGTAGTCGAGGGTCAGCCTAGTTGACAAGCCGAGCGTTTCGATACTACTTTAGAAAACACCTATATCGGTTTATTAACGTGCCGCCTGTGCATAAGATCTTGCTCCGAAGCATTTATCTGGGCTTTCAGACGAGAAGGTTGCAACTCAAGGTCGCCATCTAGTTCGCTTTCTGAACTGATATGAAAACCGACACAAAGTTCTTTCGCAGGTTTTTGTGTTGCCTTAACAATAAATGCCCCCACTACGGTCAATTCATGACATTTGACAAGGCACAGAAAAGGGTCCGAACGCTTGAGAACTTTTCACGCTATACTCAAACCACACTTCGATGCAGACCCTACAGACAAAGGAGTCCTCTAGCTTCCCAGTGACGTGAGAAATAAATGCGGAATACGTACGACCTGGGATGCAAACTGTGATGAAGATGCAGCTCATCGACCGTGCATTTCATCATTCCAAAAGAGTGAAGCAGGACTGTGATGGCAAGCATATTTGTTGCAGATGCCTCGTTCTCATTCGAAAGATCGAAAGAACAAATTTTTTGAACAAGGTTTATGCACTCGTCGAGAAGGGCCACCTTCCCTTGAAAGGCGTCTCAATTAGGACTTTGTTCAATCCCCAGGTATCGATAGGTCCCTCCAGCATCAAGATATTCAAAGATGCTGCCTTCGGCAAGCTGCATATTCTCGTGCACTTCCCGAGATCGTCCTGTCTTCAAATGGAATACTGCTCACTTGTCCAATCCCAACTACGCCTATGACTCGTGTATATTATTGAACCATCTTGACGCATTGGATAGAAGCAGCAGCGAGATGTTGAACAAGAGGAGACTCAAGGAGTCTCCTTGGAAAACCCCCTTCTTGAATGTTATCAATTCTGTCAACACTCGTCGTGTACCTGATGTGAAGAAAAAATGAGTCTTTCAGATTGGCATCAGATGTTCTATGCATCTCATTAGTGGGGTTGGTACAGCAAGTATAATAATAACTCATTTGATGTCGAACCAAATGCTTTGCGATAGACAGGTCAGGCCATGGAAAGGTTGCCCTTATGAAATATCCTAAGTGCCACCAGGTTCTGCCGGCACCCTCGATGCCTTTCTTTGTCCCATGCTGCTCGCTAATGTTATAATAATTACCGGACCGATCGATCTAAACAACCTAGCATACAAGATATGAGTAAATAACGTAGCAGGTGTTGAGACAAATGATCGACCGGTAGTTGTTGGGATCAGACAAGTCTCCAGCTTAAGCCGAGAGTAAAAGTCTCTTGCCACTCGGTGGTAAGTGGAAGGAAATTTCTTTCACCACCATATGTTAATGCCGTCCGGGCCGAGAGCAACAGAGTTTTTGGTACCTACAAGACCTTGTCGGATATCATCCTCGCTGACTGCCTCGCACTTATGTTTGCGGAAGTTGTAGCTTAGCGCAAAACGCTTCAAAGTAGACTCATTGCACTGGTATCTGTGATGTCATGCAGAAAGCAATCACAATATTTAAGTTGGCACCAGTATTGATAATTCTATTAATCAATAATTATTTGGAGAATCAGTGTTATAGGACTGTTTTATTATCAGAATAAAATACTTCTTGTTATCTTATATATTTTATTTAACACCTTGCATCTAGGTAATTAACATAACGAACAACATATCAAATATAGAAATCATTATAATAAGGAATTGTAGTAGCTGGAAGAAACGTTTGATGATGCACATGCTTCTTGGTCTTGCCACGGTGAATGTTCTTAATCATAGTATCGAAGATTGGGATGAGCCGTTAGAAACTCTTCGAAATCAGCAGCATTGTCACAGTTCCTACCGTCATTTTTGACGCTTAGACAATCGGTTTCGCCCAAGTCTAATATTTTTGTTTCATTATTTACTTTACATTTACAAAACGGTGGTGCTTTCTCATTGCATTTGAACTCTCGATGAGTCTTCTTTGCTCTACAAAGTAACAGTCCTGCGTCTGATGTACCTATCTCGTAACCATCCCAACATACACAAGGAGGACTGTTTCCTCCAGCGAAAGCGTACAATGCACAAATTGCGAAGACGAAGATTAATACTTTCCTGGAACGAAAGGATAATTATTGTTGGAGAACGCTGTTCATTTTTGTGTATCTTTACATCACTCATAATTATCAGTCATTTCGGTAGTTCAAAATGAACAACATCAATGATCAATCAGATTTGGTACTTCAGTTCCTTTTTCCTAATTCTAGAAATATCACATTTATATTTCAAATTTTCCCACTTAAGCAGTTATAATCTTTTACATAATCTCCCCTGAATGGATGGAATATTCAACCTTTCTCGTTGTATACTTTTCATAATGAATGTTGAAAATCAAAATATTAAACATAGTTATAATAAAACAGCTTGATTACATTTTTAACAAACAAAGTAATGGAAAGATTATTTGAATTTCTAAATTGAAAGAATCTGAACGATTTTATAAATCTCACATAGGCGTAGTTAGGATAGGACTTGGAGGTGCATATCCCTTGAAGTGATATGAACATCATTCAGATATTCATCCCGATCTGATATGAAAGAAACGGCTTAGAACAAATTGTATTTTTCATCTTAATAACCCTGATATCAACGAACTTATTATATCGTTCGAACAAAATCGAATCACCCTAAAAATACGTTCCTTCGATTCTTTTTCAAACCTTGCCCAAACTGCAATATTCACCTATTCGTAATTACTGAAATAGCATCTCCGAAGGTTCTCATTCAACTTATGTAGGATGGCACCGGGTCTTGATCTATCCCGTACGAGTGCCTCAGATGGAAATACAATACCCGTAGGACCGCATTATGGTGATAAGTGTACGCCGAAGCCGCTTTTGCCGGGCATGTCGACAGCAGGTGGAGAAGCGTCTCAGACGCCTTTCTAAAGAACCTGCAGCTTACATCAGAAACATGCAGATCCATCACGGAGCGCGACAAACCAAGGTGTTGATTACGCCATCTTGGCAAACTGCGGTACATCCCTCGATCTCGGATGTAAGCCGAAGGTCAGCCTGGATGATAAGGCGAACGTTTCGATGTTTCTGTAGAAAACACCGTGTATCGGCTTGTCAACATGCCGCCTGAGCATAAGATCTAGCTTCGCAGCATTTAACTGGGCTTTCAGGCAAGACCGATCTGAAATTCGAGACCAAGTTCTTCCGCAGCTTTTTGTGCTGCCTTAACGATGTATACTCCCATAACGTATGTCAAATTTCAAACATTATCAGCAAAGACTTCCCCTCAAGATGAAAATGAACATTTCCGAAAGCTTGGATGAATTTTAAAGAGTTTTCTTTTGACTTGCTGCTATCCTCCCCACTATTACCGTGCCAAGACCTACTCCACGTACCAGCAGCTTCTCATAATCTACAAAACACAGATTCAACCTGCCCTGAAGCTCTTGAATTCTGTCCAGAAGAGAACTATTAGTCTGATTAGTTAAGAGTTCATTGACCTCTCTAGAACATCGTAGAATAGTGAGAGATCTCTCCCTTTGCTATATATATTTCCATGATCGGTATTCATCAGAAATCTCGTCTGTTGTTTCACCACGAGAGATTGCGGATAGACGAGCTAGACGAGCTCAAAGTGGTCACCCCTCCATTGTCAAGCTCGAGACTTGCCGAACTTGTTGCTACCAGATTTCATTTT
The DNA here is from genome assembly GCA_958510875.1 of Endomychus coccineus. Taxonomy (NCBI): domain Eukaryota; kingdom Metazoa; phylum Arthropoda; class Insecta; order Coleoptera; family Endomychidae; genus Endomychus; species Endomychus coccineus. The sequence continues at coordinate 4,430,720 of OY294068.1, forward strand.
TTTATCGAACAGAAAAGTTGTGGAACTCTAAACATAGTGAAGTTCTTCCCTATGCTTATAACCTCCGAACCTTCAAGATAAATTCAAATACCTATCTGCTCTCTGAACATTCCGTCGCTGGCTCATACGATGTTCTTCGAACGTTATAGGTTTCCTTCTCATGTAGTTAAAGTATTGAAAAAATGTATTTTTCTTGAGACGCGTATTTCGTTACACAGTTTCCCGTGCAGGGCAGGAACAACTGAACTTGGGCAGACACCAGTCCTGGGGTCCATTATTCCTCTTACTTTGGTTATTTATTTGACTGTTAGTTTTAGCTGGAACACTTTTTTTCATCAAGCCGGTGACTTCATCAATTCAGTCCAAGTTACACATACCTTCCCTCGACATGCAGTAGCCACGATATTGAAGCCTCCAAGATAATACTGAGGAATCTGTTTGAGACTGTTTTCTTAAGTCACAATCAAAGAAAATTGGAAAATCACTGGGCAGTACTGAAATCCCGTCGCTCTCCAAAAAACCAATCAAATAATATACTATATGGCGGATAATCGATTTACTCAAATTCACAGACTCAAATCCTAGTAGTTTGCACGGCTGCATTGTCCTGCAACGAACATACATCTCTGGTTGATTGTGTACGCAGTTTCCCCCGAATACTTTGCCGTAATTTGTAAAAGTGTGAAGCATAATATGCCTTGTTAATCGTGGCATCACGTTCTTTCAAGTCTATAAAAAGAATGCCCTCACTATGCTGATGATCATAGCTATCATTTTTTGTGGACTGGTAGACCCCGAACATTCTTCATGGTGCTCCTCATTTTCACCTCCATTCCATCATGTCGTTCTGGACAGAGAATCTTAATGACGTAGATAGCCCATGGACTTCGAGCAAAGTAAAAAGGTATTGTCGAATGAAGTAAGGAATTAGGGAACCTTGGTTTCATCTCCTGTGACATTTGTCTTCGACACAACCACATGGTTCACTCCACAGAGCTCCAAAAAGAACCGAGCACATTCAACACGACGCTGGCACTGAACCGCTAAGTGCTGTTCGAACTAACTATGTATATGCCCAAATGTTCGTGGGTGATTCGACGATCACTGGTATCTGAAAGCCCCAACATTTGTCATCGATCGCCTAATATGAGATCCTCAACAAGGGCCATTTTGTTGTCTGTCACTACTTCCACCGTCCTCCCTGCTCTAGCGTCATCTTCCAAGGATTCCTGCCCCACTCGAAACCATTCTGATCATTATTTTACTACCGAATACAAGTCTGATATGACTCCAACTGGTTTTGCGATACCTGCTTGGGAATGATGGAATGATGAATGATGTCAACATTTTGAAACTATTCCAAATTCTATTTTGAAGCGAGTTTTAATACTATACATCGTTATGCTGCCCCTTTCAAAATGAACCGAGAGCTTTTAAGAGCTGAGATTTTAATTCTAAAACATACCATGAAGGTCAAAGATGCGAATAAGATTGCCCCAATCAGCTCAGCATTTTAAGAGATGGAATTTTTGTTTTCGTCGATATAAACTCTATAAACTCGGTGATTAGAAAAAAGCTTTGTAGACAAACGTGAATGTCGATCACCATTTTGGTAGATCCCTGGAAACTCTTCACTGCACTACGTAGAAAATTTGGTAAAAATTTGGAAGTGACATTGAAACTGTTGTCCTTTTCGCTAATCCTCCGTAATACTGGCTTTAACCTCAAGCACCCACAGACATGGAAGTAGTCTAACTATACCTTCAAAATTTTAGAGAGTATTCCTTGTGAATTCAAACATATAACCTATAAGTTCAAGTAGGCAGAATACTGTGTGTAATGTATAATTAAAAATGATTCACTGAAATATCCTAATGTTTATGTCATGCTATTTTGTATTGTTCTACGGTTCAGTCGTAACAAAGTTACCATATATAGTAGTGATAAACACATTAAAACACTATTAATGTTAAGCCTATAGCACCTAATGGTGCATTAACACATATGTCAATTACTAGATAATCATATAACAACTACCATGTGCACCGAGATATTTATCAGCTATTGATCGAATGGATACGTTCATACATACGTAAATGAGTGTATTATCAGAAAATATTTCATATAATGATTAGAAAATTAATCTCTTATTAACAAAACTGATCGTTCGATTAGTCAATTGTTGAATAATTAGCGATTTTTACTTGAATTGGGATTAACTTGGATATTATATTAGCGATAACCGATAACCAATAAGCTGATGATTTGAACTACTTATTCACTGAGTGACCTCAAAAATTATTTTCATCACTGATATTAAACTAATGAAAAAAAATATTATAAAAGATCTATTCTGGAAATGATCCACATAAAATGTGACCCCGAGTCTCTAAATTGAAGAGCAGACGTTCAATCATCAAGTCAGATTTAAACTAATTTAATTAATAAAAACCCTTGCAAATTCCTACATGCATCTTTATAATGTTAAAGCTGGATTTTAGATAGAATGCTCAAATAGCATTATTTCTAAGGTCTGGCAACCTTTTTCTATTACCTCATAAATCTTCAACGTCTGTTTTGAGTGAATACTTGAGCATAATATAGTTTGGTTTCAGTCTTATTCAAACATTGCATGAGTTGACTTCGTTTCATTAGAAGTAAATTGCTATGCAGTGGTTCCTTGATACATATCCATATACTTACTAGTGTTTCTGTTCGTTTTGGCGATGTGAGTATTTCTAATTGAAATTGTAGCCATAAAGACGCTTTGGGTTTGATGCAATTAGTTTTAAGAAATCCCGTCTTAACGATGATGGCCGTGACGAAAGTAATAAGCATATGTGTTATTGTGACTTATTTCCCGAGAATTTATATATAAAGATTTTTTTATGGAAAGGATATTCCCAACATCAATATCATTATTATTATTAATATAATAGGTACTTACATGATGATCAACTAGGAGTAAATCTATGAATGGATAATAATTTGATGTTCACAAGTATTTATAGAAGACCTTTATAGATATAACGGTATTGAATTTTGAATAAGCAATGTAAGATACCATCATTTAAACATGTTTTCAATAATAATATTGTTATGAATTTGAGTTATGGTTAGTATTCTCTTCTGACGTTGTGATTAACTTAATTGCTATATATGTATGCTAATATCTGTCGATAAAAGGCAGCACCAGATATAATATCATGCGCTGATGAATCTGTGAGGCACTGGTAAGCTATGGATTCACAAACATAATGTATGTTTACATCTGACTTTTCATATTTAGAATAATTCATAACTTTCCGTTCTGAAGATGACACACTGCAATAAAACAATTCTGTTAACAGATAAATGTCACCATCAGAGTAAATTGTAGATTTTATCAACTCTCATCTACGAATATACTTCCAGATTATCGTAACGTAAACGTGCCACTGTGGCTTCGCAGAATAATTATTTCGATGCAAACTGAATCTGGCAGGAACAATGTGATGTTTTTTAAACGACGCGCTGTGGAGAGTATGGTGAAGTTTTGTTGGTATGTTTTTACTTCTTTTGGATGGAGTATTTAGTCAAAAAAAATTGTAGATATTTATTCTTGGTCTTCAGACTGAAACCGATAATATTTTTTCACTTCCTTAATCCCTTAGTGCGTAAGAGCTTTGAGGATTATGGAATAAAACGCGTAGCAGAGTAACGTTGAACAAAAAAAATTGTTACAAATAATAATGTCTGTCGGATTGATTACGCGAATCTGACCTAACCAAGATGTAGTACTTGTAAGCTTCAGAAGATGGCAGTACTTAACTCAATTTCATCAAAAACTTTTCAATAAAGCTCCTCTTGTGCGTACGTTCGTAAAAACGAAAATATAATAGACATGAGTGTTAATGTTACCTATTTCCCAGGAATTCACATATAATAGATTTTACTTCAGAGTTTATTTTTTAAACAAGCATATTCTACCATTATACAAAATTTTTGCCAAGTATTGCGAGGAATTTTCTTTATATTTCAAATCTTGTGCAGGTTATCTTCACACATATGGAAGTAGATGCGAAATCTACTAAGCTGAAGGCATTATTAGATTACAGTGTTTTCTCACATAAGGAAAATGCTGTGCTTGAAAGAATTTTTTATTGAAGTAGGGTTAGTCAAGGATCATACAAACTAAGGAATATAATGTAATCATTGTGTCACGCCCATCATTTATTATGGACTTGTATGTGAGGGTTCCTCTTGAAGAATTCTTCGAAATCGTCGTGGTTATCGCAAAGTTTGCCATCTGGTTTAACGGACAAACAGTGCGTTTCTCCCAAATCTTGGATGATCACTTTTCCATCAACGCTACAAACACATAGTGGTGGTTCCGGTTCGTTACATTCAAAGAGCCTCTGGTGTTTATCTCCACGGCAATGATAATGGTCGGTCACTAATACTGGTTTGAAATCGGGCCAGCAGTCACATTCCTCAATTTTATCAGTACCCAGTACCCCAGAGAAAAATAAAACTGAGAGAACGCTGAGAAATATTATTGCGGACCTACAAAATGGAAAAAACTGCAATTTAATTATTTCTTGGAAACAAGGTTTTTCATCTCATCTCTTTCCATCTACTTATCTAATGAACTTCTGATATAGACATACAGTCAATTCTTTTAATAAACGAACTAAAATGTTTTTTCTTCTTTTTGGGAATGCAAACCTCTTTTTTCTGATTTTCAAAATAGGATATCTTAGTAAAGTGAGTAATAAAGAGACCCTTTCTCATCCAGAGAAAAGGACATTGTTGTAAGTGGAAAATAATTGAAATAATACAGATAAAATGTAAATCAGACTGATCATAATCATAAGCAAAGTGATAGCAAATAATTTAGCTTTAATAAGATTATAGTAATCAAAGTTCTTGAATTGCAACATTTGTTTTATTTTTCTTTGATATGTTTATTTTATTGCAATATATACGCTTAATCGTATGATATAATAATAATTTTTTATTTAGAGTTCCTTTATTTTGGCAGATCTGTTCTTTATTTCTGTCACTGGATCGCTTATGCGATGCATTATACGATATATTTTATACGTCAATTTCAATTTACAACTAAGCATTGATGTGCATTCAAATTATCTAATAAATGGCAGCCATTTCCAACTATAAAATTTGCAGTTGCGGTTACGTATTGTAATAGGGATTGAGAGCTGTAGTTGAAAGCTTTTCAAGTCAATTAGGCCATTTGCATAACTAGGGTTGTGACTTCACACTTTCGGAGTCAATTAACTAAAGTAGTTACTACCCAGTTAGAAGGCGTTGTACACTACCATTTGTTATAAACAATTGGTTAATTTCTCTAAAATCGTTTGAAGTTATAGCCGTTTGAAATTTTTCATGGATTCGAGGAAAATTCCTAAGATTGGGAACCCGATCGACTCAAAAATACCTGTATCTTATGTAATATGAAAATATAAGACTCATTTTTACAATTGATCGAAATATTAAGTTTTTGTCAAAACAAAAACTTATATTGTCAAAAATTATGCTTATTACTTCTTTATGGTCGAATTAACATTCATCCAAGAAAAATTTGTTAAAAACAATAAATCAATCATGAATTGCTCGATTAATTCAAAATCATTGATTTGTGAGAACAAAAGTAATATTTTAAATCAAAATAAACATTCTCCCCTTCTACACATTTTTTCATAAAGTGCATATTTTCCGATAGCCGTTGAAACTCTCCATGGGTGGGAGAAAATTGGTTACACGATGTCGTCGATCAGTTTTTCGCTGAATAAAATTTTTCTCTAAAGCGTATATTTTCCAAGTTAGATTGAGGGTGAAATTGAAAAAAGAGACTCTGGTCCTATAGAGAGAGAGAGGTAGAAGGTAGACTAATAATTGTATATTTTGATATTGGACTGTAAAATTTGAAATTGCAATCAACTTTCTTTTGAATAAAGTGATATTCAACAAATTAAAATTTCTTGTTTTTATCTGTAAAAACGGAATATTACAAAGTAACGGACAGTTCCATTCAAATTCTGAGGGAGAGGATACTGAGTATGGGTAATTTTTTCAAAGTATCGTGAGTCTAACTCGGGAAAAATCTGATTTAAATGACAAAACTCTTATGATATTCTTACATACATTTTTATTTTATCTTCCATCCACTGTGAAGATATACAGTAAACTATATTAGAAAGATTGAATGTATCTTCCAAATAGGTATATATAAATCTAAAATTGTGATTACATCACTTTGTAAAATAAATTTAAGTACCAGTTCCAACACGAATTGAAGTGATAATTCCCAGGCATACCGAACACAATTTGTTGTGTCGTCAGTATTTTTTCTTTAAATTAAATTTCAGAAAACAACTCACATTTTAACTAATAATAATTCATGAGTGTTTAGTTTAAATTTTCACATATCAATTAAATATTCTAAAAATATAAATAGAGATTGCTGATAATTTAGTGTAAAATTGTTAGAAATCAACTTGAAGTTGTAGTCTTCAGGATACCTGGGGATGAGGTGTAACAATAGACCCCAAAACTGGTTGTAAATATCTCCTTTTAGGAAGATTACGAGAATTAAACATTGATTTAATTTTTTAAATCAAAAATGACGGGTAACAATACTTTACTCACATTTTTACTAAAGATGTAGACAAACAGTTGAAGTTATACTGGGAGTTTTAAATCTATGCTATTTATATAAGTTTATATGTCAATCATAAATAAAATCACAATAGTATGATTCACCACAGCTTACGTATAGTGGTCTCGTCAATATAAATCGTTCTTCGAAAATAATGAAGTATATGGTTAGGTAAATTACATAATTTCTTTTATGCGTAGTTATGCCGTTTACTTATAAGTTATAACTCAAATTATTGACATTGTATTATGTAATATGTCACATAAGAAAAGATCTCAACTTAACACCTAAATCATTCAATGCAATGGCATTTCAATTAGTTCAATCAAATCGGTTAGAAAGGAAAACATTGGCTCTATTTTATTGATACACCGAAAATTTTCTTACATCGAAATATCTCTACTTGTTTGGGCAGTTTCTTTGAAAGAGATTACAGATATGTAACGAAGGACGATTACAACAAAATTGCTATCAGGACGACCAATTAAATCCTGGAGCATCTGAGAAAGCTCATCCTAGGTGCTGCCACGGGAGTCACAAGAAGCAAGGCAAAGACCCAGGTGGTGTGGGAGTGCAACACGCTTAGCAATCTTGGCGGAGATGAAAGGTAGCTCACACTATTCTGGGTGTCCGGACACTCTGGAATAAGGGGAAACGAAATAGCAGCCCTAATAGGCCCCGAACTAGCTAGGCCATCTCGAAGTGATATCAAAGAGACAATCCACTGCTGGGTCAGAACACAACACTCCAAAGAGTGAAAACTAGTGAACGGTTGCAGTCAGTCGAAAGCCCTGATTGAACCGCAGTTTAAGGAAGACTGGTCTCAGTAAGTGATGAAAAGGTTCAAACCGCCAAACTGCTGACACAGATACAGGCAGGACACAGACCGTTCAACTCCACAGGATGAATCTCAGCGATTTGTCCTTGTGCAGGTGGGGAAAATGGAAAAACTAAGCATCAATGCACATTCTGTGAAGATGCGCAACATTGGTTCCGTCAAGACGCTGAACACTCTCGGTAGAGCTATGCGACACTGAGGAGATCCAGAAGCTAGATTCGATGATGATGCTAAATCTTTTCAGGTCATCATCCAATTACTCGATCCCGACTGGAAGTTGAGTAGATGGTTGTTTGTCTATCTCTAGCACACATTATACAAACTTGACCAAAATTGAATGCAAAATAATTATTTTCTTAAAAATGGAATAATTATGTAGCCTACAATTTTATGCAATTTCTCGTAGATAGTGTTGCATTCGGAGCAATAACTACCTGAAGGCAACGTGCTGAATCCTTATAAATCTTCTTTTGTTGAACTTCATTTTCTGCTACAAGCTGTTCAATTTTTAAGTTGTGATGACCTTTTGCAAAGCCCTAATAAATTTCCAAATATTGTGCCAACTTTCTACTTATAATAATTCCAAACACTAGTGGGAAATTCTGCCGATCGCCTCCGTCCTCTTCAATCCACGTATGCTCAAAATAATTTATCGAATCGGCCAATAGTTGCTCATTTACAGTGTAGAATTCACTTTCTAATAATGCTTTTAAAGCATTCATCTCTAGGAACATAAGCCAATGCCGCAAGAAGTCTCAAGTTTGTAGAACATTCTGTTTCCTCCACATATTGTCTCTGCTATCCATTATTCTGGATTTGCCTTCAGATACACTGGCTGGAGTGAAAAAAATACCCACGTATTTGTGCTCTAGGAAATTCACTTCGCACGGCATTCATGGCTGCCTTTTCAGAATCCATCAATACTGATGTTGGTTGAAGTTCTGGTTTCAAAGTTTTTAATGGAGCATACAGACAATTATATGTATCTTCTGTTTTATTTGGCAGCAAAGCGTAAACTGTTGAAATTGTGTTCGATCGCTTAGCACCATGAATTGTGTCAGCTTGGCTAAGCATATTTGGAGATGTTGAGAATGTTCTATCTGCATACCAATGTTCGCACTCCATCATGTGTTCTAAGTTTGAGTTGTTAACTCAAGCAGAGAATTAGGGTTTGCAAGCATGTCTTCTTTTCTTTCTTGTGTACGCTGTATTGTTCTTTTCATTGCCGGTACTTGTGGCAATGCAGTAGCTGCAGTTGCCGAAATACCTTGATGTTGCAGCTATAATCAGTTGAGTACTCAATCTGCCTCGTGTAACTAGGCGCATCATCTTGACTAGTGCTTATCTTGCTTCTATATCAGCGGATTCTGGGACGTGGTTGTGGACCGTAGTTTTCACAATTTCTTTTCTCAATGTATGCACACGGCCAGCGATCGCCTCTCATAGTGAAGGCAACACTTCCAAATAATATTTTCACCACTTTTTCTTTCTTGCGAATAAATGTATCCGTTCTCAACTAGCATTTTCCGACCTACCTCCTCTTTACAAACTGTAACGTCATCTTCGAATATTTTGATTTTAGGACTACACCAAACGATGTAACTGAATAAACTGATTAGAAGCACTCCTTGGAAATTATTCATATGAATACTTGCACTCTTATACCTTAATCCTTCCCTAATGATAAAGGATTTGAAGAAGAACCATCGTGAAGGTATAACAAATTACCTAAATACGAATGGGTATTTGCAGTTATTTAGGAATAAGCATTGAACTTTCTTCGAATTATATACAATTCCGTTTGGAAATGCCAACATTTTTGTAACGAGCTGAATATATGCACATTTTCAAAATAAAATTGTCATTTAGAAGCCGGTAGTGAGGTTCAATATTACAGAATTATGAAAGCAGTAAATTGTCGTTGCGATGGATTGTCGTAGCGATGAATTGTCGTAGCGATGAATTGTCGTATCGATGAATTGTCGCCGGGTGAATTGACGTGGATTCGGAGAATTAACATTACAAAATTGTGTTCTCGTCATAGAGATTATTCTCAAATTTATAGGTCATCTTACAGTTTCACGAGAATATCCATTATATCCAGACATACTAACTATGTTTGTTCGAATTGTAGAATATGAGGTATCGAACTAGCTTTGTACCCACCGCTGGATTCATGTGTGTACTCGTGTATCACCATGGTTACCTTTGTGAAATATAAATCAGTTGAACTCTGCTTTTGCGATAATTAAATCAAGCTATGAAGGACTTTTGTCAAATTCGCTTTGGTTACGTTAAGTAGTGTTTATATCGCAGGAACGTTTCCAAAGGTCTTGATGGATTACTAAACCAGTAAGTTCTTGAATATTCATGAAATTACTAAACTTCCAAGTTATTTTCCTCATTACTTGTTAATCCTTAGCGGAGGTAACCTAGACGACAACTAAACTTATATTTTAATGTACCAACTGCGATCACTACAAGATGCGGAAAACTTACAACTATTGGAAGTAGCGTATTCCTCGTCTCTACCATATGATATTCGAACTTTCTTATGAATTCTGTTAGAAATATCGAACATCTAATTTCCCTTAAGTGAAGGAAAATATCGTAGGTCCATGATTTATTTACTCGGTATGTATAAAACGTATAAGAACCTTTTAAAGTAGCTACTAAGCGATTTACATTTTTATCTCAGATGCATTAATAATCATCCTTTTCATTATTGCCTGCGGATAGTAAGCAATTATCATGACGATATTTTCTATATTTATACGAAAAGAATCACCGAGAATTCCCCGTTGCATTTAAAACGGAATTAATTGTTTTAACTGCATTGAATGATACGTTTTCAGAATAACGACTATTTATAAGTACTTTATTGTTGAAATGTTCATATTCTGCTTTTCATTGAATATTTAATATAGAAATAATCATTATATAGGTTCGTTGAAGATAATACTGAATCGAGGATTACATTTGAGAGAGAAAATATTAGAATGAGACTTGGGCTTTAGAGGGGTTGTTATTTTTCCGGAAAAAATGAATTGAGTCTCATTCCCATATTCCTACGTGAATTCAATCCCATTGATAAAATCACACTACGCAAATTGAGTCCCTGATTTCAATATCATTCTCAGAATATTCTTAGGAATGAGAGTGCTAAGATTAGCGCGATAGGTTAGTAGGTTAGGTTTAGTTAGGTTTGGTTAGGTTAGGTTAGGTTGGGTTAAGTTAGGTTCCTGTAGAGCAGAAACCTTCTTCTTTTGTGCGGAGCCTGAAACTGCATCCAGGCGCGTCCCCAGGTGCCGGATAGGGGAATGCTCACGGCTCTGTTGCCAACATGGTCGAGGATAGGAGTGGAACTAAAAATAGCTCCCATGGACAAACAGGCACCCTGACGCTGTATAGATTATGTCTCCAAATCATATGCTCCTGGGGAGAAGGTGATGGATAGATGTGATTGGTACGGAAGATACATATGTTCCGGTTATATGTAGTAAGTTATCCCATCACAGAGAATTTGTTGAAACACAGAGTCCATAAATATGCTCATCAATCTTATTATGGTATGAAACATCGAAATTCGGTTCACTAAAAGAGAGTTCTTGAGAGATAGACTGCCTTCTGAATATGAAGTAATGCTCACGCAGTTCCGGACCAAATGGTGAAGATAGGAGAGGTTTTAGCACTACCAGGAGTGGTAGATTCCAAGCTCCTGGTGTGCTTGAAGCATTCCCTCTCCACATAAAAATAAAAGGTTTGGTTAGGTTAGATTAAATTAGGTTTGAGTGAGTTATATGGAAACGCTGATTGAAAATTGTCTGGAGAAAGAGCTACAAAGCAATTTGGATTCATCTACCATCGATGCCCGTAACAAGGTCAAAGATATCACGAATTGAATCAAGAAGAAAGCCACCAAAAAGCAAGGTTGTTGTGTTATGATATAAAGGACACATTTAATTCCGCTTCATGGAATGAGGTCACTGATTCACCGGAAGAGAAGAACATAAGTCATCATACCTATCAAACAGACATATGATAACAGCAAATTGACAAAAACACAGATTATTAGCGGGGTCCTCCAAGGATCAGTACTTGGGCAAGTTCTCTGGAGAATGTTCTACGTTCAGATATTTAATTTAACGATCTGGCTGTCACAGTTGAGACAAGTACAATTGGAAATTTACAGATTCGTACTGAATATGCGATGATTAGAATACCTATTGCATTACAAGAAATGAGATTGACATCAGGAACCACCAAAACAGAAATCGTTATACTTACAGATAGAAGAAAGCTGAATAACATCACCATCAATATAGAAGTAACGAAGATGGCTAGCAGTGTATTGATCGAATACAATAAAGATTTACGTATGACTGCACACATCAAGAAAATTTGCGAGAAAGCTAATAAAATCCTCATGACACTGGCAAAAATTTTGCCAAACATGGGAGGTCTGGGTGCAAGAAAACGAAAAGTTCTAGCTCTGGTAGTCACTAAAACTATGCTATATGGCACACTAATATGTAGGAAAACACTAAACTACAAGCACAACGAACAACAAAGGTTAGGTTAGAAACAGAGGGGGTGTAATAAACAATCATCATTGGTTATTATGAGAGTGTGTTAATATTAGAGAGATTACAATATTTGCATTCTATATCAACAAAGTTAGTAGGTCAGGTTAAGTTAGGTTAGATTAGGTTAGGTTAGGTTCCTGGGAAGCAGAAGCCTTCTTTTCTTGTGCGGAGGCAGAAACCGCATCCAGGCGCGTTCCCAGGTGACAGATAGGGGAATTCTCAAGGCCCTGTTGCCAGCAGGGTCGGGGGTAGGGATAAATAGGTAAGATTGGGTTAGTAGGTTGGGTTAGAAATAAATGGGATGCAATGAACAATCATTATTGGTTATTATGAGAGTGTTAAGATTAACACGATTACAATATTTGCGTTCTATATCAACAAAGTTAGGTTAGTAGGTAAGGTTAGACTAAATTATATTATATTACATTCTAGTGACATTGTAACTGAATATATAATTGATGACAATCTATTTCTTCTTCAAAGACGATTCTGAAACAATAATTTGCAATACTTCTTCTCAAGCATATTGTGAGTGTGTGAACCAGTGAATTGTAAATATTTCTGACAGATCCTCATCTCTCAACCCAGAAACAGAAGTTTCATTAAAATCACTAACAAATCGCAGAGCAGAGAGCTTTCGAATCCCAGTATAAGATGCAAGGACACCAGACGTCTTAAGGGACCCGTTCGGACTCCTCGGAAGGGTATAATCCCTTCTATCATTACTAGCGTCGACCGACCGATAAATCTTGACCGAGTTTAGCGAAAATCTCCACCAACTTCTCCTATACGATTTACGGAAAGTTTTTTGTTGCAGGGGTCGATTTATTACAGTAATTTCGACAAATAAATTTCGAGATCTTATGATTTGTAACAGGTGATATGAATTTGCAAATGTACGAGTGTTTTCAAGATGAGGTTGGATGAAAACAGATCGAATACGTTGACGTCGGAGGAATTTGTTTACTGTTTTCCCTATCATAGCGAACTTTATAAGTTTTCCACCACATTTGTGCATAATAATAATAATAATAGACATTGCAAAGGCAAGAAACTAGTTTTATAATCAACAGACAAGGTTTTCTCGTGTGGGGATATTTTGTTCTTTATTATATTTTGACATAACGAGAGGCAACATCACAAACTAATGGTTCTAGACAGCTGTTACTGAACGTTCCATATTGAAGATAGACGTAACCGATGCAACAGCTTGGTAAATTGACCAAAATGTCTCACATCGAATAGAATGACACAGCTGTCTACAACTATTAGTTTGTAGCATTACTGATTGATCTAGACTAGAGACTCCTTTTATCTTGACAAGTACACTTCCGCGGACAGCTAATCTTGAGAATTCTTGGCTTCTAGATGGAATCGCGTCACAATAGCATGCCAGTCATTGCAGTTTCAGTTGAAGGCTCAAAGCAGCCTTGAAGATGCCCCCTGTAATTGTTGGCGAAACGTCAGCATCAAGTTTATTGTGACGCGGAATTCATCCGGAAGCCAATAATTTCCTAGAGAGACCTCATCTTTGTTATCTTGCAAAAATCAACATGATATAGAAGAATATATTCATATATTCAAGTTTCTTACATTAAAATGGAGATTTGAAAATTAAATCTGTAAATTCAATCAAATATTTAGGAATCATTATAGATAAACATTTGAGATGGAATTTACACATACGTAATATAATTAGGATAATTAGAGGTTTATCATATAGATTCAGATATTTGAAGCAAGTTTTAGATATTAGGCAACTCAAAATATTCTATAACGGACTAGTTGAATTACTTATAAATATGGAATAATTGGTTGAAGAGGGGCCAATGTAACTTGTTCGAAACATCCATTGTTCAGTGCAGTGTTCATTCATATCTCAATGGATTTACTACAAGTGACCAGTTAGATCTTGAAAAAATAGTTAACTATTGATTGATTAATAATATTTATCCCCCACCCAAAATCACAAATTACATAAAAACAGAATTGGGGAACAAATAATAGGTACACGAAATGAGACTTCAATGTGACTTTTCCAGGTATTCAAAAAGTGTTAACATACAATAATTTTTTTTTCTAAACAACGATAGGATTATTTTCACTATAAACTAGACACTCACACACATATATTCATATAAGGTGATAATTGTGTGAAGTACTCTAATATTTGCTCACAAATAGTAAGTATTCTTTATATCAACATACTAGTGAATCATAATTTGAGGCACAGTGAGTATCCATTTTTTTATTTTATTTTTGAACATTTCAGAGAATTCAACTTTCTTATTTCAAGGGAAACAGTATTATATAGCTTTAGTTAAGGTAGCTTCGTTATAAAATGTGTATAATTTTCAAAAAGCAGTATTGAATTTTTTCTAGGTTTTCCATATGTTTATTGACGGCTCCTCCCCACTCTATAAAAGCATAATGTAAATGGCTTTGCACAAGTGTATAATATAGAATCCGAAGGTTATCTGTGGTGAGAATATTTGATGAATATTTGAAATTATGCTAGGTGCAGCGAAGTTTTTCTATTATATAATCGTATTTTGTATTTTCAACACTGTTTATAGAAATGGTTTCATATTCATCAGTGCTGACCATTAACGATTTATAGCCGGGTAAGTATTTGTTATATGATGTGGAAGCTAATTGTTAGTAGACAGTCTTTGAACCAATTTAGAATTTTGGTCGAATCACTTAATGCTTTGGTTTTCAAGGAATTCCAGTGGCTGTCCTTTGAGAGGATAATCGTATCATCGGCAAAACTCACTACTTCTTCATTTAGTAGTAGTTTGAACAAGCGCTTATGTATATGTTAGATAAAAGTGTACCAAGAACCGTCTCTTGGGGTGAACCATATTCCACTAATGTCAAATCGGTCTTGGTATCATTTATATTGACTTGCTGCATTCTGTCAGTTAAGTAATCTTTCATCAAATAAAACGCTTGCCTATGTTATCCAAAATTTTCAAAAGATGATTATGACTGATAGTGTGAAATGCTTTTGCGATGTCGATTTTTATCAATGGAGTCACTGATTTTCGACGTGAGATAAGTAATCGCATCATCTGTTGATCTATTTTTCCGGAAGCCGTATTGGTTATTTGCCAGAATTTTAAATTTATTGAGGAAGTTGAGTAGGCAAGTTTTAATGATCATTTCGGAATTTTTTTGTAATTGTAAATCAGTGAAATTAGGCTGTAGTTTGATACATTCCGCCTATTTCCTTTCTTGAACAACGGTTTAACTATAGCAGTTTTGAAAGATTAATGGATTTAGTTTCGTCAATCTGACAAAACCTCAACTGGTCATGTTCTAGTACTTATGTATCATTTAAAATCGATTAATGTGTTGATAAATAATATTATTTTTCTAAAGTTTCTTATAGAATTTACTGTCATGTCCAACAAGGATGTTATTGTGGAGATGATTTCAGATTCCCCTGATGGACGAAAGGGTTGATGTTTCATACAACATCAGTCAGCCAGAGTGGTCTTATTGTAAATAAGTTTTCATGTAAGCTAACTTTTTTTTTTCCATTTGAGGAAAAATACGTCCGTGGAAATCCATCTTCGCCGGTAGCGCGTGTGTGTGTGTCGCCAACGCGTCCTATGCGGTAAATTCACTAACTTATTCGGATGTATGTCAACCCCAAGGAAAGATTTATTTGCTGGACCGTTTGTAAATCCATGTTATGCAAATAGAATTCCCATCGCGTATTCGGAGATTTACACGTTTAAAAAATATTGACCTGACTTTAGACCATCTCGCAGGGATAGGGCTTAAATTTAAATTGGGTAGGGAATTGAAAATTCAGATTAGATTTTATGTTCTTGGGATGGTTATTTCTCTTGTAATAAATTACTCCACACTTGAATATTCTCTCGTTTTCGCTGTTTCGTTGTTAGCGTGTTGTGCATAATGAAAATTCTATAGGCGAGAAAATAGAGAGATTGTCATAGTGAAACACAAACATTGCATTCTCAGTGTGACATCTGATTTTCGGCAGATGGTGTTGAAACTTTTAGGTTCGTCACTGGGTATTTTATTTCATTTCAGAGTTTGTGGCAGTGACTTCACGTCTGCCTCGTTTCACTGACGACTCCATGAGAAGAGCTAAACAGCTGTTCCAAAAGACGTGTTGTCACTGTTCAACTTGATGAACCAAAAACTTCGTCTATTGACTGCTAACACACGATATGTGTTTGTACTTCACTATGCATTGTTGCGGGACCGTCACTTGACGATAGTATTTCCAACTGTTTCCTCGTCGATTCTTTGAATCGCGAGAACTTCTTTGTCAATGCGTCAACGGGTCCCATAAGCACAATGCTTCACAAAAAGACCCTCTCTAAGAAATTTGAAGGCAGCTTTTCTCTTCCTAATTCTCGGGCTTCTTTCTCGCACGCTCTGCCTACGCCGGGCATCTTCAAGAACTCTATTCAGCTACCAAGTTAGTACAGGATTTTGAGTGGATAAGAGTGATTATTTCTAATTTATATAGTGTCATAGTCTATCCACAATGTGAACTCTACTATAGCTCATTGGTTGAGTAGTTATTTGTACTTACTGTAAGAAAAGTAAATGGATCAACTTATTATCATTATCAAAGTATTGTAGCCAGGCTGAAAAAATTCCAGATTTAAGCAAAAATAACAGTTTTGAGCTGGACACGTATACCCGTAATACATTTATTTTATTTTTTTTTATTTTTTTTTTTTTTTAATTAATGAAATAATATTACTTTTAATTCTACCGGCTCGCTTTTCCTTATTTATTTTTAATCTTATGTTTGTTTTGAATTGAATAACTTTTACCTTTTTATTTTTATATGGAATTATATTTGGAATTAAACACAATGTTCTTTGAATGTTAAAACTGTTATATTTAGATTTCTATGACTCTAATTTATCTCGGGTATCTATTTTACAATGTTATGTTCAAATAGATCTATGATCTAACCTCAAAATTATTTACTATTTATCTTTGTTTACAAAGTTATAATCTACAATCTTTCTTTCAGATTCACAGACAAATAATAATACAATGGAGAAATAATAAATAAACTTACGTTTAGTTTATATCCAAGAATATGTTTTAAAATGTAGGCAATGTTCACTTGGCTTCTTATTAATTTGATAATTCTCTTTAACCGTAGGTACACAATTTCTCTGCTATTCACAATAAACACAGGTAAACTATGGTTACTTCTTTTGAAATCAGGAATTGTTGAAAATTGTTAACTTAGTTTTATTCTTTTTATTAAAGATATAAAACTTTTCAATGATGGATTGGAACTTTATCGAAGGCTGGCTATCGTTCGATGTTACTTATTAATTGTAGGTTATTGTAACCTATAAACTTTGTTCGTAGACTTGGAACACTATTTGACTTGTTGAAATTATTTACTAACTTCGGTTACTTTGAACTTCTCGAAGATTGGAACACTTGAGGTCACCGCTGTTTATCCAATAAACTAAGGTTATGGAAAATTTTATGAGTTGCAGGAGTACCTTGACTCTTCAGACATATTTGCAAACTGACTTGGCTTGTCTTCAGATGCCTTTTATAGGCCTCCAAAACCGACGCAACTTTATGTCATAATCCACCTATGAGGTGCTTTCTTTACCTATCAAGAATGCTTTGATGATTGTTGCAAACTGACAGAAGTATTACTTTGTTATCCGTTTGACGTTTATAATCCGTCTCGACCAATCAGAATTTAGTATTCTATAAATTTTGAATTATTGGAGATTTTCTACTTATTTTAAATGATGATGATTCCTTCTTTTTAAATTCATATTGCCTACATTTTTCCACATACTTTGGTATAAGATAACCTATGATAAGATTATTATTAATATGATTATTCCAATAATTATTATAAATTTGACAGTTGTCATTCTTAAAAACTAATGCATAATATAATATATCAATTACATTTCTTTAACATTATATAACTCAAATTTACTAATCCTAACTTATATCTATAACATTTTTCAATAGTTTGTGCTATCTCATGATAGTTTTTGTAATCATTTTAATTATGATTTCTGCCTTCGTAACACTGTACGTTTATTCACTTTCACTGAAGTTCTTGTTTTACATTTCTAATTCTAATTACATTGTTGTTCATTATGTTTTACATTGTTCATTATATTATACTAACTATTATTTAACTTTTAATATTGTTTTTAATTCCATATAATATCTTTTCATTAATCTTTTCTGATTTTCAATGTTCGGTAAGTTCTAATTTTTATCATTTTTGTTTAGGAAATGAAATCATAACAACATTTTTGTAATTTGCCTCCATTTTGATTTTCTAATTGACCCATTAACGAACGCAACGTCATCACTCGCCGTGTCTTAATATCCAAAAAAGCACGGAACTTTTTACGAAAATTTTTAGGTTGGCGAGCTTGATGCGGAATTATCTTGTCATCATTATGTCAGTTTAAATGACAGTGTCGAGCGTCAACAACTCAAAAAGCGATCACAGAACCACTAAATCAAATTTTCACTTTCAAAATTAAGATGTTACCAACCACCATAAACACCCCTAAATGGACTAAATTAAACATTTTTGTTTAAAAACAGCATAAAAAGGGCAAATTACAAAAAATAGTATAAACAACTCGTTTCCTAAGACCTTGAAGCACTCATTCTTTAAAAAAACTCGTGGCTTCGCCACTCGTTTTTCAAACTTGAATTCGTGCTTTAAGACGAGTCTTAGGAAACTCGTTCTTTAATATACTAATATCTGTCTTATTAGATATATGCGGACAAGGTAAACGAGTATTGGTAACTTCAGATTCAGTACTCGTGTAATGTGTGTTGCGATATAACCGACAGCGTCGGGTGTTGCTTGTACGTTTTCTTCTTAGAATCATTCAACGAAATTCGAAAATTAGAATAACTTTGTTAAATGAATCTTCACACTCCACAAATCACTGTTTGGTGGGAAATGAATTTTATACGGCAACGCATTTATCTTCTAGTCCTTATCCTATATTTATCGTGCAACAACACAAATCCAACCTATAATTGAGTCAGAAATATGAGATTAGTACCAACCAAACGTATACAACTCCAAATCAGTCAACCAGAGCGACGTTAGAAGATAGCTATGAGTATTGCTATGGTTGGCAATTACTCTGACATAACTCATTTAACGACAGTATCCCGGCTCTCATATATTTCAATCGAACTGACTGATAAATGTTCTGGGTAAGTATAAACAAATTTAAGGATTCTTTGCCTAATTGGCCACAATTTCATGTAAGTACATTAAGAGATATAGAATTAAATTTTTTGAAGTATAAAGATAACTTGGGTAATTTAACATAGGTTTATAAAGATGAATAAACGTGAAACATTGAATCATAGGCGGGATTCGAACCCACATTCCTGGAGTAGTCCATCATGTCCACCAATTTGATCCCGCCAGAGTCTTATATTTTCGTAAATATAAGTCTTTGATAGTAGATCATTGATGAACACAATGCGATTCGATGCTCTGCCATAGATTAAAATTTCAATCGTCTTGAATTGAGGAGTGTATCATTAAGGATTCTTTGCCTAATTGGCCACAACTGTCAACACACTGAGGTGCATGGCGAATGGTAGATCGCGAGGTCACCGTAATATAACTGCCTCTGGGACAGTTAGTAGGAATGAGCGCAACTGTCAACACTGAAACGTATGGCGGGTGGTTTACAATTAATAAATGGCAACACCTTGCACCAGTTTTTGCTCATTTCCCAACATTTGACCTTAGGGAATTTGTCGGTTTTCGAAACTAGAGGCTTCAAATATATACGTATCTCCGCAATATTATTGCGATACTCGTCAAGGCATCGATGATCGCGAAAGGTGAATACGTTCAGGATAAAATGGGGGAGGGGATCTTCTTCCTAAGTTATTGTGGGAAGTTGTAGAGTCAGCACACGAGCTTAATTCGTCAGAACGGAGCGCACAGTTAAACTTGAATAGGGCGGTTAGCATAAGTCCGATTGGTTGACTTGCGGTAGATAGTGATTAGTGTTGAGCAAAGTTGCTGAAGTTTGCTGAAACTGTCTCGATTCACCAACTAGTCTCCTGTAAGATGAAACACTTCAACTTGAAATATATTCTCTACATACCAAATATAAATTCCTCCATTATCAACCAAACACGATTGTAATGGAAAGGTAATAAGGATATATCTTCGATAAGTCCTATTTTAGGTGAATTTTGAACATTAATCTATTCGCTCAATTGTTGAATCAACAAGCTACATAATGAGGTTGATATACGAGTAACATACAAAGTGGACCATATGTGTTATAATGCAGCATAAGCAAGGTTACCTTATTGTTGATACATCATCCATGTCAACATCGATATGGATGAAATTTATAGTATGACATATGAACAATGTATAAGGATAAGGAGAAGTATTTATATTTTGGGGATTTTAGGCAGAATAGAATAGAATAGAATCTTAGAATCATAGTTAATGATTAGAGAAGTTGAGATGAGGCAGTTCTGAATTATTTCTATATTATCAACCTTTGTTCTATGTGTAAGTGTTATTCCAATAAACCGATAAGACCCACGATGATATAATTTCTTAGCACACCACCAGCAATCACAACTCCCATCGAAACTGGCACCTGATAATGTCAGGTTATCATATGGCGATTCCTTTGCCATAACCTAACGGGATGTTATACGATATCACTATTGTCTATTCATTTTGTTCTGCGGAGGTAGTAACCTAAAATTATAATATTTTCGAATTTATTCCAATATGAACACAAAAACTCCTTTTTGATGTGCAGATTTTTATTCTGATTCCTACTTTTTCAGCCATTGAACAAGGTAGTATACATGTCTGTTGTCTGAAGCTAATTGCGCAAAAACCTCTGCTTCTCTTCTTCGTCGAAATTAAACTAGGATGTACCAACGACATGCAATGTATTTTTTATGAATAACACTGATCACCAGTATGCTCATTCTCAAGCAACGCTAGGAAGCATTTCCCCAGTTGTTGGGGGAGTTTTGTCTGTGGAAGGAACTGCTCCTCTAACGCTTCTCGCCTATTTCCATGCTACCGATTGAGATAACAATCGTTCGATTAATACCCTTTTCCCTTTTCTAGACACTTCAACCTACAATGAGTCAAAACTCACTTCACTTAACAAACGGCGATTCGAAAATTTCATGTTATATTTGATCCACCCTCGAATATAAAAATACTTTTTGATGATTCAACAATTCAGTTTAGTATATTTGGAAATAGAATGGCTTCTTTCCTCCTCTTCATCGTTGAACCCTGATGAAATATTTCGATTAGTGATTCCAATATAGACACGACTCGAAAACTAGTAATGCCTGTTTCATTAGTATTCTTTATTTCTATTTGAGTTGCCCAACAATCGAGGTGATTCATCCTATAATACTTGACGTAGCATCAGTTTCTGAGACTTTCAAAGAACTCATAAAATAAATGGTGCATTTCCCTGGAGATCTTTGAGGCTGTCCACGTATCTAACAAAGTTCATTTCTGAAGGCACAATTGAACTTTCATATAAATATAAGCCTCATGCTGAAATTGGTAAAATACCCGAAACAAACAATTCTACTTATAATCACCACAAATTATCTCCTGAAACTGCCATGGATATGATAGTTGTCTTGATTTTATTTTAAAAACTCCTTATTTGTTTCAGTGAATGCTGTTAAAGAAAAATGCAGGGGACGTGCCAGTGTTGGACTTGAAGTTTATCTTAATAAGTCATAGAAAAGTTTAACTTTTCATTGCAGTATGAAATTTTTATTTTGCTTTGTTTACTTCAGGCCCTTAGTCATTTATAGAAGATATACTTGAGCTTTATGGATTAAGCATTAACCAACTCAAGACGTTTTACTTCTTTCATGTTATGAACACAATGGATCTAACAAAGTACCTCAGAGATCTTGGATCAGACACTATCAAGGTACTATCAGATTTTATTTCACAGATTCTAAGAATCAGGCCTTCAATCTCAATAAGTAATATTTTTCCTTGGATGAAATAACTATTAAGAGTTCGATTTTCACTAGTTTAATAAAAAATGTGACTATAGTTTCGCTAAAATCGTAAATTCTTCGATCGAATATTACAAAGTACATTTTTTCCGTATGAATAGTGTATGAATTATCATTATTGGTGATAAACTGTGAGATATTTCTCAGCTGTATGTATTCTGTCATTCTCGAAGAACTAACACCAGTTTTCTTTAGGTTGTTTATATTTCCATACAAACTTGGTGTGTTTCCTTCTAGCTGGAAGACAACCAGAGTTCAACCAATTCCAAATAATTATAGGCCCATTACATCATTATTTGTGATCTCTAAAGTGATGGAGAAAGCAATTAACATCAAGCTCATTCAATACCTAGAGTCCTCTTGAATGGCAGGTAATATGGCTTTCGACAGCAGCGATCAACAGGAAACCTGCTTGCCTACGTAACACATGTATGGCAGAAATCTATCGTGATACATGGAGAATCTTGAGTTTACATTGAATATCCCCAAAGCATTTGACCAAGTCCGGCACCAAAGCTTTCTTGGGAATCTTCCGTCACATGGTTTGCCAACTCAACATTGTCGCTTACTATCGATTTTTCTCTCAGATAGATCACTCCATGGGATGGTTGACGGGGTATCCCCCAATACAGAGGCTATCAGTGCTGGTGTTCCACAGGGATCTGTCTTGTCACCAAACTATGTTTCTGCTCTATATACCTAAACGATCTGCTGGAAGTAACCACCTGTCCCTTCCACAGCTTTGTAGATAATGGTACACTTCATACAGCTTTCTCATCTAGAGCTCCTATACCATCAATGGAGCCCAAGGAGCGACACACAGACATGTTGACGCAATCAATGGAGATCTGGCGGATATTTTGAAATGGAGATATAGTAGAGTTTAATCTAACCAAAACTCAAGCTTGCATCTTCTTCCACAATACCTAATATGATGGTCTCAGATACAAGTATTCCTATGAAGTTTTCGAAATCCATGTTCAAAATCCTAACCAATAGCACCCTCGCGTGGGATGATCATGTGAGATCTATTGCGAGAACCGCTTCACAAAAACTTGGTTTTTTTTCCGTGCCAAGAGCTACTTTACATCCCCGCAGCTCCTTATAATCACAAAGCACAGATTTGACCTGTCCTGGAGTACTGTTGGCATGTTTGGAGTAAATATGAAGCTCTCGAATTATATCTATAAGAGAGCTATTCATATGATTGATGATGTTACACTTACGAGTTCATTGATTCCTCTAGAGCATCGTCGACAGGTGGGAGATCTCTCCTTTTCCTATAGATATTTCCATGGTCATTATTATATTATCTTTTAAGTATATTTTTAACTCATAACTGATTGCGAATTCTTTATATCTATTCCATTATGGATTGCATTTCTTTCTAGTGATATAATATAATAGTACAATTTCGTTTTGAAGATTCTTATTGAATTTGTTACGTGATTCGGTAAATTGTTATATAATGTTGAAACAACGTTAAATATCATCATTAGAAATATGTATATAGAAAGCATGATGGCATTGTCATTGCAAACAATAGTTCCACTAATTTGAAAAATGAATAGTCATGTGTGCTACAACTTGGTCATACGTGCGTACGTGATCCAATAAAACCCAGACAATTTTCTCTAAATTGCCTCTAACAAAACGTGTAACCGTAATAACAAGAATGAAAAATGAGAAATACAGTAGGTACTGGTCGTAGTTATAATTTTACTCATCGTCTGAGAGTTGTTAGCAGATTTCACGTAGTACATCTGCTATTAAATTAACAAATTTACGCTCTGTTGAAAAGGTTTTATTCGTCCGAACATTGTGAAACTGGCCATTTTCCATTTCAAATTCGCTAGCAAGCATAATTAAAGTTTTTATATAAAGTTGTAAGTCTATGGTATGGATGTTACTCTAGAAATCCCCTTCAAAGATTTCAAAATCAACATGATCGGGATACCAAAACTTCTTCGAACATACCAAATTTCATTCAAAATATCCCAGAAACCATTTCATTCTTGTACATATTCATATTAGCTACCCGCAAGAAAAACCTATAATGTTCGAAGAACATCGTATGAGCCAGCGGTGGAATATTGGAGGGGGAGGGAGAGGTCTTCTGAATCTCTTTAGTTCATTCTGATGATGTTCTCAGTACCTTAACAGTATTTTAGTGGATACGGATCAATATTTCATATTCATAGTGATATAGTGTGCCACGGTGTAAACCTTTTAACAGATTATTCAGATACCCCTATTCAGATTGTCCTCCAGTTGTAGCTCAAGCCAGCAATGAATCCAGATCTCCAAATGTGGATGTACCGTACATTCAGTATGGTGCAACGGTTACCAAAATGATGCCTGATATACAATAATTGTTGCCTGCTATTCTGAATTCAGAATCTTACAAGCAAGAAGTCTACGCTATTCTAGACTTCATTCTTGTAAGAGTGCCTAAAAAATTATGAGTCAGCCAATGTTAGATTATGTTGGAGGAATGTCCCTTTTTTCTGAATTTCAATTCGACTTAAAAAACTAAGGCACCATCGATACAATCCCGCATTACGTACAGTACACTCTGGACTTTTCTGGAATAGATCTCCATCTCTCTTAATTATTATTTTCGGACTGAATGAAGGCATTTGGAAAATAGTGCCGTCAGGCCACGGCCCCGCAACAATGCTTAGTGAAATACTAACACACTTCATGTTAGAAGTCAAATGCGTATCATTATGGATTGCTTCCTCAGTGGAACATCTGTTTCCCGATAGATGGTGTTGGAACCTCTAGGTCGCCAAACATTGCCGAGCGTGTTCCATTATATCACTTTCGAAGACGGTTGATCTGTGACATCACGTCTGCGAAACAGCTGTCTCGGCTTATAGGACGTGTTGCCGCTGGTGACCCTGGTGAACCAAAACTCCGTCTTTTTACTGCCAACACGAAATGTGTTTGTATTCCACTATGAATTATATTCAACTGTTTCAACTTATATAGAAAATTGTATTGACGTTTGTTGAAGGTGTATCAACATTATCAACATGAATACATCTATTTTATTATATATAATGTATTCAATGAGCTTTAATTTGTACAGTCACATTTCTTGTACTAGAATGGTTATTATGGCTCATTATATTTTATGGAACAAACTATTGGGAAAGTATTAGGAAAAAAGAACTCTCGAAAACTCTGATTTTGAAATATTAATGCTGATGGGAACAAAGAAGTAACTCGAGTACAGGTAAGAGACTTACAGTCTTAAAGGTTTTATTTGAAGAAGACGTAGTATATAATGTTTCGTCGCTAGACCTTCCAACGTTGACGATGAATTGAAGCCTGATACGGACGCATTGAACTCAATTATTCATTTATAATTACATATTGGAGCAAATTTATTATTTATTGATACTTACTTCTTCCATATAGGGAATAAAAGATTAATGAAGCAATGATCAACAGTATCAAATGGTGAAGAACATTTTTTTTATCATTTTGAATGGGTTACAAGGATATTATTTCATGAACGATTAACAGATTCCAAAACATCACATATATGTTCATTTATTGGATAAACATAGAAAATATCAATATCTTTATGTTGGAGACAAATCGGAATGGTAGAAGAAAGGGAGAATCAGCGCATTGTTCAGATAATGCATTTAACTACTATGTGCACATTTACTTGTAAA
Organism: Endomychus coccineus; assembly: GCA_958510875.1. Taxonomy (NCBI): domain Eukaryota; kingdom Metazoa; phylum Arthropoda; class Insecta; order Coleoptera; family Endomychidae; genus Endomychus; species Endomychus coccineus. The sequence goes on from OY294068.1 coordinate 4,456,574, forward strand.
TTGCTCCTGTTTCCGGTTCTAGCGTCAGACCCCGAACGATAACTGCTGCATTCAATTGTTTTCAAGCCGCCTATTCAATCCTCCGATTGTAAAACTTCGGCATTCTGATGACAACACAAATTACTACCTTCCCCAATTTCCCTAAATTATGTTGTATAAGTTGCCAAAGTGCCAACAGTTACGGATAATAGAGGAAAATCTCTTCGGAACAACTAAGTTTTCGATGTGACGAATAGGATCGAATTCTGTTTCTCGACTGAAGGTAATTGTCGTGCCAAGTGCAGGCGTTCTAATGTAGTTAATCGTGAAGATATGAGAGAAGATGTATTGCTCTATGTTTGATCATTGCTCAAATACTACGTGTGAAAGTGACAAGAGTTGAATATATCTCCAGAAGTTGAGCGACAAAAAAAAACACTTTACTCACACTTTTACCAAATTGAATCTCGATTTCGAGTCATAGGAGCACGACTATCTACTGATGTTCCCGTCATAGTCTTCATCATGTTTGTGACAACGATAAGAGTCTAATAACAATGGCTGCCAAGGCGTAAAATAGCAAAATTATTTATAAACAAGCGAACAGTCAAACCATCCAGTGACAATGGGCTATTTTTGACGAAAGCACGTTTGATTAGAGAACTCCAAAATCGTGAATGACCGGCAATATGGCTTTCATCAGCGAAGATCAACAGGAGACCTGCTTGCCTACGTAATATGGTAGACATCTATAGAAAAATATTGGGAAACTCTAGCTGTAGCATTGGATATCTCCAAAGCATTCGACCTAGTATAGCACCAAAGCCTTCTCGGAAAACTTCCGTCATATTGTTTGCTGCCTTAACTTTGTCACTTACTCTCAGATAGATTGCTTCACGTGATAATTGACACTGGTGTTCCACAGGAATCTGTCTTGGCACCAACTCTGTTTCTGCTATATATCAACAATCTGTTTGATGTGACCACCTGCCTTGACCACAGCCTTGCAGATGATGGTACACTTCATATGGCTCTCTCATCCAGAGCCCCAACGGGTTTCTCATTAGCTAGGTCAATAGATAAATGTAATACTCACTCTTTTTTGGTTGAGACACACACATTAATTAAGCACTGTGTGATCGAGTGTAGTTGATAAATTACGCTAAGTAGAAAAACTCTCAATCAGAACAAACATAAAATATTTAACAATAATAAAGAAATGGAACCATTAAAAGTTGAAAGATTAAGTACAACTAAAGTATTAATTGAGAAATTATGTTAAATTTGGAAAACAATTAAGTAATCCTTAATTTTAAATTAACTTCATTAGAACCTAGATACGAAGTGAAAAACTAAGTTAAACAAAACTATTGGGATTTAATTATTCAAGGAATTCTAAATTTTATGCATTCAGTAATATCGCTTGATTCTTACTGAACTTAGCGAAAATTCTACCATAAACACCACAATGCAAGCTTAACTAGAAAACTTAGAAAGTTTTCCAGAATATGATTTAAGTGATTCGTGAAATAGTCAAAGCAAGATTTATCTCAAGAAGTTAGATTTTAACTGACTTTAGTGTAGTGAGTTTTTTTTTCATAATCTTGGATAACCACTTCTATTTGAGCAATACGTTTGGGGTAATAACTTCTATTCAATAGGAAAGAGACTTGTCCCAGTCTAGTCAGCTGGATACAGAAGAACTATCCTATTTCTGTTGACAGGGACTTTGATTTTCTGACCCTATTCAGACTGAATTTAGGTATGAATGAAAATTATATTAAGTATATGTTCTAATCACATGTTTAATAGGGAACGACCGCGTCCTGCACGTCTTAACATATGGTTACGTGAATACATTGTAGCTTCAAATGAAAAGACAGGGTGAAAAACCTTTGTTTAAGCCATAGCAAGCGATGCACTTGTCGTTTCGAATTAGATCATAGACATATGTCTACTTAACTACCAATATACTGTGAAGCACTTGTTTTATATTGAACCATCTCTGTTAAATACGTAATTGATGATTTCCTAGTGGAACTGTGAGGGACCTCTTCGACTTTGTCAATATTTTAAAAATTATAATGATGCTTTCATGACAAGGATCAAGAGACTACACATTCCGTTTCCGTCCCACAGATTTAAGGAACAAACTGTATTAATTTATGATGGGACGATCGTACTAAGAAATGAACTCGTATACTTGACTTGTCCGTAATGAAAGGGAACAAGAAATATGCTATTTCTATTTACGTTCTTAGAACCAGTTTGAATTTCGGCAGCTTGTTTGATATCTGAATGAATTCTAATTGATAATATGATGATTGAGGCAGCTTTGCTACACTATTCCTGTGAAGCTTCCCTAACTATGGCCAGGATCACCAACAACAGCATCCTCTCACGGGGAGGATCATGTGAGGTCCACTGCGAAAACAGCTTTACGAAAACTTGATTTTCTGTTCTGTGCCAAGAGCTACTATACACTCCAGCAGCTCCTCATAATTTTCAAGGCAAGGATTCGAATTGTCCTGATGTAATATTCACATGTTTGGAGTTCGGCTCTCAAACATACGCGAAGCTCTTGGAAGCTTTTCTGAAGATATTTCCATGGTCGGTGTTCATCAGAAATCTCGTATATTGTTCCACCACGAGAGATTCCAGATAAACCTGGTACGTTTCTTCCTACCAGACTCCATTTTTCTATGGCTGGATCACACGATGTACTTCTACCATTAAAGATTTTCTTCTCGTGTAGTCAAAGTATAGAAAAATATTATCAAAAATGAATTTTTAGTAAAAAATACAATTTTAGATTTATAATGAAAATAGTTCAATTTGCAAGTGTTTCTGTTTCTATTAGGTTGTTTGGTATGTCATTGTAGTTCATGGGCTATAAAAAGGAGTTCATTTAAAAAAAAACTCATGTATAATTATCAATTCATGATATATCCGTGCAAAGACATTTAAATTGATATTCAGAAATGAAGAAACGTTTCACGTTCATCGAAAAAGATGTGATATATTTGAGCACAATAACTAAGCATCTCGATTTTATGCCTCCCAGTTATATGCCACATTGTTAACTTTTAATTTAGATTCAGCCGTAGGATGAACGGGAGGAAGTAGAGTTGATTACGTAACCTCAATAGAAGCCAATTTCTTACATCTCATTGCCTCTGGATAAAATTTTAAATATACAGTTAGTCAGCTGTAATTTCCCATTATAATAAATTAAACAGTCGGGAATGTCTGTCGGCATCGAAGTTGGCATTGAATACGGGGTTTAAACTAGAGCAGACGGTTTTGTAATACCCTTATTAATTTTAGACATTGAACACAGAACAATAAGCTCGTATAGTGGAATAATTCTCCGAACATTCCATTGCAAAATTACACACGTTGATTAAAGCAAGTTTACTAGCTAGTAGTTGGCCGAGGCCCAAATACAATTTATTATTATATTGTGCCATTGTAACGTGAAAGATGGTAGATCTTCAGTCTAACAAGTAACAACCTAATTATAAACTTGATATTCCACTACACTACATTAGAAAATGTATATAAATTTTATACTGTCTGTTCGTACGTAAGATAAATTATGTGTTTAGTGTTTATATGTATATCTCTATTTCGATTCCATTTCGCACTGATTTTGAGTAATGGTTCGGAAATGTATATATAGATGTGCAATTATGTTTGTGAAAAATCTCTTGATAAAGCTAGAGACAACGTAATGGCTAAGTATTAGTCGAAGAAATAAATTTAAAAAAAATCGGCAGAACCAATTTTCATGATTTTGTTGATCGGTTCCAGAAGTGATTTGAAAAAAATGTTACCGGTCTATTTTTTCATGATATGCATTTCAGCATTTCTACAGAGAAAAATGCATCTTTTTAAAGAATGCATTTTCAGGAGATAATATTAAAAATGTTCTATTTTTTACCTCGATATAAAGCCCAGATATTCTACAGGGAAAGATCTGGTATACAGACGGGTCTAAGAATGAAAAAGGTGCAGGTGCAAGAAACCCAAAAACTGGCTTGAGCTATTCATTGGGTAAACACACCTCTGTCTTCCAAGCAGAGGTATATGCAATCCTCCAATGTGTGAAGGAAAACAATCGGAGAGCCATCGATAATGAGCAGATCCACATATTGACAGACAGTCAGGCTGCACTCAAGGCAATGAGAAGTCAGGAAGTGACATCGCGTCTGGTATGGACGTGCAAAAAAGAACTTGAAATACGGGCAGACCGAAATCGCGTTGAGCTGATTTGGGTGCCGGGACATCAGGGAACGATAGGCAACGAAAAAGCCGACGCACTTGCAAGAAAAGAGTCGGAGAACGCTCCAGATCCAGAACAGACCACGGGGGTACCAAAACGTACAGCTCGAAGGTCTGTAGAAGACTGGATCATGGAAAACCACAGAGAATACTGGAAAAAAATCCCAGGAAACGAACATGGGAAGAAATACATCAAAGCCTCATGTAACAGAAGAACGACAGACCTATTAGCACTAAATAGGGAAAAAGTCGTAACAGGGCTCATGACTGGCCATGCGCCAGTAAAAGGGCACCTAAACAAAATGGGACTGTACAATGGTGACCTGACATGCAGACTTCATGGTAAGGATACAGAAACAGTGACACACATACTGTGTAAATGCGAGGCGCTGGATCGCAAAAGACAGTCAATTTTTGGAAAGCCTAACTGCAAACCAGAATTATACAGTTCCCACCCTGTAAAGGTACAAAAATACTTGAGTGGATAATGTAAAGGAACGAAACATAGGCGAGATACAATGGGCCAGCAGGCCTAAGTGTCACCGGAGGCAATAGCCAGACAAAGGGGGTGAAGTTTTCAGTGAGTATGCCTGGAATGGTGACTCTCACAGTAGACCTTGAGACTCAAAGGCTCTTAACCCCCATAAAGGGTTTTCTTCACCTCCGCAACAATAAAAAAAGCCCATATAGAAAAACTACTAGTTAAAAATCAGCATCAGAAGAACATATTCTGAATATGTACATACTTAGAAGAGATGAAAATCTATATACGAAAAAGCAGTTTAATTGTTTAATTAATTCAGATTTATCTCCAGCTAAGGGTAATCTCTTATTTTCATTACTAACCGAATATTATTTAAGCAGGCACATTTTGTTTTCTAATCTGGTTGTCTCTGTTGATGGCTACTTGGTAGTTGAAAAGTCTTCAGTACTTTAATGGTATTTTTAGTGGATAAGGGTGATTACTTCTCACTCATTGATACGTTAAATGTTCGATTAGTTTTACTTCGGTCATAGACAAAAATAAACGACATTAACCTTGACCACGAGTCGATTTCGAATCAAAATTGTTTGTTTTATTGGATCATGAAAATGTGAACGATCTCTGACAGTTAACATATTTGAAGAGTTTCATAATAATACAATAATTGCGCCAGTAAATAAATGCAAGATTCCTGTCTAGAGCCGTTAGTTACGGTGATTTCTGACCTATGGAAATAATTGCGTGAAACTAACATTGACATGCATTTTACAAAATGAGCCAATCATATTTTGTATTATCCTCTCAAGGTCTGCATGACACGTTAGTTCATTTATAGATTTGACTATTTACGTGAGTGCGAGAGTGGCTTTGGTAATAAAATTCTGAACGAAATGTAAATCGTAACGAATAAAATAGAAATCACATTTCAAAAAGTTCAAAGAAACGGAACTTTTCACCAGTTAGATTATAAATCGAATATTACACTCAAAAATCTGTGATTTTAAACCGAAATAGTTCTACTGATTATGGTACAACAGCCATTCGATTTCTGTATCTCGAAGCCCCTCACAGACTACTATAACCTCTTCTGAGCTCACACGATGTTCTTCTGGCTCACACAATGTTCTCCTGGCCCATACGATGTTCTTCTGGCTCACACGGCGTTCCTTTGGCGCACACGATTTTTTTCTGGCTCCCTCGATTTTTTCAGGCTCGTGCAATGTTATTCTGGCTTACACGATTTTCTTCCGGCTTTTACGATGTTCTTTTGGCTCATATCATGTTCTCCTGGCTTATACTATTTTAATCTGGCTCATATGATATTCTTCTGAATCTCACGATTTTCTTTTGGCTCACACGATTTTCTTCTGGGTCAACCGATATCCTTCTGGCTCACACGATGTTCTTCTGACTCACTCGATTTGGATCTGGCCCATATGATGTTATTCTGGCTCACACGATGTTTGTCTGACTCACACGATGTTCTTCTGACTCAAATAATGTTCTTTTGACTCACATGATTTTCTTATGGCTCAAACGATGGTCTTCTACCTTACACGATGTTCTTCTGGCTTACACGATGTTCTTCTGACTCAAATGATGTTCTTCTGACTCAAATTTTGACATCGTGTCCGAAATCTTTTGATAGAATAATACGAATGGCCTTCCTTTGAAACTGAAAGATTCTCTTCGCATGAGGATAGTGACTCAAACATAACTGAGAGTGAATTAGTGAGTGATACGCTGTTAATATAACTTCTTTACTTACGGATTTGCATAACTTTCTCAATATAAATATTCCTTAAAACATTTTTTCAGCAAGGCTGTGACTCTCAGTTTAAGGTTGGACTTGAGTTCACATCCCGGAATTTTACAGACTCCGGAATATTGTATCCTCACTTCGGATGTGAAAAAACATAGTAATTTTTTGTAGCTTCAGACTTAGTCATTAGCAGAGAACCTATCAACCATGTTCAACTCTTATAACAAGTTTTTCAAGGTCGCCTCCTCATAGACACTACTGTAGTTTGAAGTGTAGTCACAAAACAAAGAGAGGAAGTCAGTTGGGCCCATTGAGGTCATTAAATCATTAATGTAAATTATGGAAAGATTAGGCCCAATTATCGTACCTTGAGGTACCTCACTCTTCGTTATTATTGTACTCGAAAGAAAATTATTGACAAAAGTACATTGGATTCCATTAGAGAGAAAGCAAGTTTCGTTGAAGCCATAAAACGCTTATTTATCAACCAGGCCAGCTTACAATGAGAAACACAGTCAAATGCTTCGGTTAGATCATGGAAGAAAGTGTGCCAAAGGGCGACACATACGAATGCTTATAAATCAAACTAATCAACTAAAATAGTATAGATCTCTATCACACATGGTGCCAGAGGAGGCAAAACAGTCGTCTGAAGATATTCAGCTGTGGTGTCACTGATCAATCTAGAGAAACCTAGAGAAACACTATATTCAACAGAATGTGCAGCATTTTGCGATTCGGGTATGAAGCAGATTGGATTTAACCAAACAACATCAACATAAAATTCGATAATTTATAATTATTCATACACAGAATATACATTTATTCCCATTGTTGGAACCGATTAACCCACGCCAAACACAAATTCTACGGATTAACGATTTTTGTAATTTTACATATTCGCAGGTAGATCACAAATCCCAGAACTGATGGAGGAAATGAGGCATTATTGATGGCGTACTTAAGATACGGATTGCTACAAATATTTCAAAGCTCGTTACGTAACTTTCAGTTCATTGAATTTAATTGAACTAAAACGCCGTTAATAAGGCCAATAACGATGTTCTTACCCGAGCAGCGTTCGATAGATTTGATGTTAACTTACCTGAAACAAAAAATATGAATTAGAGATTTCAGAATTGTACAACGATCATATAAATCATGTATACAGTTTCCTCCATGGTGTCAACATTCATGAAAATGTTTTATATACTAATGGGTAGTAAGTTACTGATAAATAAACTATGGAAGAGTTAACACTGTTGATACACTGTAACAGTATAAATAAGGAATAATCACCCTTACCCACTGAAAATACCGGCCAGCAAGTGGCCATCATCAAATTGCAAATGTTTGACATTGGGAAGCGTCAGCTGTGTTGTGTTGGACAATGGTTACAGAGAAATCGTTGATCAATAACTTAATTTCTAAGCAAAAAAGGAAATGGAACGCGACTAATCAACCAAATTGAAGACGACTTCCTAATATCTCAATAAAATTCAATGCTACACTCATCATCTTTCAACAATCGATAAATTCAATAATTACTCTCATAAATTTGCAATAAAACCTGTTTATAGATGAAGAACAAGTCAAAACCGTTCAGGCAATTCCCACCTTCTATAAAGTTCCCGAGTTCGATATATCTGGAATTAACAATATTGATTGCCACTCTTGTTCAAATGCTATGTGGGTAAAACTAATTACTACCTTCGAATAGTTCAATAAAATTTAGAAGATTCTCATAACATCCTTCAAATAAGTTCCAAATACATTTCTACATTTGCAATACAATCCTTTTATAGATTCGAGAATTAGGTAAACAGATGGTGCCACAATCGAAAATCTCATGTGACATTTGTGATGAACTATCTTCAACCAGAAGGCATTAAAATTTTCAGACTGATATGTCATCCAGTTCTGTTTTGACACCCATCGAAAGCAAGCTGCCTTGAAGATTTTAAACTGGAAAAAATTGAATTTCGCGTCTTGATTAAACATTATTTCTTGTGGGGAAAAAGCATTACGCAAGCCAAAGCATCAGTAGTCAAATATTATGAGGACTCTTCACCATCCATTGGAACAATCAATAAGTGGGTTACTGATTTTGGTTAATGTAGTATGACCGCAAAGGATGCCGAACGTTATGGTCGTCTATTTGAGAAATCGTCGATAAAATCCATGATATGATATTGGATGATCGTCGATACATTTTTAGATATGAGAAAGCTATCTGCCATATGTGTGTCGCATATGCTCTCTGTTGACAACAACCGCGACCGTGTGACAACTTCAATGGAGTGTTTGGCGATGTTCACGTGCGGTAAGAAGGACATTTGCTCCTTTTCGTAACTCTGGACGAAACATGGATCCATCACAATACACCAGAAGCCAAAGAACAGCCGATACAGTGGACTTGACCTGTCGAATCGGAGCCGAAAAAGGCTAAAGTGGACTTATCGGCCAACAATGTCATGGCGACAGTTTTTTGGGATAAACACGGTATCGTCCATTTCGATTACCTTGAAAACAGCGAATCGATCACCTGCGATTTGAAGCAAAAGCGGCCGCATTTAACAAAGAAATATATAGGAGTTAGCAGTCTGAACTAGCCCAGTCTGGTTACCTAGAACTGTTTGTGGTGCAATAACAGCTGAGATTTTTCTTTAGACAAAGGGGAGAAATCTATGATATTTTAAACAGGTCAATGTATTCGTTCTAGAAGGCTCTTAGAGATACTGAATTCATTATATGTGATAAGTCCACATAGTATATGGAGAAGGTAATGGTACATAATCTGTATGAGATCAATTCCCTTTGTTAGTCGATAGTTCACAAGCGCATACGAGATTCCATGTATTTCGTCCAACTGACAATGGAAGCGTATTGGTAGTGTTAGCTTGTGAAAAATGATGGCGCAGTTTGCAGTTTAATACGTTCTGCATTCCGTATGAAAAGGTCATTGAGTGGCTTGGGAATCGTGCCCTATTTGAAAGCATTTCGAGCAATAACATCATACAGCTGGGGGAATTGAGTGTTCGAAAGAACCCGATTCCAGAGTTGTGGAATGCAAATGTCTATTTTCAGCGTGGAATATCCTCATGCCCATAAGCGGTAAGTACGTACTGCGGGTCCTTTTCAGAGGGACGATTCTCGTTTTTAAATCATATTCCTTCATACATATTTAGCGAATTGGACTGATGTTCTCTATCTCACATTCGTGTAACTTCATTTGTAACGAACATTCATCTTTAACGAACGGTATACTATTCATAAGTTACCAGAAATCGAATTAAATTTGGGACGGCCCCAATGACACTGGTTTAATTATGAATTGCTCTTCGGTCAGAAAAGAGATGTCACTGGTATGTTATTCTACGTTCCTGTGTATTCATTTTGTGTCATAATCAAGTCGAATAAACAGTAGAACATCCATTCTCGGCCACCTCTTGAAAGTGGTCACCTCTAAAAACTGTCAGTTTTTGAATTCCTAATTCCCATTACAATACCGAGATATGAAAAATTATCTTGGTCAAGAGTGGTTGTGGAATCTAAAACGTGTGTTTTACTTTACGTTTGAAATAATTATGTCATTGTCACACTGACATCATCAATAACCTACAAATTGCATACCTATTTATTTCAGTTGTAAAACAATAATGAACTACAAATTATGAAATAACTGTTTTAGTAACAAGAAAAACTAAATTACAGTAATTGTTGGAAATGTCCCCCGTTTCGTTCGATGCACAAGTTGACTCGCATCCTCATGCTGTGAAAACCGTTTTGCAGCATTTCTGGCGTTATGGTTGCACATTGCATTGAGAAAGACGTTTTAAAGGTTTTGCAGGCTCCTCTTCCATACGTTGACGAACGTCATTGACAACTTCTTCTGTACGAACTCTTGGTCTACCAGCACCTTTTTTATGAGTCACACAACCAGTTTCGCGAAACACTTCGACACAATTTGTAAGGCACGTATAAAAATTGTCCGGTAATATTGCCACGTTTGGGAAGTGCTCTCGAAAATTGTCCAAACAAACGTTGACTGTATTGCCAATTTCCATTAACTAGCGCACCCGTTCGAAAATAGGCTTCAGTCATGAAAATTTTGTGCTGTGTGGTAAGAGGCATGATTCAAAAAGTGGATAAGAAAATTCCAGCACAATGACTTAACAGATTCTGACACAACAAAACATATTCAAAAATTTAAAGTAAGACACACGTTTTACATTCCACAACCACCCTTGACCAAGATAATTTTTGATATCCTGGTACTATAAATAATAGATATTCACCATTATCCACTGAAAGTACTGATAAAGTACTGAAAACCTTTCGGCTACCAAGTAGCTATATTCAGAGTGAATCAGTACGTTTAGTGAATAAGGGTCATTATATCTCATTTGAAGTGTTATAGTGTATCAACAGTGTGAACTCTATTATAGTTCCCATTATAATGAAAATCCTAATAGCGGCCACTGTCACCAAAGCCGTTATTTTTTAGGAAAAATTCTCGCAATTACCCCTCCTATTACCGGTCACAGAACAGACTATTGCAATGAAAGAGTATCTCGTAAATAAACAGTATTAGTTGAAGGGGCCGAAAACTTTACTCCGATTCTTTTATTGCTGACATTAAGTCAGTACCATTTATCATGAAAAGGTTTTTAAGTATAAATTTCCCCTACACATTGTTTAAATTGTGTAGCTCCTGTTCCACCGTCGCGTTGGTTGTTTGCATTCAGCGATTAACAATTATTACTACATAATACCATGTCGGTGAAGAAAACGTCTGTCGCTAGAAGATATCTTGTATCAATCAATCCTCACTAAAAGCCGTGGAAGTGGAGAGCTCATCAGCATTTGACAGAGTCTGGTACCAACGCCTTCTTGGGAAACTTCAGTCATATGGTTTGCTGCTTCAACGTTGTCGCTTACTATCGAGTTTTCTCTCAGATAGATCACTACATGTGGTGGTTGACGGAGTATCCTCCGATGCAATGGCTATCAACGCTGATATTCCACAGGGGACTGTCTTGGCACTAGCTTTGTTACTGTTCGATATCAATGATCTGCTAGAAGTGACAACCTGTTTCGTCCACACCTTTGCTGATGATGGTACACTTCATATCGCTTTCTCATCTAGAGCCCCTATACTATTTATTGAAACTGGAGGAGTGAGATAGGAAATTTATACTTTTGTACCTAGTTCGTTTTATTTTCTTCCCTGCTTGAGAATCATGTACTTACTAATCTTTTGCTAAAAACTTCGAAAAATTTTTCCATAATCCTTTATGAATGCTAGCCTTCAATCAATCGTTCAATTCAAATAACATCTAGTGTATAAGATTTGAACCTCAGGTGAGTCAAGTCATTGACTTTCCCTAATGCTAATACGAATTGAACTCTTCATTTTTCAATGTATGTCCTGGAGTTTAAATCGCAATGCAATGCACGACGCAATACTGTTGAACGACAACGACCTTTACTACGATTACAACCTACCGATAATACGAAAACTACCATTGTATCGTGTCTGTTATTTACGAAAGCCAATAGCAGTCATTAGCTGCTTTTATGAAACAACAGATTGCTTAATAGTAACCCACTCTCTACTTTGATACAGACAGTTCCTGTCTGTTAAACTAGATTGTTAATTCAGAGATTCAGTGTCTTCAGTGACCAGTACATAATTTAGATAATTTGACATAGAATTATCAAGATGAATAAACATAAAACATTGAACCATAGGTGGAATTCTAACCCACATTCCTGGATGTCTAGTTCAGTGCAGTAACCAATTGCACCACTTTGGTCCCGTCAGTTTTATATTCTTGTAAATATGAACCTCTGAAAGTGTATTAATTAGAGCATTGATGAACATAATGCGATTCAATGCCCCACCATAGATAAAACATTCATGCAGATTCATCTGAAGTTCTATCGTTTTGAATCAAGGACTGTAGGTATGAGTATCACAATGGTTGGCAATTACTCTGACAGTACTCATTCAATGATAGCATCCCGGTTCTTACATATTTCAATAGAACCAAATGAGACATGTTCTGGGTAAATATAAACAAGTTTAAGCTTCCTTTACTATAATAGTAATTGGCAACCATAATAATACTCATGCCTACACTCCTCAATTCTAAACGATTGAACTTCAGATGAATGTGCGTGAATAGTTGATTTATGGCGGAACATCGACTCGCATTGTATTCATCAATGATCTACTATCCTTTCAGAGGTTTATATTTACAAAAATATGAAACTCTGACGGGACCAAAATGGTGCAATTGGCTAATACACAGGAGATTCGTATTTTAGAATGTTTCAAAGATGAGTAAGTAATAATTATGACACAAACGGCATTCTATCTCGTGATGAATGCAACCCACATTATATTCCGTATCCCTCTCGAACATCAACGAATTTCGTAATTGAGTCAAGAGAACGTTATTACAATTTTACCGGATGTTGAATTTTGCATGAATAGCGGCATGTTTCAAATTTGTTGCAAATCCTATGACATCCCTAAAGTCTACGCTTTGTTCCTTGAATTAACCCCTGGAGAATGGAGTTGGCAAAGTTTAATAAGCACTTGTCACAAAATCCAACAATATTAGCCCTACGGGTTTCAGGCAGATATCGATGCATCATCCCAATTACTGATTAAACGGTGTATTGTGTGACATTCATCTCTTGCATCTATCGTAAGATCTGCTCAAGCTTATGCACGTGAACAATCTTATCCTTATTCTCGGGCTAATCTTACGCACATATAGGCAAGGGCGAAACCTCAATCCGAGTGTACATGCACTTCAGTAATATATGAGTTCAAGGACAAGGACAATCGAATGTGTGTACCAGGAAGGAACATCAAACATTTTCAAATAACCCATTAACCTAGTACTACCGAAAATATATTTTTTCCAGTGCCTTGTCGCTTGGAGTTTTGATATCTGGATACAAAATGCATTATTGGTTGTTTTACTTCCTCGGCCGATGCATCGAACATTCTAGTCGCTAGCCGCTAGCAACCATATATTAGCTATATGTGTGGGAGGTACCACCCTTGCCTAATAGCCTCTGGACTGATTCAGGGCTCTCTTAATATATTTTGCAGCTATGTCTGTCATTAAGCGTCTTATGTTGAATTACTGAGTGTCATGTAGAATAGAATATAAAAGAATTGCACTTTATTCACAAACAACCAATGGAATTATAAAATTGTTCATTGTAGTACTACTACAAAAGGAATTCATCAGCATGATAGCAGTTTTCTTCCAATAAATATTGTTTCAAATGTTTTTTAAATTGATAAAATCTCTTTAGCTATGTTATATGCTGTGGAAGACCATTATAATATTTACAATCATTATAAAAGGAGTTGTATACTGATATGGAATGAAATTAGACTTATTGCGTGTGTCATAATTATGAACTACACAGTTCCTAGAAAATAATGTATAACTGGCAATTATAATAACAATATCTGAAGACTTAATGAAAAAGACTAGATCGCTTGAATAGATGATGAATAAAATTGATGATTGAGCCGTGAGGTACTCCTTCAAAAAAATTTTGCTTTTCGCCAATTGCAGCATCGGGTAATTTTATTGTGAACATCCACTCAAATACAATCTGAAATTATGGTTGGCTTTACCACGAATACCATATCTATACGTTTTATAAAGAAGAATTGTATGATCAACTCAATCGGAAGCTTCACTGAAATCAACGAATATTCCCAAAGCAATCAGCTTCATATCAATAGAATTAGTTACATTCAATAGAAAATCACAGAGAGCTGGATCAACTGATTTGTTTTTTAGTAAATCCATGTTGGGCAGGATTTGTAATTTTATATTTAGATAAAAATATATTTAATTGTACATAGATAGCATATCCGTAGATTTTAGAAGAGCTAGATAGAATTCTGATAGGACGGTAATTGGATGCGTCTGTCGGAACACCTTTTTTCAAGAATTGCACGACCATTGCAAGTTTTACTTTTGAAGGAAATATTGCGTTGTTCAGTGTGCAATTTATAAGAAACACCAAAGGTTTTGTTAGATAGTTTATACAATTCTTCAGAATATTCGAAGATATATTGTCAGTTCCATATGTGTTAGAAGATTTTAAATTAATGTCCGATTCAGAAATATTTGAGCGAAAAAAAGAAATTGTTATTGTAGAACACTATTTTCCATGAAATTAAAGTCAATATCGTCTTTTGTTGTATCGAGATTTATAAAGTAAGCATACTGCGCCTATGAAAAACTACTGTATCCCCTCCTACTGTACTGATTTATAGAACACCTCTCTTGGGAAAACTAAGAGTTTTTCTAGATCCCGGAAAGCCTGCTTTGCAGTTGGCTAGCTGATTATTTGCGATCGTTGATCATGTATTCCTTTATTGATAAGGAATAATAACCCTTATCCACTGAAAATACTATCAAAGTACTGAGTATCCTTCAACTACCAAGTAGCCATTATCAGAGTAAGCTAAAAAAGTTTTTAGTTGACTCTGATGATGGCTACTTGTTAGCCGAAAGGTCCTCAGTACTTTAATATTTTTTCAGTGAATCAGGCTGACTATTTCTTATCATTAGTACTATAATATATCCACAGTGTGAACTCTTTCATCGTTTATTAATGTATTCCTTTGTATCGCATCTTCCATAGCAGTTCGTCATCAATATGTCTCATATTCTTCACTCGAACAATTATTGAATTCGAGGATTTTCTATCGGCCAACGTTACTGTCATCATTAGGCGTCATCTGAATAGTAATTCACATCGAATCACAATGAAAAAAGAGCATTACCATTGATTCGTTTTCCAGTCCGCTATAAATACCTGCTGGGCGTAAATTTTTTCGAAGCGTTAATGCTTGTCACAGAACGTTATCAGTGAAATGTTACACATTGAAATATTTAGTTTTCGATTCATTCGTCGAAATTATATTGCAATAGAGTGAACTGAATAATTCTATCTGATATAGATTTACATTCGTTGAAAGAGCATTAGCGCTGTCACATTTGTAGTTGCATCGTCATGATACTATTTGCAACATACAAAAATCTATAATGGATGGAATGTCCATTCTGTATCTATGTAGAATGCATTAAACTGAAACATTGCATTGGTTTTTCATATAAATGCAGAGTTATGAATGGATAACACAATTTCAGTTTGATATCGAAAAACGTTATTCTCGAAATATTCATATTTTAGTTTACTCTAACACCCGTTTTCCACTTAAAGTTCAACTAAGGCACTTTTCTACTGCGATTAATTAGTTTTCTAAAAGTGAGAATATAAAAGATTACAATTATTTTTTACTCTTAATTTTAGAATCAGCCAACATATTATCTTTGATAATGGCTGCATTGCAGTTGAAAACTGCTCTAGATAAGCTGCTTACAATTCAAGAGATTCCATATAGGCGGACTAGACGAGAACAAGCTAGTCACCATTCCATTGTCAAGCTAGAGACCTGCAAAGCTTCCCTCTACCAGACTTCATTTTTCCATAGAACTGCGAAGTTGTGGAACACTTGCCTAGTGAGGTCTTTCCTTATGCCTATAACCTCCAAACCTTCACGGAAAATTCGAGTGCCTGTCTCGTCTCCCACCATACCACTGCTGGCTCACACGATAATCTTCTGACAATATAGGTTCCCCTCTCGTGTAATCAAAGTATAGAAAAAAAAGTGAAAATAACGTGTTAGGGTAAACTAAGTTATAACACTCTCCACAGTGGTATCTTATGAAGGACCTCGAAATAAGAGTTACCGATGACCAAACTATACAATCTTTCTCTTGAATTTTCAAGGATAGGATCACTATTCAAATTTTAGGTGAAGCTGAAAAATCTCTCGATTCAATCGGATAGCTATCTTCTGGATAGTAGATGGGTAAGTAAGAGCTACACGGTATGCTTGAGCGCTGAATTCCAAACATGTGTTCAAGCTAGGTCGAATCTATCCCTTGTAGATCATAAGGAACTGCCGGGTTGCTGGAGTGTAACGTAGCACTTCTGAGAAGCAGTTGATGGTGACACTGAGCATGGATATTGGAGACTTATATTTTGACTTCGTAGAACATCCTGAGTAGATAAGCAAAGTCACTATAAGCACAAGTATAGGACACACAGTGTGAATATTGGAGGCCTAATAGAAAGTTTTTTTTTATGTTTTCTGTTTGTTCCAAACCAAAGACATCCTTTGAAAGATCCATAAAACTCAATTGTAAATATTCCTGTATTATATTAGGTATCGTAATTATTTAAGTGAACCGAAATGAGCTTAATCCGTTTATAATAGGTATTTTGGAACAAAGTGATACTGGACTTTCCTGTCGTAAACACAAAGTAAGAATTCGCAGAAAGGTTGCATAGCAATAAACGATTAAGCGGAATTTTCCAATAAGACATAGAATGAACTTCTACCTCTAAATATTATACCGAATGACAAACAACCCCATGAGGAGTGTAGTAGGGATAACTGTTTAGTTTAGAATTTCTATCAGGCTGTAATTAGTAGTATATTTCCAACTATTGAATTTGTCACTCGCTTTTATATTTCACCATTACTATTACTAAATACAAGCAAATATAATCAAGTCGTCTTTTATTACAAGTGTTGGGAAGAATATTCAATCATTTCAAGGTGCGATCAATGCTGTCGCATCTAAACATTTCGCATCCAATCACTTTAAGGTGCGATCACTGCTGTCGCATCTTAACATTTTGGTCCTTCGAGCCGGATTGTAAAAATTCCAGTGCCATTCGGTTTTTTACAATTCAACACATCCATTCACTTAAACTGTCGGAAGCATCAACCTAGTTCAGTGTAAGTGCCAATGGAACAACATCACATCATTTGCCTATAATGCATATATAGGTACTTCAACAATCCCAGATAAGCCGCTAGTACGAAGACGGGACTTAGCATCACATACACATCATCAAAGGAAGAAATAGCGTGGGTGAGTCCTTCCTGTATAAGTATCCCTAATATTCCCATTTGGTATTGTTTCGTTTGTGTTAATAAAGTCAATATCAACATGCCTGATTCAAATGAAAATGCTAACAGATTAAAATCATTAATAAAGAAACGGGGTACTTTGAAAGCAAAATTAACTTCTTTCAGAAATTTTCTAAATAAGTTTGAACCCGATCACATGTCTGAGGAGTTACAAATACGCTACAATGATATCGAAATAATTTATAGTCAATTCAATGAAATTCAAAATGATATTGAAGAATTAAACGATGACGAAGATGAGGCATTAAGTCAACGCGAAGCTTTTGAAACTCATTATTATCAGAATCTTGGTATCGGAAAGCGTTTACTTACAAACATTCAAAGCAATATTGTTCCTGGATCTCCACCATATCAACAACGTGTGAAGTTACCTGAAATTAAAATTCCCGGCTTTGATGGACGTTTTAATGAATGGTTAAATTTTCATGATTCATTCTTTTCGTTAATACATTCAAATACTAATATTTCTAATATCGATAAATTTCAATACCTGAAAGCAGCTTTGAGTGGAGATGCTGCTCGAGTTATTCAAGCAATATCTATCTCAGATTCTAATTATTCAATTGCTTGGAATAAATTAATAGAAAGATTTGAAGACAGGGAAAGCATTATCATAAAACATATACAATGCCTATTTGAATTACCACCTGTAGCCAAAGAATCATCAGCGTTGTTACGTCAACTATCGGACGATATTTCAAATCAATTAGAGGCGATTAAAACTATAGATGACCCAAACAATTTAGCAAACAGGCTGCTAATTCATTTAGTTTGTCAAAAGCTAGACTATAGCACAAAGCGCGAATGGGAACGCCACATCGTTGAACAAAAAGCTCCCACCATTGAATGTCTTACAACATTTTTAGCAAATAGAGCAAAACTATTAGATAAATTGTTCAATAATAAGTCTCTAAATCATAACCTATCAAATACTGGTCGTGACAAGACCAAGTTGCTCGGTAATTCGAAACCCAATTTCAATTATCTCGTTGCACAACAAAAGGTTTGTTCATTCTGCAAAGATGCAGAAAAACCGCATTCCATTTTTACATGCCAAAAATTTATATCGTTGACCATAGAGTCGCGGATAACACAATCAAAAATTCGTAAGTTATGTCAGAATTGTTTATACCAGGGTCATGATGTGCAAAGTTGCAAATCAAGGTATTCATGCAAGATATGTCATAAAAAACATCATACATTGTTGCACAATGGAAACTTAATCACACCAATACTAATCAATCAAGCATCAACGTCACAGCAAGGTAGCTCCCCTACCGTGACCCA
Source organism: Endomychus coccineus (assembly GCA_958510875.1). Lineage (NCBI taxonomy): Eukaryota > Metazoa > Arthropoda > Insecta > Coleoptera > Endomychidae > Endomychus > Endomychus coccineus. The sequence goes on from OY294068.1 coordinate 4,475,429, forward strand.
TTGTGCACATGCAATGCAAGCACAAACATTGTTATCAACCGCAATGGTTTCAATTTTTGATATCACAAGTCAGAAACATCAATGTCGAGTTCTACTTGATTCAGGCTCGCAATCAAACTTTATATCTGCTGAAACATGTAGTCGCTTAAAGTTAGAACAAAACAAAACATTTATTCCGGTGATAGGAATTAACCAATCTAAATCAAACATTACTTCTAGCACTTCTTTAAACTTGAAATCAAATACAAACGATTTTCAAGTTGAATTGCAATGTTTGGTCTTGCCTAAAATTACAGCACACCTACCCAGTGAACCAATTGATATTTCACATATACATATTCCCACAAACATACAGCTAGCAGATCCGACATTTCATAAGCCCGCTAATATAGATTTATTGATAGGCGCAAATCTATTTTGGGATTTGTTATGCATAGGTCAAATTAAGATTTCCGTATCAAATTTAATATTACATAAAACAAGATTGGGCTGGATAGTCTCAGGTAGTCATGTTTTTCCTAGATATCATATTCAATGCAATTTGAGTATAAATGACAAAATTCACAATCAAATATCCAAATTTTGGGAACTTGAAAATTATCAAGAAGGCAGATCAAACTTATCACGTGAAGAGAAAATGTGCGAAAATCATTTTTCACAAACCACAAGGCGTCACAATAATGGTCAGTTTATTGTAAGCATTCCCTTCAAATCAAATGTGCAAGCCTTAGGCAACTCATATACAAATGCATTGAAACGGTTTTATGCTTTGGAACGGAAGCTCGATAAAAATTTGGCATTAAAACAACAATATGGTGATTTCATGTCCGAATATGAAGCGTTAGGCCACATGACGAATGTAACTGACCAAGACAGTCATTTTACCTTCCTCATCATGCAGTTTTTGAACAGGACAGTTCAACTACCAAGTTAAGGGTGGTTTTTGACGGTTCCACCAAAACTACGTCCGGTCTATCATTAAACGATGTTCAAATGATAGGACCCGCGCTTCAAAATGATTTATTCAGCATTTTAGTACGCTTTAGATAGCATTCATTCGTGATTAAAGCGGACATCGCAAAAATGTATAGGCAGATATTAATTGAGCCCGATCAACTCGAGTACCAGAAAATATTTTGGCGCTCGGACGCTACTCAACCTGTAAAAGTTTACAGTCTCAATACAGTGACATATGGCACCGGAAGTGCACCATATCTAGCTATAAAATCTTTAAAGCAGCTAGCTGCAGATAATCATCACACTAATTCAAAGATTACAAATAATAGTATCACTAATGACTTTTACGTTGACGACCTTTTAACTGGGGCTGAAACAGTAGCAGAACTCATTCAAATCAAAACTAATGTGACTGATTTACTAGCAACGGCAGGATTTGACTTAAGGAAATGGGTATCAAATACAAATCACGAGCCAATCGAAGTACAACCGGTAGACATCGTGCAATCATTACTTACGGAAAACATAACAGAGTCAAAAACATTAGGCGTTCTTTGGAATAATTTGTCTGACTCACTGCATTATAAAGTACAATTGGAAAAAACAAATCGCTTCACAAAACGTTCGATGCTATCCGAAATTTCTCAAATCTTCGAACCCCTATGTCTGATAGGTGCAACTAATATGCTAGCAAAGTTGATATTACAAACCCTATGGCAACTAGAGATCGGATGGGATGAATCTATTCCCATAGATCTTAACACTCAATGGTGTCAATTTAAACAAACCAAACTGATCGTGAGTAATCACAATTATACTTTCAAACTAAAAATAATGTCTTCACCACGTTTTGAATTCAGTACTTGCTCAATTATCAAAAAATTCATAAAACATCATTTAAAACGGATAATAGGAAACGCCAATTTAACGTTTGAAGCATTTACTACTATATTAACACAAATTGAAGCAATATTAAATTCCCGACCCATCACACCCTTGTCCAATGACCCACATGACCTCCTTTATCTCTCTCCTGGACATTTTTTAATTGGTGACTCGCTACTATCTTCCCCACATCCTGACATCACCCACATACAGCAAAATAGGTTGTCCCGATGGCAGAACATTGAACAACTGCGTCATTACTTTTGGAAGCGGTGGAGCAAGGAATGTATTTCTTCCTTGCAGCGGCGAAGTAAATGGAAGACTCAACCGGAAAATGCCATGGAAGTTCAAGTGGGAAACATGGTCATAATCAAAGAAGACCATCTACCACCATTACGATGGCTGACGGGTAGAGTAACGGAATTACATCTAGGAAAGGACAACAACACTAGAGTGATTTCAATAAAAACCTCCAACAGCTTTATAAAACGTGCAGTGTCCCGTGTGAGTTTGTTACCCATCGATGATAATGTTTAAGTAAACCCGGTCGACTGCAACAAATGAACTACAATGTATCTGAAACATACTCGTATTATTGATCTGTATATATTGTATTTGTAACATATTATTCTATGTAAATGTATATATTTGTATTATGATATAATGTCCATGTGAATGTATATCCATGTCCTATTGACCTTCGTGGAACTCCATTGCACTACCAGCTCATAGGTAGTACACCCACAGATCTTTCAAGGGGGGGAGTATGTTTGTTCCAAACCAAAGACATCCTTTGAAAGATCCATAAAACTCAATTGTAAATATTCCTGTATTATATTAGGTATCGTAATTATTCAAGTGAACCGAAATGAGCTTAATCCGTTTATAATAGGTATTTTGGAACAAAGTGATACTGGACTTTCCTGTCGTAAACACAAAGTAAGAATTCACAGAAAGGTTGCATAGCAATAAACGATTAAGCGGAATTTTCCAATAAGACATAGAATGAACTTCTACCTCTAAATATTATACCGAATGACAAACAACCCCATGAGGAGTGTAGTAGGGATAACTGTTTAGTTTAGAATTTCTATCAGGCTGTAATTTGTAGTATATTTCCAACTATTGAATTTGTCACTCGCTTTTATATTTCACCATTACTATTACTAAATACAAGCAAATATAATCAAGTCGTGTTTTATTACAAGTGTTGGGAAGAATATTCAATCATTTCAAGGTGCGATCAATGCTGTCGCATCTAAACATTTCGCATCCAATCACTTTAAGGTGCGATCACTGCTGTCGCATCTTAACAATTTCACTTCACGAGAATGACTGTTCGTAGAACATGCTGAGTAGATAAGCAAAGTCACTGTATACACAAGTGTGTTATAATGAGAATATAATGACTTCTGAGAAGCAGTTGATGGTGACACTGGGCATGGATATTGGAGACTTAATAGGGATTTTTCTTATGTTTTGACCTCACGAGAGTCAATGTTCGTAGAACATCCTGAGTAGATAAGCAAAAGTGTGTTATAATGAGAAGATGCATGTATGTGAGTATTTGTGAGTCGGATTTTGAATAAGAAATTTCCTTAACCTGACTGGGAATCGAACCGGGATCTATCGAAATACTAGTCGAGCATTCTGCCGCTGCGCTATGGTACCCGACTGTATGAGGTAACTCATTTGGTATTAAATCAATAAAAGTGAAGTGTTTCATGTGAAGAGACGCATTTATATGATAGACAGATCTTGTTCATTGAGAGTTTAGTTGTCAATGTAGAGGCATATGTATGATATACAGGCTGTTACATTGTGATAGAATAAAATCGGATAATGTTGAAACAAACATGTTAACGTTATGTTATCAAATTTAACTCAATAATATGCAAACATTATTCTGACGATCTACGAGCCTAGGAGAGCCACTCGAGAATATGCATATCAGTTAGATATTTGCGTCGTAGATTTTATTATGTTTGTTGAAAATTCTACGCTGAGAGTAGAATGTGGCCGAACAAAAAGCTTGCGATGTCGATCATAAATATAATAGCTTCATCTCATTCTCTCTGATATCAAATTTATTTACGCAGAGTCCCAAAACAAAGTCGTAAGAACGAGAATGTATGTTAGAAGTGCTTCGGGTTTGGATGAACGACATCCCCTTGTCCAAACGACGGTCGTTCCCATTCTCTTGATCAAATGAACTAACACAAGCGGACAACTTTATATTGTTTTATGTACTTGTATAATATGAATTTTGATTCGTTCGATGGAGAGATACGTGATGGTTTGTACTCATTAACAAATGAATTGCTTTGGAATAAATTTTCGGGAGCTAAGTTGTTGTTGATAAACACTATGTATTGATCTACAAGTTCGGTCTTACGATTTCCTTCATAACATGAGCATCAGCTTAGGTCATCCAAAAACAGGCAAAACGTGCGTTTTTTCGCTAACCGTATTCATTTCTGAACAAATTAGGGTTTTGAAAGGTTGTGTTATGCTTTTTGCTATTACGTTTCAGTAACAATCTAAGGAAAATGTAGAAAGGTTCTCTGCAAACTCGTTTTTCGAATCAAATTCAGGGAATGTTCACTGAGCTTAGAGACTGTTCCATAAATCAGAATAGAAACAAATCTATACATCAACACATCCAATATGAATTTGGAGGATTATTTCCATGATTAATAAATACTAAATATTAGTTAGGTCAGGGACATAAATATGAAGGGTTCAAGGTGTTCAACACCCCTCAAAGAATTGCTCATACATACACAATAATTATAATCCTGCGGCATTAGAATAGATCTGTAAGAACTTAGAAGTTTAGTACAGATCAATGCCATATTTATAACTAAATCTTCCATCAAAATTTTTATTTCAAGCGAAATATAATACAAGCAAGAGAACAAGAGTTCCAGGAGTTACTAGATGTTTTCTATTTTATATCCGTAACTATTTTAGCGTAAGAAATATTAAAAGGAAGTAAATATGAATTAGTTCACATATATCATATCATATCAGGTCAGGGTGAAGAGGGTTTTATTCATTTCTGACAAGTTTCAGTTTCAGAGAGTTAGATGTAGAAGAAATCGTGAAGCTGTCAAAGCAGCAATAATCCAAAACCGGAGGGGAAACAAATCTACTAGCTTTGCTAATTTATGATGAATTTTAATGTTAAACCATCTGGAGAGGATCAGATGGCAGACTGTACATAGCTACTGTGATCGAATTTGGAAGTTTTGTTGTTGTTGCGGGAGGGTGTTGACCTCAGAGTTGTTCCTTCTAGCCACAATAAGTTAAAGTTAAGTACGTGACATCAATTCAATTTCAGCATATTTTATTATATATAAAAATTCTCGGGAAATAGGTCACAATAACACTTTGTTTTAAATATTCGTCTTTACGTACGTTTCGGTCTCACGACCATCATCAGAAGACTCACTATGTCTAATGATGAAACAACTTATAAAAAAATTAAAATCTGATCCTACTTTATCAGTACAAAACAACATGAATAAATTGATAAATAAATGGCATAAGAATAAGATAATCCCTATTGAATTAAAAAATAAATTAATTTGCCATAATGGGCTAGCACCTTATATCTATGGGCTTCCCAAACTACATAAAAATGATATACCTCTAAGACCCATTGTTAGTAATATTGGAGCGCCTACTTACAATTTATCAAAATTTCTATCAAAATCTATCAATAATATAATAGTAAAAAATGAATTCTATGTAAAAGATTCATGGCACTTTAATGAATTTATAAAAAATCAATCCGTACCCGTAAACCATCAACTGATTTCCTTGGATTTCTTTATTTACAAATATACCTGTTGTTTTGGCATTGAATAGCATCAAAAAACGTTGGGCAGAGATTAAAAACCACACACCTCTAGATCAATCGGAATTTATAAATGCTGTAAAATTTTGTTTAGAATGCACATACTTTCAGTATGGTGAGCAATTTTTTGGACAAATATTCGGCACAGCAATGGGATCTCCTATTTCTGCTACCATTGCTAACCTCGTTATGGAGTGCCTAGAGGAATCTGTTATGAGTTCATTAGATTTTCGGCCTGTATTCTTTAAACGGTATGTAGACGATTGCCTTATGTGTGTTCCCAACGATGAAATTCAATATGTAATTGATAAATTTAACAATTTTCACTGTAAACTTCAATTCACTTGTGAAATAGAATTAAACAATAACATAAATTTCCTAGATATGAACATTAGGCATGATGCAGATGGAAAAATAAAAACCTCTTGGTTTACTAAAGAAGTATGGTCTCAACGTTATCTTCTCTTCAATTCCGTTGCACCAGCTTGTTATAAAAAAAGTGTCATAAACAGCCTTACAGATCGCGCGATAAAATTGTCTCACGCAGATGACCGCCCCAAAAATTTAAAAATTGTTCGTAATACACTAGAATTGAATGGCTACCCAAAAACTTTTTTCAATCCTTTCATTAAAGAAAGAATAAACAAAATCTATAATGGTTCGTCTAATAAAAATAACATAAAAGGTAATACAGACAATTTTATAACTCTACCTTACATTCCGGAGACCTCAGAGAAAATCAAAAAATGTTTGAAAAAGTATGATATAAATGTTGCGCATAAACCTACTAACTGTGTTGGAAAATATTTCTCAAATCTAAAACCTTTAATACCCAAAGATAAACAAACCCACACAGTGTATAAATTGAATTGTTTAGATTGTGATGGAACCTATACTGGAATCTCTAAACAATATTTACAAAAAAGAATGTACGGCCATAAATATAGCACAAGAAATAACAACTTAGAAAATTCCACCGCCCTTGATAAGCATTGCTTTGATTATAACCATCAATTTGATTACAAAAATGTTAATATCTTAACTAAGGAAACCAATTATTATAAAAGATCTATCCTGGAGATGATTCACATAAAACGGGACCCCAAATCTGTAAATCATAGGGTAGACACACGAAATCTAAGTCATATTTATACTAATTTGATTAAATAATCTCTTGCAAATTCTTACATACGTCTTTATAAGCGTTGAAAATGTTTTTAGGAAGAATTCGTAATAGTAATTTCCCAGTACAGGTCTGTAACATTTCTTAAGTACCTAGTCATAAATCCTACACATCTGGTTTCGAAAGTAGATACTTGACAAATAACTTCGTTCTTCTCATTTGTTGTGAGAACACCAATCAATATGCACTCATATATTTTAATAATATTACTGAATAGCGGATTCTTACTACAAAAAAATTTTTCATACTTTAATTCTGACGATACAATTTCGATTATTCGTGGTTCTGTTCGTTTCGACGGCGTGGGCTCTTTTGATTGAAGTTTAATTGTGCGATTTGGACGCTTGTACTATAATTAGTTTTAATAAACCCCCTTTTTAGACATAGTGAGTCTTCTGATGATGATCGTGAGACCGAAACGTACGTAAAGACGAATATTTAAAACAAAGTGTTATTGTGACCTATTTCCCGAGAATTTTTATATATAATTCATACTGGGTCAAGAATCTTATTAGCATATTTTATTGAATTGCTTTTCTTTATTGCAATTGATTTAAAAAAATAGTATTGTGCGATTGAGACGAATATATCATTATTTCTTGATGTGTTCGAAACAAATTCATTTCATCAAGGGACTTGACCACGGGGCAGTATTATTTAGGCCACTGACGACGACAGTAAATGGCACTGCAGATAGTCTCCATGCTTCTCTCATTGTAAGTGTATTCAAGTTGAGAAACGGTATTCGAACGCAAAGTAATTCTGTTGCGTCCTGAAACCACTTCAGTATTCGTCAAAACCTAAACGAATATAATCAGTATTCGAGAGGTAAGCCGTTCGGAAAGCAGTGTGTGGATTCTCTTGAAGGCCAGCGCTCTAGCCCTGGTCTCCAGCTTTCCATAATACATCAGCGATGAGCGGCTGTATCTACGTATGAATTTATAGTTTTCAAACTGACCTGTGGGTCACTACAGAAGAACTTTTTCACACTCTGCTATATGCGAATGAATCTAATTTTCTCTTCCATCTGCTTCGATCAAGTTCATATTTTATTGATATAATCGAATATTCTTCAAAATTCAATACAGATAATAACACTGTTTTAGAAGTATCATGCCACCTAAAAACACCAGATGATTGATGGTGAATTCGTGAGATTGTCTATGACGAACTATAAAAGAATTCACATATCTAGATATACTGTAATACTAATAAATAAGGAACAATCACACTAAAAAATACTGTCAATGTTCTGAGGGGCTTTCAGCTACCGAATAGACATCATTTGTTCCAGTTGATGTTTCACTATTCACAAATATACCCTAATCCCTCAGGCGCTTCTAGAGGAATAGCATACTTGCATCCTTTATCCTCACATATTCATGTATTGAACTTTATATTACTTCCAAAAAAGAAGATATGAGGAAAGCATCTGCTTATCCGCCCCTTTCTCGGTCAATATTTTCTTAAGCGAACATAATAATCATTCATATCATCAAATTTGAATCAGTTTTCAAGAGATGGCAACTATTTGTTGATGATAGCTGGAGCTCATCTATATAAAAAAGGGAGAGATCTCCCACCTTCCTACGATGTTCTAGAGAAGTCAATAAGGTCGTAAGTGTGACATCATCAATCAAACGTATAGTTAGCTTCTGGATAGAATCGAAGAGCTTCAGCGTTTGTTTCGGAGTCGAACTCCGAAATGGTTCCAAAAAAAAAACAAGTGCTCTGCAGTATATTGATAGTTGACACATACGTTCATGATCTAATTTGTAACGGTAGGTTGATCGCTTGCTATGGCTTGACCAATTGTTTTTTACCCTGTCTTTTCCTTTGAAGCTACAATATATTCACATAACCATTACATAAGACTTGCAGGACGCAGTCGTTACCTATTGGACGTATAAATAGAATATTAACTTAATACAATTTTCATTCATACCTAAATTCAAAGAAAGTCCAAAGAAGATCATAAAATTGAGGTACCTTTCAACAAAAATAGAATAGTTGCTTTTTATCCAGCTCATTAGACTGGGGCAAGTCCCTCTCTTATTGGGTAAAAGTTACTACCCCCAAACATATTGCTCAAATAGGAGTGGTTATCCAAGATTATAAGAAATCAAACTCACCACACTTAAGTAAGTTATATTCTAACTTCTTGAACTAAATCTTGCTTTGACTATTTCACCATTCACTTAAATTAACTTTCTAAGTTTTCTAGTTAAGCTTGCGTTGTGGTGCTTATGGTAGAATTTTCCCTAAGTTCATTTAGAATCAAGTCATATTGCTGAATACATAAAATTTAGAATTCCTTGAATAATTAAATCATAATAGTTTTGTTTAACTCTTAACCCTGGTACATCCGGGCTGAGTTAAATTAGTTTTCACTTCATATCTAGGTTCTGATGAGGTTAATTTAGAATTGAAGATTACTTAATGGTTTTCTAGATTCAACATAACTTCTTAATTAATACTTCAGGTGTACTTAATCTTTTAACTTTCAATTTATTTTTAGAATTGTTTTATTCCGTTATTATCATTAAATATTTTATATTTGTTTTGATTGGGAGTTTTTCTACTTAGCTTGATTTATCAACTACTCTCGATAACACAGTGCCTAATTTATGTGTTAGAGTCTCAACCAAAGAAGACTGAGTACTACATATATCTATTTTGCGTATTGTTGCCCGATTTGCCTAACTAATGAGAAAAGTAAACCAGAGGAAGGCTCGTTATTATATATGGAGCAGAAGCAAAGTTGGTGCCAAGACAGATCCTGGCTCCCGCTCAGTCACTATGGAAATGTATAGATAACCAGTTCCCTTTTGTTGATATTAACATTGTCAAAAAAGCTCAAACATTTGGAATTCGACATACAGGAACAACCTACACATACAAATAGATGTATTCCCGTTGTTTCAAGTACAATTGATTATAAAATAGATCTATTCTGTAGGCTTGTTCATCGATTATTGAAAGTTCCTTTGAGTCAGGCAAAAAATAATAACGAAGTTGAGAAACTTCAGCAAATAGCGATGGACAATAGTTAAGATACGTATTGCATAAATGCATAGTTTATAATCAAAAACTGGAAATGGAACGTAATTAACCAAATTAGAGATACTATTTCGAAATGATTCATGAAATTCAAAACTTTACGTCTTTACTAATTCACTTTACTCTGATGGTGACTTGATAGCTGAAACGTCCTCATTATTTTAATAACAAGGACAATTCTGTTGGAAGAGCGTTGCATGATGCTACCACTGGTATTTTTTCGTTTACCATCTGTTACCTCAAATCATGTTCAACAAATAGAAATCGTTAATACTTCACATTCTAACATGGCAATGTTGCAGCGCTCCTTTTGTTGGAAATACTCTAAACCTCGTTACGGTAATCAGTATGAGGGATGTGTTACTTGAATAGAAGAAGAATAAACATATTGTTACTCTAAAAGTAAAGTTTCAGTGGAATTTCTATCAGAGATTTGTGGAAACTTCTGCAATGAAATAAAAAGGAACTGCACATTCTCAAGCTCCATTAGAGGGTCTTGTTTGCCTTCTTGTGTTATATATTCAGTAGTTTCCGTGCGCGCAACTTTATTTGCCGTTACGAATTTTCGTAGAATACCACTTATGTGCAAGCGAATGCGAGTTTTGAGAGTACTATGCCGTTGATAGTGCTTATAGATGAAGCCTTGATGAAACTCGCCTCTATTTACATATTATATTAATTATTTCATAGCTGCTGAATAATTAAATCCGGCCTTCAGTTTTATAGTCCTGCCGGATTCTACACAGCTTTGGAAGGGCTTGCTTTTAATAAGAAAGATAATTTTAATTAATAATTCGTTAGCAAGTTTTCTTAATAATTCTTCAATACATTCGCCCTTATGAATCAAATTCAAAGTCATGAATCACCAAAATTTCAACTTTAATGCCTTATAACATCTGACAAACGACATTAACCTATTATTAGTAATGTACCAGGGCACTCCCAAAAATTCTACGCTTATCTATGAAAGAAACGACATTGACATTCGAATGTTATCTCTCATTATAATCTCATCTGACATCAATGCACTTATTGCAACGTTGCAATAAATTTCATAATAGCTCAATACTCAATGCCCGTGACTTCCAACGTGGTTAAGCGATAAATAGTTGTAAGAGAAAAACTCTCTTGATGCACCCCTTTTCCGAAAATGTCGGAAAAACGTGAAAACATTCATTTTTTCACACAAAACTTGAATACTTGAAGAGAATCCACGTCAAAAAACCGTATAAGTGGGCGATTTATAAAAAATGAGGCTTTTTATACAGGGTTAGTTAGTTGAATTTGATTCTTGACACTAGTAGAAACATATATAAGGGGGTTCAAACCCTCCCTTTTTTGTGAATACTATATTTATCACTCAGCTTTATATTTGATTTTTGAAAAAAGACATTTGTAAGCTTTGGTAAGGAGAATTTTTGGATTCATATTTCAATAAAATAAAATGTCCAAATTTCACCAAGCTCGTGGTGCCGCTCACCAAAAACCTGATGTCCTACGCCATGGTGTAGTTGACGTATTGGGTAATCCCAGCCTGTTCTTATTTCAACATAGGGATCAAAACATCAAATTGGTGGTTAAACCCTTCCCAACATCCCTCTCATTGGAAAGCAGTGCATACTCCCTTGCAACATGTCACGAAATAATATTTTATTACTGGAAGCAATCAAACTTTCATAGATTAAAGATGGGACTACGAGTAAAACGTATCGAAAAATTGAAAATACCGCATAGGTGATGGTTAAATGCAGACGCGTTTGTTAATCAAACCATAGCCGAAAGAGCTCTGATGAAAATCTTTAAAACCCAAAAAACTGAAAAAAGCTCTGAACCACACCAGGTTCAAGGATTCCACTGAACCTAACGCGGATGGTGGACAGTCCACTAAACCTGACACAACCCTTGTTAGGTATCACCCACAAGAGTGTTAAGGTTTCTGTAGATTGACAAGTAACATTGCTGTTCACTTGAGCTCTTCAGCGGAACGAGCAGCTGTAGTGCAGTCGGTCGATATCTCTGTCGAGGCATAATGTCCCATTTCACATTGTCTTGGATTATCTTATTGGGACATCTACTCTCGGGTAGATGGCTGTGGATGCTTTCATCTCTAGTATTTATGTAAATGGTCGATTCAGAGGATCTGATTACCTTTGTGAGACTTTCGATTCGTATTGAAGGGAATATCCCTGTCCTCAAATACAATGTACTCCTCTATCAAGAGGAAAAATACCTCCTCTTTCTTGTATTCTGATGAACCCTATTAAGTCTCTTTTTGTTCGATTCGTCGGTTCTATCGAGGTTATTACGCAATTTCAAAACGTCTTACCTCGACACTGACATTGAATAAATATTTTCTTTCCAATATAAATTCCGAACAATATACATTCTAGACTCTTACGCAAATAGCAAAGCCATAAATCCGGAATAGCAATCACCAAAATGTAAATACGTATTTGTGAAACTCGCGGTGCAAACGCAGGTTAAACCCACACGGAAATGCTGGAGCGGAGTTGAAGAAAAACGAAATGTCAGTGATACATGTGTTGTGTATTCTATCGGGTAGAAATCATCTCAAGGATATCGATCGCTTCACCATCGCAACTTAAGGCGGTGTACATAGGCGTAGTTTGTACGTTCCTTCAGGGGGGGCAGAATGGAATGAACATACTCACGTGACCTAAATGATGAAGATTGGAAAATCAGACGAGCTTCACATCATTATAGAATACGATATAATGAAAATTAGATGATCTGTAGATCACTATATTCCAATACCCGTCTCAATTTCCGCTTTCGAACATTTCTATGGCTTGAATATGTTGTAAAGTCCTCATATTAGCTTTTCAGGTATGTTGAGATTCGTAAGATTTTGATGATTCTAGAAGTTATTTAAAAAAAATGTTACCCGTTTATTTTTTCATGATATGCATTTTAGTATTTGTATACCATCTTTTTGAATGCATTTTCAGGAGATAATATTAATAATATTGGAGAAATGGCCAAAATTGGCCAGAATATCTTACTCTGGGTTTTTGGGATTGCCGATGATGATTCCGGTGCCAGATCCGAACTACGACAGATCTGAGGTTCAGGACATCCTGGTACTATCATAGTCGTCTCCAGGGAATTCGGGAAAATATCATTTGCAATGGAGTGGGACTCATTGAGGAGGTTTCCGGTCATGACCATGACACTCAATTGTAACCTGGTGGTCAGGATACCCTGATGATCTAGATCATCTCCATCGATCGTTGTTTAATATGCTCTGAAATGCAACCAAATTCGTATCTCGGGGGGTTTTTGGAACCGCTGAATTCGATTCTGATGCCAGATTCAAACTATCATGCACCTGAGGCTCAGGGCATCCTGGTACTATTGCCGTCTGTAGGGAATTCGGAAAATTATGTATTGGTATGAGATAAAACTTGTGGGGGGGGGGGTTCTTTTGAAGTTGCTTGTTGTGACCATGACACTCAATAGTAAGCTGGTGGTTGGAATATCCTGATGACCAGGTCATCTCCATGTATTGTTTTTTGATAGGCTGTGGAATGCCACCAAATTCATATCTCGGGGATTTTTTGGGGCCGCTAAACACGATTTCGGTGCCAGATTCAAACCAACACGCACCTGGGGTTCAGAGCATCCTGGTTCTGTTGTCGTCTTCAGGGAATTCGGGAAAATATCATTTGAAATGGAGTGATACTTATTAGGGAGGTTCTATTGAGGTTGCCGGTCATGACCATGATACTCATTAGTAACCTGGTGCTTAGGATACCCTGATGACCTAGGTCATCTGCATGGTATGTTTTTCAATAGGCTCTAAAATGCAACCAAATTCATATCTCGAGGGGTTTCACGGACCGTTGAACACGATTCCGGTGTCAGATTCAAGCTATCATGCACCTGGGGCTCAGAGCATCCTGGTACTATCGTCATCGTCTCCAGGGAATTCGGTAAATTATCTTTTGGTATGGGTTAAAACCTGAGAGGGAGGTTCTTTTGAGGTTGCCTGTTGTGACCATGACACTCAACAGTCCCCGGATAGTCAGGATACCATGATGATCTGGGTCGTCGCCATGGATTGTTTTTCAATATTCTCTGAAATGCAACTGAATTCGTCTCTCGGTGATCTTTGGGGCGTTGATCATGGTTCTGGAGTTGGAATCGGAAATAAAAATGATAATAAAAACTACATGATTTCACTTATATAATATTTCCAATAAAGAATTCAAAATGTTGAAGTTGAAGTTCGTGTATTACGTTTTAGTGAGGGAAGTAAAAAGTACATTGCTAGAGGGAGCTCGTCGATAAAAAATTACGAGAATAGTCCGTTGGAACGTTCCTACATGAAGAATCATTTATTGTGAAGTAAATCGGAATTATAGCAACAATAGCAACTATAATAACTGATAAAAGGACTGGCAGTGTCGCCCTATAATATCTGAACAAAGGTTCCTTCTTTGGTTTGCAAGAAAGGCCATGTCCTATTTCTTAACAGGTTCGGTGGATTATGGTAGAAGTTTTGTATGGAACTTAGACATAAAGACCGATGATTGAAATCACAACACGGGTAAGAAATGTGGTGTATGGTTTTGATGTTCACTACATGGTACTTTCTAATACAAACTTAGACTGACTAATAACTAACTGCACTAGCAAAACTTCTTACCATCATCTAATTCTTAAATATCTATTGTTAAGGGAGAAGTCTTGCTCCTCTAATAATAGTTCATGCTCGGCGAAGGTTGATCTACGTACCGGCTTTGATACTCATGTCATGCACTTGCGGTTGGAACCTTGTGGACTCATCATTTGTTATGCTGCAATACGTATAACAAACGTGTTGTATGTTTATGTTCAATAAACATTATTATGACATAGAATATTGCGATCTAATTTAGGATGAATCTCTTCGAGATATCACACAACACCCACCGCAAACTGTATTGCAGACAATATTAATCTAATAATATATGCATCTGGATCGCATTATCTATTAGGGTCTATTCTCAATATGATTAACTATTTTAATCATAATATATCAGCCCACTCTGCATATATTGCATGATTGCATGATCAACGGGTTAGAGGAAGAAAGTGAATCATAATTTTCATTAGCCGTCGTTTCCGATCCCTTTGTGATAGCAAATATTAGTGATAATGTAGGCAAATGCGATTTTGATGTTAAATTAATGATTCACATTACGCTTGGCAATATACTCATTATAATGCATTTACTGCCTCGTGAGCTATTTCGTTTCTTGCAAACGAAATTCTCCGCCCGCGTAATCATTCGTCCTTTTCCTAAAGGAATTCGAATTTATGGCTTCAGATGAGACAAAAGATTCTGTATTCGGGATGAAACATTGCCACGTTTCCATATTCTCATTTTACTGCGACAAAAGTTCATATCAATGATTGAATTGCGACGAATAAAATAGAACGATAACGGGGACGAGTAGGTTGTTTTGTACCGTGAGCCAAAAGGAACAATAGCATACAAATTTTGTCAATGGAAATTTTATAAAAACAATGTCCTACGGTAATTTTAATTGACAATCACTCTCAACAAAAACTAACATAAGCAAACAATCGAATATGCGATGGGCAATCCACTCTCTCCTTTTTTATCCAATATTTTCTAACTAGAAAGCTGCTTAAAATCAAAATTGAATCAGTTCGCAGAAATTTGGCATAGATCTGTCGATGATATTTTCGCGATTATGAGTGAATATCTTGATTAGCATGGCTTTTAAACACTCTCAATAGCCAATTTGATTAACTGAAGTTCACTATCGGGATAGATAAACAGCTTCCTTCTCTTGATATTAACACACTAACAAAAAGTGGATTCAGTTACAAATCAATTATAAAATGGTTTCATTTATTAGTCGTGTTCATAGATTATCGAACATCCCATTGAGCCAAGAAAATTATAACAAAGGAGTTGAGAAACTTCAGCAAATAGCGTTGGGCAATGGTCAGGACAAATCTTTGATCAATAAGTTAATTTTAAACAACAAAGCAACCAAAAAAAAAAAGTTTCGCTTATCATACTTCAGTAATTAACAAATTCCATAATTTGTTTCCCAAATTTAAAATACAACCCGCTTAGGATGTAAAAACAAGCTAGAAAATGTATGTAGAGGTATTACCTTTGATGTTTCCAAACAGTTTGGGAAAATACCATCCATAATACATTTATTGACCAACTTTGTGATCGGTGATACAATGTTGTCAATATTTCTTTCTAATAAAATGATTGAAAGGTCAAAAAAAATCTTAGGAGCTACTATGTTTGAATCCCATTATCATTTCTCTGATCTGAATAAATGATACTGTGGAAAATGAAAAAGAATTATATGTCAGAAAACTATTTTGTAAAAGGCTTATCGGGTCTAAGTGACTTCTTGGAATGAATTAAGATAATTTTTGTGCAATTGATAAAACATAATCATTGAAACTTTCTGTTGTCTGACATCTTTAGTGGAAATTCTTCTTTTATTAATTAGACTCCACATAGTTCTTTTTTGATTGTTTAATTTTTTTATCAGTTGCCCTTATTAGCTTCTTTTTGTTTTAACTTGTAACTAGTTTTGAGTTGTGGTATTTGTTATTCTATACATATCATTTATGATCTGCAAATGATTTCGAAGTTCTCGTAGCGGAGGTGTGAACCATTTAACACCAAAGTCGTTAACTTTTCCTGTTATCTGTTTCTCTGTGAATGATATTTGGAACGTATAGTTAGGGAAGTAAAAGTATGAGTTCTAAAGAGCTCGGCAGTGCGTTAAGTACAAAGTAAGGGATCACAGTAAGGAAATATTTCTGTGAATGTAGGGGTGGTAGCGTTATTCTATTTCCTAGCTTCAAATATTCAAAATGCATGAGAGAAATTATTACTCGATTTTCTAATACCCCCTCGTATATATTCCGTAAATATTATATTATCCGATATAGCGTAATATCTAAACTATACAAATTGCGATCCAATCAAAGTTGAAACATTTGTTGTTGCTGGTTGCAGTGTTTACACGTCCCTGTTCATTTTGCAGAGCATGTTGATCTTTCATCGTGCACCCCCATGTTTCAATAGAAGCTTCCTCATAATAACTATTCTATTATACCCCCTGGGAGTAAACTTTCAACTACCCAAATATTATATTGCCGTTTACATTATCATATCCCATTACCCTGTTGTTCGTCTAGTTTGCATCGTAACAAATAATTATACCTGCAATGTTAAATTCTGAATCAATCAAGAATGATGATACTAATAAGTAGCGAATACTTATCATTATTCTCCGAAGATACCATGAACGTAGCCATCATCAGAGTGAATTGAATTAGAAAATGAAATGTGCCTATTTGGATAATATTTTGAATAAGTAATGCGAATAAGGGAAAACCCTCATCATTATTATTAGTAAAGGTATGGGGTTCAACCCCATATATATATACTTGTGTCCATTCGGATTGGACCGATTGTGCTCTTATTCTAATTTAGTAGGTTTGTGGCCCGAAAAAAAACCAGAATATTGCATAAGCTGGCTTCCATGAGTTCCTCCAAAAGCAGTTATGCTTCGTCGAAGTAGTGTTGCCTGAGGAATATCGAGAGTGGGCATTCCAACAGGATGTGTGAGGCAATTGCTCCCACCTTTCAATATTTCCCACATATAGGGTTATCTGCGATGTCCATGATTGGAGGTGTTTGTTAAGACGACCCGTGAGGATTCCATTCGTCTCCCTAATGTCCCTCCTGTTTAGAGTCTAGGCACAGGCTCTTTCATAGAGAGCTTGGAATGCCTCATGCGCAGTTATTCCTAGTCCAAGTAACATATCACTGTTCCCCCACGTTGGCTTACCAGACGACCAACACCTGAACAGGTTGTCGGCCATTTCATTCCGTCAACTCCCCTTTGTCCTGGAATCCACATGAAATGATATTTCCAGTGCATCTCTGCTCCTTCTGACTACATTGATGCGAGATCCGGCTGTCTATGCAGATATTACGCCTATTCATACAGCTTCTTCTCAGGTTTTTCAAGTATCAAGTGAAAATTGCGTAGACTTCCGCATAAAAAATCATGCAGTAGGTCCACTAATATAGTGCTCCCAGACTTTTTCAAGTAACTTCTGCTCCCAAAGGCGATCCTATCTTGGACCCCGTCTGTGAACCATACGAGTCCACTTGGTGGCAGTAGGGAAAGAGTTTTAATGCTCCAATCTCCTCTATCAGGGAAGGCGATTTTGGAAGGAGTGAGACAGATAACTGGAGTCATGCGTTTCAATTCAGTGACTTGGGCTGTTCTCATGACTTCAGCTTTTAAGAATAATCGTAGAGCTGGAATTCTTGGAAAAGCTTCAAGAGCCCTCATTGAAGCTTACCTCATACGTTTCAGTTCCTTCTTAGTACCTAGATAATTGTCAGTACTGTGTCCTTTTTTTCCTTATGATTATTCAACAGCAGCCTTTATTCTAACCTGGAAATTACGCCGAATCGTGGCTACTTCCTCTTACTACACGAAAGGATATTGTGAGAGGAGATAGGCGTTCTAAATTTTCTTGAATGTTAGAAGGTTATAGGCATGAAAAAAGACCTCACTAGGCAAACAGTTCCACAACTTCTCCGTTCGATACAAAAATTGAGTCTGGCAGAGACCATAAACGTTGCTTATAAGTCCATGGCAGAGGCGATTAGAACGACGAGCTACAGGTATAATTTTTTGGAGTCTTCGAGGTTATGCATTTTCCTGACCCTTCAAAATTGGTCGAATATGTAGTATCAATAAATATGCAATGCGGTATTTTTGTTCTACTACTTCATTCATTTCAAACAGATTGCAGTATTTCTACTACTGAAGTAAACTTCGGTATTCGGAATAATATTTATATTCTTTCCATCCTATCTGAGACAGAAGAGCTATTTATTTTCTGTGATATCTACTTATGCAATGGTGCCAATCGCCAACAAATAAAAATGCTTTTTATTTGGAAACACGAACCGACACAGCCAATTCCAATAAAGCTGACTTCGTTACTATAAAGTACAGTATACAGGGATTACTGCTGCTCTTCCCATCAGAAGGAGAGATGGTTAGATATTATCTTGTCTAATGAATATCCCAGCTTTTTGTCCAGGTTTGACCCAGGTAAGAAACTGGGTCGATAGAGTAAGAGGTCATCGTGCAAACGGTTATACCACCAAAGACAGTGTTATTGTTTTCTAAAAGTGATGAACTTTCTTTATAATAATAAATGAGTGTGACCTATATTTAAAATATGGTATTCTAATGCGGATTTTCCACTGTTATCCCTATTTGTATGAGCAAAATCTGATGAAGAGTTGTAGTCAGTTGCTTGTAGGGTACCAGCAAACCATCAGTAAACGTTATCTGGAACTGGTAACAGAAGCTAGCATGTCTATTGATTTTTCCAAGCTAGAATTAGGTCAAGTCTGGATCTATCAGGTTTTATGAGCAAAACGAACTTTCACGTAGGCTAACAGTTTTGCCAACTGCTGGTCTTTTGCAGATATTTTATATTTTTTGATAATCCTGTTTATAAATAATAAAATATACTGAAGCTCATCATCGGTGTTCAATTGAATGGAAATGTTTGATGGTTATAGGAATAAGGAAAGACCTCACTATCAAGGAATCTCCAACTTTTCCGTTCAGCAGAGAGAAGTTTGACGATGAAACAAATTTTTTAGAGGGCTTGGAGACAGAAAGCTTTCTTTAAATTGGATAAAATTTCACAGGAAAATTACTAATATCAATAGGCTGTTTGATGAGTAATGCGTTTGTGAATTTGGCAAAAACATTTAATGATTGTATTTTGCCCCACCCTAATGAAAATATCCCTCAAAACAAGCAGCATGGTGAATCCATTATCTTTACTCATCACATTGATAGTTTCGTTGGGGAGGTTTTTTCCGTATGTTCTACCTAGATTGCATATTTTTGTGTAGGTTTGGGCTTTATCAAGTCTATTTTACTGATTGACTTCACCGTATTATTGTAATATTCGAAAGAAAAATGAGAAGATCAAGGTCTGCTTAGGAATTTTCTTCTATCTCAATTAAGAATTGCTCAGTATGAAGCCAAAACCTAGAAGATAATCATAGTTTAAAATGATCTCGAGAAGCGTGGGGAACTTACGCTACTAACAAAAGAAAACATCACCTCTGAATCACTCACAGTTTTTTCTACATTATGCCTGTAATTACGCTCATGTGGAACTTAAAAGTTTAATCGCTAACGCGATAAAAGATGCAAACATTTAAGCCAATTGTAATGAAGACAAATGTAGAGGTGGAGATTACGTTTCCGGCAGGTCAGTAGAATGAAAAGCATAAAGGATAACGACGAAACTCTGACGTGACGTGTGTATGGTGGTAACTCGGAGAGTCGCAGCGGGAGCGCCACTGGACTAATGAGCTGAAAATAATCATGGGTCGGAACCGTACTGACATTTCGAAATAGCGAAAGCGTCGCCACAGGCCACAACTACACAATTCAACTTATACGTTACATCTTCCAACAACAAGCATTCGGGTTACGATCGCATTTGTACAAAAACATGTAACAGTGATATAGCATTTAATTGGGTTGTTTATTGAGATATTCTTTGGAAAATTAATAAAAATGAGTTTAAGTATCATTCCGCTCACAAAACTAATAATGATTCTTCACACAGATATGAAAATATGTCACACTAATGTATATGCTTATTATTTTCGTCTTTACGTACGTTTCGGTCGCACGACCATTATCAGAAGACGTATCAATGTCTGAAACGTAATTACTTGAAACTAATTGTATCATCACAAGGCGTCCTTATCAAAGAGTTCTATATATAGAGTAGACAACTAAGCCTTTCACTGGTATGTTAAAGGACATTCTGTCCTGCGCGCGTTATACTTATTCTTGTATTCTTATACTCTTTGTGATAGAAGGGGAGACCGTGCGAGTGAGAGCGCACTACGTGTGCAAGCTACATGTGCGAGAAGAATAGAATGTCCAACAGAATGTCCAACTACTTACCAGCGCTTTCCTATGCTTAACACACTACTTATCTACTCTATATATAGAACTCTTTGGTCCTTATAACACTAATTTTAATTATAAATGGCCACGTTGCCGAAATACGAACAGAAGCACGAGTAATCGAATTTGTAACACATTAATGTTTTAAGTATATGAATATGTATGAAGAAGCCAACGTTTTTTGTTACTACCCAATGCCAAAACGACTGGTATATTTGTAAATGGAGAAACATCGTCCAAGGAAATTAATTGTTAGTTAGTTACTTAGTTTATTCTCTTGCTCAGATACAATATAAATACAGAAAATATATGGAAGAATACCTCAAAGAGGTGTAGAGCATGTCAAGTTAAAATTTTATATAAATATGAATTACAATACATTTGTCATAAAAAAAAATAACAGTGGATAAACAGATTAAATTGTGTATAGGTCCAGTACATTAAAATGGGAACGATACATACAGATATGACTAAAGTAACTAAATATTCATTCAGTGGGTAGTAGGCTCGTTTTTCAAGTAGAGAATTCAAATTGTTCTTGATTGATTTAACGGTAATTTTTTCAATGATTGGGGAATTTTATTATAAATTTTTATTATGCTATATTGTACATTTTTCTGGAGATATGTATAATTAAGTTTAGTGCAGATGTAGTTATTTTTTGTTCTTTTGTTATGAACATGATTGTTGGCCTGTTCCTGAAATAGATGCTCGTTTTGATGAGTGAAGATAACTGCATCATAAATGTATAGACCTGACAAAGTAAGTATATTATTTCCTATAAATATTTCCTATAAATATTTCTTGTTCTCTGGAACAAGTTGAAGATGCCTCTGAGACATTTTTTTTTGGTGCGGAACACTCGTTCTACATCACTAGAATTACCCCAAAAAATTATCCCATATCTCAGTGTTGACTGCACAAACGCATGATAAGCAGTTAACGCTGCCTAAGTATTCACTAAGACTGAAATCCTTTTCAGGGCAAAACAATATCTTGATAGCGTTCTCACTACTTTATTCACTTGTTTATACCAATCTAATCGTGAATCAATAATTACACCTAAATAGTGGTATGGTTCACACACGCCAAATCAGTAGCGGTATCAGTAGAAGTGCTCCTAATGGTCGATGTATATCCAAATTTGAGGACCTGGATTTTATCTTTATTCATTCTCAAGTTATTTTTGTGAAACCAGTATTCAGCAGTATCAATAATTTGGAGTAAATTCCTTTCTAAAAGAGCATCCTCTGTTGATACCGTTATTGAGTTGTCATTAGCGAACTATTGTAGGTATTCTTTCAGTGATGCAGGTAGGTCATTTGTATAAAGTATGGAGAGAAGTGGACATAATATAGAGCCCTGAGGGACACCCTTATGAGTTATCTATCAGTGTTTAATAGATGATCTACGGGTACTGATTGATTTTTATAAAATCATTAAAATGCCATGACTCCTTCACATAAAATTCGTTTTCTTCCTATTATATTGTTGATAGATTTTGATAAAAATGTCGATAAATTGTAGGTAGGTGTAGGTAGGTGTGAATGAAGTAAAGTTTCGTTTAGAAAGCACTTATTTTCAATACGGTGAGCAATATTTTGGACAAATATTAGGCACAGCAATGGGATCACCTATTTCAGCTACTATTGCTAACCTAAGTTATGGAATGCCTAGAAGAATTTGTAATATATTCATTAGATGAACCCATATTCTTCGAACGGTTATATGATGTGTGTTTTCAATGATAAAATTCAGTACGTGATTAATGAATTCAACAATTTCCACTGTAAACTTCAATTTACTTGTGGAATAGGAGTGAACAAAAACATAAATTTCCTAGATACGAACATGAGGCATGAGTCAGGTCGAGAAATGAAAATTTCGTGGTTGACTGAAGAAGTTTGGTTTCAGCGATATCTTCACTTCAATTCTGTTGCACCAACAAGTTATAAAAAATTGTTATAACAGTTCTCTGGGTGGGACAATTTAACAGCGCGAGCTGTCCCAAAAATGTGTGAATTGTTCGTTATACAATGTAAATAACTGACAACCCAAAAACATTTTTCAACACCATCATTAAAGAAAGAATAAACAAAATCTATAATGGAACGTCATATATAAACAACTTAAACGGTGATACAGATAATTTTATAACATTAACATACATTCCGGAGATCTTAGAGAGAATTAAGAAACGTGTAGCTTATCGTGAACAATGCTTTGATTGAAAATTCCAATTTTCAACAAATTTGTCTCTTCCGATGTTTTGTCAAAGACCCATCGATATAATTACTCAACTTTAGTACTCGACAATTCTGAAATATCTCCAATTATGGTTCCAGGTGGATCATTACATCTGCTGGTTGGAGCCAATCAAGCCAAATTGGATCTTCAGGTATTGTTATGGATTCAAGGAACGAAAATAACAAAGGGAATGAACGAATCGAGAGCATCTTTCTTATATAATTAGATTTCGTATAGAAGACTATTTAGTAAGAGACAGTGTAATATAGTGGATGTTGTTCTTTTCCTCATCGGTTGAAAACAAACTCGTATCACTAACTACGACCACCAATCAGATGCATCGAGGGGTAGTTTACGATGTTGACCGACAACACCATTATCCCTATTTTCCGAACCATCTGAGATGCGCATCTGTGTCTCGAAGCTTTGAATTCGTGAACGGTCATGAACGTTCTACCTAATGTTACTGTCGTTTTATAGCAACAATATAAATAAAACAAAATCGAGTACGTGATATCGATGAGCATTCCGTTTCACATTGGTATATACATTCTTATTAAAATATAAAATTCATGATACAATACACAGTAAAGTGTCAAAGAGACAACTATGGTCATATCTAATGAGATTCAGCAAATTAAAATTTGAACTATTTCAATAGATAAAAGATCATCCACTTTACTTTTCGATTTTCATGTTACTAAGCTGAAAATAAGATTAAAGAAACGATTTTAGTAGTACAAAAGTGAAGAGAAAATATATTGTCAACGGACTAATTTCCGCACTTGCAAGAGCATATCACATGAGATACTTAAAAGTCTTTCATAGATATTACTAGATCAGGCACAATATATTCCAAAAAGCGGAAGACCCATGAAAAGGAAAAAGAATCAAGATTTGCAAATGGTCTGACTAGAGTCCATTTGTGAACTAAATTAGAAATAGTTTGAATACTATTTGGGGATAATGATGCGAACAAGGAGATGCCGTCGGCTGAAGATGAATCTGAGCTCATCATTTCTCGATTATACTATTTATCATCATTATTTCTCTTTATATGCGCAAAATGTTCTTTGAATAGAGTTTTTTTATACTTTGACTGCTCGAGAGAAAAACCTACAATGTTCAAAGAACATCGTATAAGTCAGCTATAATAACTGATGAAAGGGTTTGGTGCTGATTTATGGTAGAAGTTTTGTATGGAGACATAGGGCAGATGATTGAAATCACAACACCGGGTACGATAGTTTCTAATATTAACTTAGACTTACTAAGAACTAACTGTTCTAGCTGAACTTACTGAACTTACTTCTTACTATCATCTAATGCACTTTTATTACCAGACTTCATTTTTCTATCGAATGGCGAAGTTGTGGAACTCTTTGCCTAGTTGGGTTTTTCCTTATGGCTATAACTCCCAAACCGTCAAAAAAAATCGAAAGTCTATCTCTTCTCACAACATTCCGCTACTGGCTCACAGGATGTTCTTCCAAAATTATAGGTATACCTATCGTGTAGTCATAGGTTGAAAAAAGCGAACAGGTATGCAGACTCGCTTCTCCTCGAATAATAAGTCAATTACAATACGATTTCATGTATTATGGTGTGATTTTTCTTGTCATTGGCTCTAGATCTAAAACTATTACCAAGAAAAACCATATATGCCTGCGTCTATGAGTAACTCAAAAATGACCGATTTCAAATCCTAATAATAAGACAACTGATGAGTCAATTTCGGATCTTATAATAACATCTTTTGCAATTCAAATTAATGACATTACATTCGAAATCGAGTTAAAGATATTAGAACCTCTCTATTACCAAGAAAAACCATATATGCCTGCGTCTATGAGTAACTCAAAAATGACCGATTTCAAATCCTAATAATAAGACAACTGATGAGTCAATTTCGGATCTTATAATAACATCTTTTGCAATTCAAATTAATGACATTACATTCGAAATCGAGTTAAAGATATTAGAACCTCTCTCATATACATCGACAGAAATATGTTACAGAACGAGAGTTTACGCGGCAACAGTTCATTTTAAACACGCTGGAGATGATTAATGCGATCATTCAGTTGCACAATTTGTTTTCCCCTATAGGAATCTATTTAATGGAGCATTTAGTCGTTATAGCACCTTGTTTTGTCCGTAATATTCATTAAAACGGTTAAATTGTCTATATATCATCATTATAAAATTTAATTACTTCGAAGCGTTACCGTCTACGCTTTCCGCGAATAAACGTTTGAGTAATAATAGGAATATAAAGTTCTATTCTATGAAAATAGTATAGTTTGTTCCTTTGACAATTCAGACGTCGTCAAAATATTTGAATAACTATGCGTATATCTTCAAGTTCTCTGGTAATAGTTAACTATTATTGTTTGCTCTTTAAGAAATATCATTGCAATAGTTTAGTTTCACCCTCATTTTCTCTTGCCGCTCGACAAATTTGATGACTGCAGGAAAGTTTTTCAAAGAATATTGATGAACTCCTTGTAGATTCTGTTATAATATAAGAGAGCGACTATTTCAAAGCACTGCTTGAAATGAAGGTCCTTGGAAGACAAACTATCTAATTATTTGATATTTAGTTATTGAAAATACTTCTGATCATGTTGCTGTCCTACGAAACACGTTGAGTCGATATATCGGAGCTTAATAAATGTAATTATAAAAAGATTGTTACATAAATTAGAACCCTGTTCTCACAGAGACTGATGACGGCACAACATAATTATAGCGTTGCATTTACACATGTCACCCGAGGGTGCCCTCAGGGTGCAGTACTGACTCCGCTGCTTTGGTGCCTGGTGATGGATAGTTTGATAGTCGAGCTCAAGTCTAGTCAGGTGACTTGACAGCAACGATTTTAGGCAAACAATCGGCTAGAACACTGCACATGACATTATGGCTCACTGGTGTCAAGCTGAGGAACTCAGGATAAATCCTGAAATAACCGAAGTGGTTCTTTTCACGAGGAACTAAACTTATAGCCCCCTACCAGAAACCCGGGTAAATAATGCCTTATGCGCATGCAGAAGAGCCTTCGCAAGCACATGGGGTCTACGGTCACAGGTTCTGCACTGATCTGCCAAATTATAACGTAGGCAGTCGGCAACGGAACGGTTCTTTCGTCTGTCCCGCTGGATAAAGCTCAGCGGCCCGCTTGGGTGGGGATAACGGAAGTTGTTAGGACCGCTCAACTAGAGCTCTAGAGATCTTGGTGGGGATCTACTACAGTTCCACATAAAAACAGCGGCTGTAGGTACGGCGTATCGGCTTGTCGGCTTGGTGGCTTGACCTAGAGGGTTGATGCGTGAGTGCCTCGTGGCCATGGCAAAATACGGGATTGAGCTGCTGATGCTGCTCGATCCTCCGACTGAACCAGAATGCTATAGCGCTAGTATGGGTAACTGCTCACTCTGACGTGGAAAGGAAGTATGTGGCTGATGAAATGGCCAAACAGGGTTCCTCTAGGCACCCCTGCCCGATCCACGCCCTCGAAGTGCTACTGGATAGAGTATCTCGGTTTGACATAGTGCTCCAAATCGCAGATTTCTCGCCCAAACGCTCGAAAACCCTTCTCCATATGAGCTGAAGACGCTCAAAACTGAGGACATGACTCTTTACAGGACACTGTCATCTGAATAAACATCCACACTGAATGGGCATCTTCGATAACACTGGCTGTAACAGATGCGAGGAGGCGCACCAAACTGCCTCTCATATCATTTCAGAATATCCAGCACTGACTTTTATCAGGCGACAACTTCTCGGCAGCGCATACATGCCTCTTGAGGTCATTAGAGACATCAGTCCATGCAGAATCTTAACCTTCGGCGCTGTCTTACGCCTACTTGACTTGAGTATTGCATCAAGAGGCGCACAATGTACCCAATTAAGCGGTCTAAGTACTCTGGGCTGTCTGTTTCCGTTTTCATTGATTGATTGAGCACTGAAAGACATATTGGATTTAGTTTGGCACCTCCCTGGATCGATATATTGTAGTGAACACAGTTTCCGTAAAAATTCAGAGTGAAAATTCTGTACAACAGCTCGATTTGATAACGCAATTAAATGAAGTATGTTCATTCGTGTCAAACAAGTGAAATAGAAGTAGAAGAGCACATATCTCATCTCGAACAAAGGGTGCATAGTTGTTCGTAACAAGTTTTTTTTTTTCGCCGAGTGGATGTTTGTTGAAAGAAACAATGTAGCTAACCTGTAACACGGTAACGGTGTAAATCAAAGTAAATCCAGCCCTGTGAGCGGACGAGGAAGACAAATTACCACCGACGTACATTCTTTTGTTGGTAGCTCCCCTTCTTCTATCTGATATAACATTATTTGTTAGAATTCTTTTTGTGTCGTTATTTTCAAGGAGAAAGATTAACTTTAAGTACCTTCTATTCCCGAGGAGTTTCTTGTTGAAGATAATATTAAATACGCGTTCTGTTCCGAGAACCATTTTCACGTTTGTTCGCGAAATTGAATTAATGTGAGCGTTTTCAGATTAAAAACGCCAGTACCTTTGAGGGATTTGGGGATAGTACATTTGTTACATGGCTTCAACATTAATTTTTACAGCTTACAATTTCTGGTTAGCATCCAAGAGATAAGATATAATTTATTATTGAAATGTTCGAACATTATTATTCGGAGTATCATTCGAATCATTCGACGTTATTATTATTCCAGTCAATCGAATACCTAATCTTAGATCATAGTCGAAAAAATAAAGCACTGACATAGCTCCGACCTTCCATCACTGGCCCAGTTGGATGGATTGAGATGCGGTTTTCAGCATTCGATTCAGAAGTTAATTTATAGATCTTGTGTCGAGCTAGTTTTTCGCGGAAGAAATTTATGGATTTCTACAGTCAAGAAATGAATTTTTTTGAGTGCACTTTTTCAGGTGGATCAAAAAAACGGACTCGAATTGGATCCTCGATGGTTTTTGGAGTCACTGATCGAGAATATGATGTCCAAAATATTCCATGAGGTTCCCTTGGATCATCCTCGGGGTATACAGGAGTACTGACACCCTGAATATCGATGAATGTCATTAAAAATTATTTTATAATACTTGTCAACAATTCGAGTGACGATATAAAGATCGCTAATGATGATAACAACATGCAAAACTTTCTTATCCGGGGGTATGTACGTCATCTTCTAGGAATTCGTTAATTTTTCTTCATAATAATAATAATAATAATTTAATATAATAATTTTATTTTTCTCAGTGACTACATATTGTTAAGAAAATTCTAATGAGTTTTTATTTTGCCCTACGTTGCGGTTACAATAGTTAAGAAAACTCTTATGAGTTTTCTTGATTATTGATTATTATGTTTGAATTCTATTTTTTTTTCTTTAATTTTATTCCGGCTACCTTTTTTTATTTATTTTTGTTTTGATTTGATTTTTCTTTATAATTTGGTTTGAATTGAAAATGTTGTTTTTTATATATATAATATGGTATGGAATTAAACACAATATTTTTGTTGGAATGTTAAAAGTTCTATATTTAAAATTAATGATTCTATGTTATATTTTACGATTTGTTTTATGTTCTACAATTCTATGCTTAACCTCCAAAACTGGTTGATATTACTTATTATTTATAAACAACAATCTTACTTTCAGATATACAAATGATGATACAATGATGATATTATAAACAAACTTACTTTTAAGTTATATTCAATTATATGATGGAAAATGTAGGCAATGTTCAGTTGATTTTATCTTCTTGATGATTTGATTTAATTATTCCCTTTAAAACACAATTACTCTGCTTTGAAACATACACAAACCCAGGTAAACTACGTTGTTATTTCTTTTGTAATTCAGGAACCGTTGATGATAAATTGTTAACTTGTTTTATTCTTTTTAAAGATATAAAACATATAAAACTTCTTCAATTATATTCTGGAACTTTATCGAAGACTGAATACTATACGATGCTATTTATTAGCTGTGGTTATTATAACCTTGTTATGAAGATTCAAGAACACTACTTGATTCGTAGAAATATTTTACTTGCTTCGGTTACTTTAACTTATCGAAGCTACTGAGACTACTTGAGTTCTCCGATGTTATTCAAAAACTAAGGTCATGGAAATATGCTTGAGCTGCAGAAGATGCTTGGATCTTAGATGTTATTGCAAAACTGAACTAGCTTCCTTCCTGTTTCCTTTTATAGCACTTCCAAAAGGATGCCAGTTGATGTCATAATT
This sequence comes from Endomychus coccineus, assembly GCA_958510875.1. NCBI lineage: Eukaryota > Metazoa > Arthropoda > Insecta > Coleoptera > Endomychidae > Endomychus > Endomychus coccineus. Next base: position 4,504,928 of record OY294068.1, read on the forward strand.
GACCAATGAATTGTTTTCTTTGCTTATCAAGGATGCTTTGGTCATTGTTGAAAACTGACATAACTTTTAATTCTTGACCTATTCGACGTTTCTTAATTGTCTCGACCAATCAGAATAGAGTATTCCATAAATTTTGAATTATTGAAGATTTTCAAATTATTTAAAGTGATTATGCTTTCTGCTATCTGAATTAATATTGCCTACATTTTTCCACACATTTTGGTATGAGATAACTTATGATTAGGTTAATATTAACTTGATTATTCCAATATTTATATCAAATTTGACATTTGCCATTTCTTAAATCTAATACATAATATTAATTATCAATAACATTTCTATAACATTATAGAACTCAAATTTCCTTATTCTATCTTAAATCTATAACAAATTTTAATAGTTTGTGCTATCTTATGATAGTCTGGGAATCATTTCAATTATGATTTCTTCTTTCGTATCACTGTACGTTTATCCGCTTTCACTGTTTTCTTGTTTATACTTCTTATTCTATTTACATTTTGGTTTATTGTGTTAAACATTGTTTAATACCTTATACTATCTACAATTTAACTTTTAATAATGTTTTTAATTTCATATTTATATATTTTATTATTCTTTTCTGGTTTTTAATGTTCGGTAAGTTCAATTTTTATTATTTTATGTTGTTTATGAAATGAAATCATAACAATATATATTGTACATTTCGATTACATTAAGTAATGATATATTCAGCATGTTGTACAATGTTATTTACAGTAATATCTATATAAGCAAAGCTTGTGCACAGATTATTGTGAATATAATGTGTAACAAATTCTGGCTCTCATGGCTCTTATATTTGAAAAAAAAAAATTATTGCTATTTCAAAACAACAACAAAAATGTACATATATATTTACTGATGATTTATTTGTTTGATCCCATCTTCTAATATTTCAAATTTATGATAATTCTTCGGATTTTAGGTTCAGTTTTCAAAGAAATGTTCCTTTGTTAACGTTTCGGTGGTAGATCTCTACCTTTTACAAAACTTTTGATATCAAACTATAATCGGAAATGTTACAATTAGTAAACTGGTTAAATAATTAAAATGGAGGTCGTTACCTTAAAATTTCACTTTGTATTATTGTATTGATTTTTTTGATCTTCATACGCTATCCTTTCACCTTGATTTCCAATTAGGAATTATTCTACACACTTTCCGTTGAACTAGCTCATCAATTGTTGAACAATAACTCAAAAATAGAACTCATTAGTATAAAAATAAAACAATAAATCATTATTCAGAATATAATTACACTCATCACGACATCTAACCAAGAAAGGATCAGACAACAGCCAATATTATCGATAACACACCACAGTGCAAACCTCCACCACAAGAGCAAAATAGCTGATAAGATTGCTACTTCTAGCAATTGATTAACTATCCACTATAATCTACTGATTTCATTCATTTATGTATCTTATTAGAATGAACGTGCCATATTAAAATCCACATAATTATAATATAAGAGTACACATTTAAAATGATGTGAAGAATAATTCCTAATTGGAAATCAAGGAAAAAGAATAACATATGAAGATGTAGCATTCAACAAATCAATACAATAATACAGAATGAAATTTTAAGGTTAAGACCTCCGTGTTAATTGCTTAACCAGTTTACTGATTGTAACATTTTCGATTAGTTTGATATTAAAAGTTCCGAAAAAGGTGTAGATCTACCACCGAAACGTTAACATTTCATTGAAAACTAAACCTAAAACTGACTTGACATATTCAAATTTGCCTTGTTTGTATATGAAATAATAATTGACAAATGAATGAGCCTTTTCTTTGAATCTATGAATTTTGTTCAAAAATCGATAGAGAAGAATGTTTTCCAGATTTTTCCTGAGGAAATAAATTCCGGCCAAGCCATTACGGTCATTGTTAAGCTTATAATTTTTTCTCTTTTAGATGAAAATTTATTTCAGAGCATCATATTTGTAACCTCAGTTTCATAATTTGATTATCTTCTTTACTTTTGCCGTAGTAGCTATTTTTACAGTATTATATCATGACCCTTATGCACATAGAAGTAAAGACCAAGGTTATGAAGGTTTAAAATGCGAATATGAATATGACAGTGACAGCTGAGGAAGTTGTTACAGTATTATATCATGACCCTTATGCACATAGAAGTAAAGACCAAGGTTATGAAGGTTTAAAATGCGAATATGAATATGACAGTGACAGCTGAGGAAGTTGTGAGGTCACACTATCGGGGTCAATTCATAATCTATTTCTGGACAATGTCGCCCCTGTAAGTGTATCCGTGACGTATGACTCATCCAAATGAACCCTCTGCTGAATGTACAAACGAATGGATGAAATTACATATTCTCTTTGAAAAATGTGAATTCAAGTACTCCGAAACACGCATGAGTGATGTTTGTAACGTAGTTTCAGATATGTAGAGAATTTAATATAATATTACGTTATACGGAATTGTAGCTGCATTGTGAAAAAATATTTCCACTTGAAGCTTTGGTTTCTGAGGAAATAGCGTTTAATTTATGTTCCTTTGTTGGTCGTTCTGAGTTAAATTTATAATATGAATGAGAATCGATAAGACGTTTTGCGGTGTCGAATAAATGGATTTTTAATACGAACTTTCGGTCCTGGGAAGTTGGTTCACTTCTCCATGACTAATTTATATCTGGTTGGAGCTTTCTCAATTTGTTTGAAGTCATGGCAGACGATAAGCTTGGTATGAGAAGTTGGGTTCACGCTATGCCCCATATATAATTCAATATTAAACGTCAGTGGTTCTAATTAATTATGACAGATCGATTATATTATTCAGGTCAGTTCAAAACCACAAGCTTGTCATGTCCTATTCTTGTGAAGTTTGAATCTTCATATCATTATCTACAGCTAGTTATTCCCATTTTCATTGGCATTAGTACTCAGATTCATTCACGACTATTCAATCTTTTCTAACAAATAATTGGCCCCAACAAAAACAAACACTACAAACAGCGACAGAAAACAACTGAAAACAAGTATTCATTATTCATTTCCCATTTTCATGATTAAACTATATTGTAATACATTTTCTATTAACTGTTTCTATGGAAAACAATCAATATAAACAAACAATAATGTTTTAACAAGTAATCTTCATATCACACTTGGTCAATGTTATTCAGTCATAAGCAAGTTGGACTCAAACAAGGGTCCGGGTCCTGATGGAATACCACCTGATTTTTTTTTCAAATTGCACTTTCATTTTATCAAAACCTTTGTATTTTTTGTATAATGAGTCTTTGGAGGTACGCATTTTTCCTGATTATTTGAAATTCAGTTTCATAACACCAATCTATAAAAGCAGTGACAGAACTGGCATCAAAAATTACAGAACAATTTGTATTTTATGATGTATACCTACCAAAGCCATTCGAGAGCATAGTAATTGAACATTTCTCTCTGGTCTAAAAGCGTATGATAAATGATGAACAGCATGGATTTGCAAAGGGAAAATCTGCTGAGACTAATTCATTACTATTTACACAATTTGTGTGGGAGGCTTTTGACCGCATAACTCATGAGCTATTGATCTCAAAACTATACTCAGTAGGTATACAAGGTGCATCATTGGAGTGGTTAAAAAGCTACCTTACCAACAGGAAAGAAATAGTTAAGCTGAAAAATGTTTTCACAAGAAATTAATGTTACATCAAAGTGCCTCAGGGGTCTCTTTTAGGGCCATTGCGGTTTCTCCCTTTCATCAACCATAAAGAGTAAGTTTTCAAGATATGTCGTTCCTTTTTGCCACGACTTGAAACTTCTCTAAGTCATTGAATCTGTTTTAGATGCTCTAACAGTTCGAAAAGAGTTAACAGAACTTTATATATGGTGCAACAAAAATTATATGTTGATAAATGCTAATGAGGTTTTATGGAACCAACAGTTTCGTGGATTTCGATTATCATATCATAACAATATCTTAGCTAGTGAAACAGAAATAAGAGATCTTGGTGATCTTATGCACAGAAAGCTTACTTTCAATGCAAATTGTGATTATTATAGTTAATAAAGCACTTAAGTCCTTAGGTTTTGAAAAAAGAGTTTCTACCAATTTTCATAACATTGCTTCTATAAGATATCTTTACACAGCATTGGTGCGTCAGCACCTTCAGTATTGCTATTCTAGATGGTCCCCTGGTTATGATGTTCATCGCAGATTTCGTGACTATAAATTAAATCACGACTTGGTTGAATCTATTCTAAATATTGAAAAATTAACATTACGAAGAAATCATAATGAGCTAAAGTTTTTAGTCAAATTTATCAATGGGTTAGTTAACTGTTCTGATTTACTATCACAAATTAATTTCCGCATTCCCCAAAGAAATACCCGCTTGGCAAATTTTCGGTATATTCCTTTGGTTGCTTTTCAAATGGTATATTTGCAATGTAAACTCTCCATTTTATATTATTTTTAATCTTCTTGCGATACATTTTATTTTACTAAATTTGTTATAGTATAAATAAGGGTTCGTCCCGTTAATAAATAAATAAATGAATATATATGCAATTTAATATCATTTGTGATATCAACGGACTGAAAACAGATTCAGTCTGATAAAAATCAGTCATGGAAAGTTCTTTTCTACTCTCCATATCGGTAAACTAACACCATATTTATTGATGTGGGGATGGAACGAGGTCCGCTCACCTTCAGGAACGCAGCGCATAAGAGTTGACATTCACATTTGACTCTTTTTCACACCCCACAGATTTCATGGATCTTGGCAGCCGCCAGACCAGGGAATTGAATTCTCACAACGGTTCTATCGTGGAGAGAACTGACATTTTACGAGAAGCGGAAATCCTATAAGCAATCATCAAACTTGGAAGTGAATGCAAAACTGGCACGAAATCAATTAGAATCATAATAATGTTATATAATTCCGAGAAAGGGAACAGCTCGATTCATGCTATCAATAGTCTTGTTGTAAATGTGGAACATTACAGTCCCAGCTTAGCATGCGATATCGCACTTGGTTAAATTGAAAAATGTTAATTGTCCGTTCGTCACCTTAATGCAGAACTGTCCTCCGTCCATGTTATCCAAAAATTGCTTTCGTCCTATATTCTGTATTGGATAGAGGTGTTTTTGATGCAGAATTAACCTATATATCGATAAAGAGGTCACGCTATGCAAACACTAATATTTTGATAGCCTTAATTTTATCCAGAACGATTTTCGGAAATATGATAGATACTGCTACAGGATTGCAGCCTTAAAATACGTTAAAGACTTTTTACAAAATTATTTCAATGTTAGAATTTATTAGAAACAATAATATCAATAATTTTATTTAAAATTTTGTGCATAAGCATATTTCATTACAAAGAAAGTTGACTCATGCATATATGCACCACCCACGAAGGGTTCCACTGTACCCCGTGTGAGGATCTGAATCCTAACCTTAAATTATGAACTAAATTAAATATTAAGTATAAGTATTAAAATATTGAATAGTTTCGGCATTAAGAATGTGTAAATTCATTTTCAACTTATAAAGGGCATTCGAATACTAGCGCGCAAAGCTGCTTAAAGCCGTTAGGGTCAGTATACGACTAGCGCGCGAGCTGCCTGCGGTATACATATTTGTGCTTCCACAATAAATTCCTTCAACTCTCCGACAAATTTATAAATGTTTGCATGCGCACTACTGGAAAAGCATACGTTAAAGTGCGAATGAAATGATTCGCCTGCATTTGTTGTTCTGCAACCCATATCTGTGATGGATATTTTGCGTCGTTGTTCATGTAATTTTTCTTCAAATAAATAAAAGGTATGCCAAATGTCCATCTGAGCCACATTCCAATTACAGATTGGTTATTCTTGTATTCTCGAACGAGACCAAATTCCTGAATTTTCCTGAACCACGCCTGGGTGAGCTGGAATAAACAGCCATGGTTTATCAACCCAGGCCAACGTGATCTCAACGAATCTTGAATTGCATATTCAAAATCCACAACAAACTTGTACGGGAAAAATATCCACGGATATTTCCAACATTTATCAATTATTGATTGGAATAAAATGTCGTAAGTTGTTTTTTCTTTGTTTGGTAACAAACAAAACAACAGCGATATATAGTTGTTGTTTTCCACTCCATAGACGGGTAAAAGTTGCTGGAAATGTTGGACAAAATGTGCCATCCATATAGATCGTTCTCATTTAGCATAAAAACTGTAGACTTAATAGTTCCAAGCACTATAATTTGGTTGACATTATCATTGATGAGGACTTTCATTGTCTGGAGTAGAAATTACAAAGAAAAAACATAAAAATATTGTCGGAAAATTGAAAAGATAAGTCCAAATAGTAATTAATTGCATAACATGTCATGATAAGAAAAGAATCTATGTTTTGATCACATAAAAGAAGATTGCGGGTGCAGGTATACCACAGTATACCGACCACGCGCGCTAGTGGTATAAGAAGGGGATTTTTTTTATGAGCTGTGCGCTAGTCGTAGTCGCCCTTATAAAGTTATACAAATACCACCACTAATTTACACTAAATGAACAATGAACGTTTTTATTATCCACTATTGCTTACCATGTGTTTCAACACACAGTGTCATCATCTGAGGTAGGTTATAAACTATACAACTTAGCTCAAATGGAACATTTTGCCCATATGAAGAAAAATAGTGATGAAAAATCAGCGGTAGCCAAACGTAGTTAAGTACACACCATTTCTCGAGAATGTTTATCACATTTAAAACACAGTACAGACAAATATCTAGGTAATCTAGAAGTGTTGGGGATTCAGTTTAAATTTGAACTAGAATATTTGCCGCCACGACGGAAGAGGAAGTATGAAGAGAAGGAAGGGAGAGAGGTAGTAGTTTTTAAGACGTCTAAGAGACAGTTGACTTTGAGCATTCGTAATGTTCGTTCTGTATTACATAATTTCAATAAATGTTTAGGAAAATCGAAGTGAATTTATAACCAACAAGAATCACCACTATTATACACTCCACTGAAGACAAATCAACAAGAAGAGATGGAAATGTTTCAACGAAAAAGCAATTTATTAAATTCTGATTTATCTTCAGCTGAGATTAAACCCATTGTTTACATTATTATCCCCAAATAGTATTCAAACAGGCACAATTTGATTTATACTTTACTCTGATGACTTGATCCTTAGTATTTTTAGTGGATAAGAGTGATCATTTCTCATCAATAGTGTTATCAATTATATGTGTAAATATAACCCAATCAACCAC